>JAHWFO010083866.1:339298-381619 GCA_023313115.1 Rhysida immarginata
AAATGTACATCTGAGTCATTAAAATTTATTATGTGGAATAGTGTTTTCGGAGTTATTTTTCTTTCTATAGTTGTGTCCACAGTTTTTCGCTTGATTCCATTGTATCTAACAACCAATTTTTTTTCAGATAAAACTCAACAATGACTTCTTTCATATCATGGAACAAACATTATTTTGTTTATATGTAAAAAAAAACATTTTGATCAAATAAGCCCTTTTTCACACTAATTCCCTCATAATTTCTTAACATATCTTATGTCCACACAATAAATATAATTGTACACAACTTCTAATTTTAAAAAATTATTGTCATCTTTTAGTAATGGAAAACATTCTTTTTTTGAGAGTATCTCACTGAAAGTGCAATACTAGGAGATTTTCATATCTGAAGTGAATTACTTATTCTACAGAATGAGGACTAACCCAAAACATGACACCCACCGATTTATTAAAACAAGTTAGTCACTTTTACAATTATCCTTACAATTATCATAAAATAAATAAATCATATGGACAGTAAGCTCACCTTTAAAAATGACAATACCGGTATTTTAAGATCGGGACCAATATCCATTACAACTTTCCAAGGAACTGATCGAACATTTTTTTTTTGAAAGAATAGCAAGGAAGGAATGGCTTCACTGGAAATTTAAAAAAAAAATAGTGAAAGATAATATACCGTGATTTTTGATATACCGTATTATAAAATGTTTAGCAAGGAGATGAAAGTGGAGGGTGGTCTTAACATTTTGAAACTGACTGTAATACATGGATGCGTATTATATGTGGAAATTTTGGAAAAAAAAAAAAAATCGATAAAAAAAACTACATATTACATTCCGAAAATTACAGTATTATCACAAGGAAGGAACACGTTTTAATAATCCATTTACATTACACTACATGATCAAAGGAGTTAGGACACCCCTGTGAACACCTGGGGTGTTTCTCCTGGACTGGACTGGTCCCGCTCATCAAGGTGGATGGAAACCTCAATGCTGATGGCTACAGAACCATTCTAGATAATAGGGCGCTTCCAGCGCTGTAGGAACACTTCGGTGACGGGCCGTTCCTCTTCCAGCACGACAATGCGCCTTGCCACAAAGCAAGATCCATATCCGACTGGTTTGACGAGATGCGGGTTGAAGAACTGGACTGGCCCGCCCAGAGTCCTGATCTCAACCCCATCGAACATCTTTGTGACGAATTGGAACGACGTGTGAGATCCAGGATGGTTCGCCCTACATCTGTCCAGAAACTGACCACGACACTCCTCGAGGAATGGAGGTCAATACCTGTGGACACATACCGTAAACTTGTAGACAGTATGCCATGTAGGGTGGAGGCAGTGATAGCAGCTCGGGGTGGTCCTACTCACTACTGATTGAAGCTTTTTGCGGCTTTACGGTAGAGCAACAGGTGTCCCAACTCCTTTGTTCATGTAGTGTATATACCAAGGGTGGACAAACTGCAGCCCATGGGCTGCCACAAGATTCTATTCAGCCCATCACTAGATTCCATGCGGCACAAAATCTTGAAATATGTGCAAGATTGGCCAGAAATGGGATAATTTGAAATTATTTTTAGGAAAATGGAGTACATTGTATTAAATATCTTAGATAAAGTTAAAAATCTTTATTAAAAGAGTTTGTCCACCAATGAAGAATATACCAATAATCAGGCCTCATGTCACAGCTCATTAAATGAAATGCCTCTTGCATTAATGGAAACATTAAATTCACTTATGATGAAAATAGGAAAGAAAATTCCACAACCTGGATTCGAACCAGGAACCTTTGGCTAACCGCGCTAACCAATTGAGCCACTGTGGACATAGAAGCATTACGTTATCCATATGGATCCCCATTTTGGGGGAATTCCTTAAGAGATAAGAGGATCAGTCTTTCAGACATTCCTATTCTACTTATTAATGATCTTTAAGAATCCAAACTCACAATTTCGAAAATACAAAACTTTTTGCAGACACAGAATCTTGAGTTTGTTGTTTTGGTAATGCAAGCTCGCGATTCTCAATTGATATTTTTGTTATCTTTTTTATTATGATCGTTTTTTATTATGAGGCATTGGCCATGAACAATGCATTTGTATAATCCGTATTTGTGTAGTACTCTATTATTGATGTGTCTACTATTATCCATGGTTTTAGCTATTAAAGGTCTTGGAAACGTATTACCCGCAAATCTGAGGGCATGAATGTATTTGCTATTTCATTGTTGAATAGAGAGATAAAATTATTATAAATTACTCAAAGGAATATGATTCTCCTCCTGTTTTTTCCAAAATTGAACGCACTATTTCTTCTGCTCTATGTTTATTGTATAATTTTGGATCAATTGAACCATTATCAAAATCATTTTCTTCACTCAGATCGGGGCCACTGAAAGATTTAAAAAAAAAAAAAAAAAAAAAAGAACAATTTTGTAAAAATGTTACATATACAAATCTAACACTGATAACAATCTACAACTAAAATTAATTCTAAAACTATCAAAACACCACATTTGAAGAATATTAATTAGCCCACTTTATAGGAACTTGAGCATTAAAAATAACTTATAGGAACTAAAATAAATTAATTAATTAATACATACACTACATTAAGTTCAATTTGAGATTTTTGTATTCCTTTAATAATGGCATCTTTTTGGTCTGGAGTGAATTCTGCCATGAAATTGGAGAAAAGAACAATCTTCTGTAAAGAAAATTTCTTCCCTCTAAAGAAAAACAAAAACAAAGAATTAAGTGCACTGAAAAAATAAAGAAAACAATTTTTGGGATTGGCTGTATTTGGTACAACCGCAAGTGTTTAACGTGAGAAGTCTTTAATGATGGGAGGTAAAGCCTAGTCTTTAATGATGGCCTAGAGTGCTAAAGCACAGGTCTTGTCGTTCTCGAGACCAATGAGTTGCAGAAATTTAAATCCCACTGAAGGCATGGATGCTTGCATTTTCCCCTTTGCTAAAAAAATTGTTGGAGACCAAGCTAGGCCTCAGAAGGCTAATCTTAGTAGGTTGAATTTCAAGTAGAGGCAATAGTTATTTATTATCCTCAACAGCAAAAGGTAAAAGAGGAACAGAAAAGAGAAAAGACAGACTGCACAATGGCGAGTGATGAGTGTAGTACGATAAGGTTTTACATTTAAGTCATCATTCTGGCTAAATGTTAAATCTATTGTGGTTCTGGTTCTTGTATTGATTGGCTAGCGTGGGAGGCCGGTGTTTTGGTTTAGTGGGGTCTATATTGTTCCTGGTTACCAACTGTTGGCTGCTTGCTTCATCTTTCGAGCTCGAGTCGGCAAGCTTCATCGATGGAGTGATTCGGTAATCTAACGGATGTTAAGTCGCGATAACATCGGCCATATTGAAATAGTGTCTATGAAAGACACAATGTAATGCATTCTGTAGTTTCATGAGACAATCACAAACTGAGATGCAATCCTCCAGGTGCTTCAGTAAAAAGTAAGTCTAGTATAAGTGAAGGGACTACTGAAGCTCTGTCAAACGTTTCAGCAAATTCCTTGCAAATCCACTCATCATGCCTCAAAAAAACTTGGCATGCCCCAGAGGATACTGGTTACAGTACTACATAAGAAAGCCGCTTCGTTTGTATGGTTATATGGTGCAAATCGTTCAGTCCTTGAAACCAGACAACTGTCCCCAACGTGAAAACCTTTCCTCGATGTGTATAATAATAAATCACAATCTTGAATGCATGTGTTAATGGTATGAGGCAGTTTTTCTCATATCCAGGAAGGTGAATAAACACAATGTTTGTATATGTGGGTATGAAATCCTATGTGTTTTGGTTGAACATGAAAGGGACTGTCAAAAAATTTGTTTAGTGTGACCTAATGGTTGATAAGGTTATTCGATCTTCATTTTTTCTGAGTCTTCTGTTTCAGGACAATTTATTTGGACTTGCTGAATAGATTTATATAGCACCTCGATTAGAAGAGTACCAGGATAGTGTGTAATATTTCAATAGGATTGTGTGCTCCTATACTGACCATTATCTATACGTGCATTTCTAAATTCAACATTACCCACACAATGGTTTGGAAGGACGGTCCTATACCATGGCCTCCTTGTTCTCCGGACATTACTCTTTAAGACTTTTTCTTGTGGGCATAAGTTAAAGGTAAAATGTTTTCTACACTGGTCCCGGGTGTGTACATGATGTGGGCGAGAAAAATAGATGCGATAATGTCGCCATGAGGAGACATGCTGGCAAATACTTGCAAAGATAGTCAATATCGTCTGGAAGTTACTCAAGCAACAGAAGAGCACATCATGTTGAGGCTTATTTAAGATATGAAAAAAACTTTCTGAGATGAAGAGCATAAAACGTAACTGTAGTTTGAAGAAGAACTGTATGTATCTAACAATTTTTGCTTTATTAAATTTCTGTATCTGGGAGGGAATTTCTAATCACCCTATATTTAATATTAAAAAAGGAAGAAGAAAAAACAATTTATGAAAAAATAAAAGATACCACCTTGAATCCTTTACAAGAAGATTCATTGCCACAACCAAAGCATCTAAGAAATCTGCAGATACATGACTGAGATGAATGTTCTGAACATCATTAATTAGATCCCAATTAGCCAATCTTAATGATGAGGCTTCTGTGATATTTAAATATTGGTCATCCTAATTAAAAATCAAGATTATTATCAGAAAAATTGGAAAAAAGCATAGAAAAGTGGAAGGGTGAGGAGGAAAAAGGCAATAAAAATTGTTAAAAGTTAGTATTTACAAGATAAATAAAATTTATAACATATGTAAAAAGTATGTTAGTAAGTATATTAGTTAGTAATCGCTTTTCCTCAGCCCAAGAAATCTGTACCAGGTTTCAAAATTCATCTGCAGCCTTTGTCACCACTAAAACCATTCTAGAGAATTCAACAAAATGGGATTCCACAGTCGTGTTGCAGTGCATAAGCCAAACATCACCAAGGTGAATGCCCGACGTCGTTTGGCATGGTGTAAAGCTCACCGCCGCTAGAATCTGCATCAGTGGAAACATGTTCCTTGGTGTGACTAATCATAGTACAGCATCTAAAAATCCGGTAACGAAAGGGTGTGGGTTTGGCGATTGCCAGGAGATCGCTTTCAGTCTGACTGTGCTGTTCCAACTGTCAAAATATTCGTTGGTGGTGGTGGTGGTGTCATATTATGGGCATGCTTTTCATAGTATGGACTAGGACCCTTACGACCAGTGAAGATGACGCTCAACAGTGAGGGGGTATAGAGACATCATGGACAATGTGGTACTCCCTATATTTTGGCAAGAATTTGGCGATGGGCCTTTCCCGTTTCAACACGATAATGTTCCTGCTCACAAAGCAAAGGTCTTACAGGAATCGTTCCGTGAAATGAACGTTGAAGAAATGGACTAGCCTGCCCAGAGCCCGGATTTAGACAAATCCGATAGAACCACGTTGGGATGAAGTAGAATGATGATTATGGACCAGACCAACTCGCCCAATATCTGCCACAGATCTCGCCAACGTACTGGTAAGTATTAAAAAGTAACGGAAAGCCTTCCCAGAAAAGTAGAGACTCTTATTGCTGCCAAAGGCGGAACTACCAGATACTAATCTACATCTATAAAAGTGAGTAAATGAAATTATTTTAAAAGCTCATACTGAGCTTATTTTAAAAATTTAAGCAAAACGTCCTTCGGTCAAAATCGATGACTCTTCGACCTCAGTCTTCTCTCAATTTTGGATTTTAGCTTTGTTGCCATGGGGTTAGATTTGTTACCTTTATCTCACGTGAGATTTACAATGCTTCCATTTAGAAGGAATCGCATCAGAAAATGACTCTGTCGCAAATAATTGTCCTCTGTATTTGAGCCTTTTACTTAACTACCGTATTGGCTCGAATATAAGCAGACCTTTTTATCCCAAAAAATGAAGTCGAAACCAAGCCTCGGCTTAGATTTGAGACCGGCTCAAATATCCCCCCCACCCCGCCAAACCCGACGCCGTTAAAAAACGTCTCATCCAGCTATCTCCTATTTAACCTGCCATTGTAAAATCAATTATATATTTTTATTTTTTTATTTTTTATTTATTAGTACTGATAATACGTCCAAAATGATAATCATTCAAATTATGTTAATTTAAAATGTAAATTTCGGGAGAGCCATTCGGACAGAACTTTTTTCGCGAACTTTTTTTTTTGAGTACGGATAAATCGCAGTATGCATAGGCCTAAGTATGCATGAAGAATTTGACTAAAGTTAATTTTTACTTTGGGTTTCATGCACATTTCCAAAATCATTTTTCACTTAAGGGACACGATATTTTATTACTGTGTGAGATGCACATGAATATTAATTTCAAACACGATATTTTACACTTTTGGGCCTATGTTGTATTAAGGACGTGCAAAAAACGAGATTATCGGTAAATGATTAGAAATTGTCAAAATTCCAATGATTGAAATAATCTTGCAGGATATCCTAAATCTTTTCTAAATGGAAAAAAGCATGGAAGAGGTTAATTTCATCGATAAATTTTGAGAGCTGTTCCCTAACTTTCCGGGAGAAACTTAAGCCCCCCTCCCTTCAATCATCCCTGTTGCGGTGTTGCTTTCTCTTCTTGTTACATTTACCTTTATTTTAGATAATTATAAAAACGATGTAGCACATGATTAAGAGCAAATACAGTTTATTTATTAATAAAATCACAACAGAAAAAAATAATGTCACGAAAGCCGGTGTGGCGAACATTGGCGACGGGTGGCAGTGATCCTCATCAGAACTTCACAGCCGGCCGTCGCTAACGTTCACTGACACCAGCTTTCATAACTTTTCTGCGTGAATTTAATATAAATTCTCAAACTATGGAAAACCATTTATTTATTATGAAGAGATAATACAGTAATAAATTCAGATCATGAACGCGACCGAAGATGGACAAACTATTAATATCCAGAAAGGAATCAAGAGGAATCTGAATTAAAAAAAAAAAAAAAAAAATTCAAATTAAATTTTAGTCACAACTTTGGAGTGAATAATTAAACTGAATTTTTTTTTAATATTTGTGTTTTATACTTTTGGTAAATATTTACAATAGTATAATTTTTGTATAAGTAATATTCACCATTCTTTTTTTTTTTTTTTTTTCAAAATAAAGTGTTTTATTGAATTATTAATTTTTTTTTAATAACTTGTTTTCATTGTTTTCACAAAAAAAAATATTTTTCCTCCAAAACGCCATGAAAATTTAATGGTCGGCTTAGATTCGAGGCCGGCTTATATTCGAGCGAATACAGTAATCTTGTATTAGTTAGTTTTATTGGTCTTACTACTGAGTTCTCGGAGTATTGGTTTTGAGTTTTGCTTATGTTGATCAAATTATTTTGAGTATCGCTTGGTTATTTGCATGGCTGTGCATTTCTTTACTTTAAAGTAAGAGTTGAAAGACCCTGTTTATTTTATTTTTTATTAATAATTTACTTATTATTCCTGGTCTTTTTCTTGCTGTGTGCTTTTTCTTTAATGCTATTATAATTAAAGGCTATTTGTTTCCTTTTTGTTGATTATCGACAATGCCTGTATTTTGATGCTCCGTTTTCTTTATAGAGTTCTTCACGGGGTGACCTCCTCGAGCGTGGGCGATACAGCATTGGATTCTTTGGCTCGTGAGATAAAAATTTTGAAAACTTGAAACAAAAAATTTTGATTTGCGATTTCCTTGTAATTTTTTTCTTAAACCTTTTCTAATTCTTATCTTTATTTAGAGTGTTTGTAAATTTCTATTCAAAAAATAAATAAATAAATAAATAAAATAAAAGTCATATAATGGATCTTTTTTAATTAACGCGTATTCTCACCACATGAGAGCTGTTAATGAATTTATTTATTTACTTATTTTCTATCTTTGTTTTACATTCCTGTAATAAGGCAATTGATTGTTTTCGGTTTACGGTACTTGAGCGATTTGTTTTTTTATAATGTCATCATTGTAATTCTGTCAAAATTTATGTGGTCCTTAAATTTCTCCATAAAGGTGGTAATTCCCTTTATGCCTACCTAAACATCAATGGGAACCGAAAGACGTATTACATTCCAGATCAGTGGGCTGAGAATCACTAGGAGGTAAATGGTAAATAATTTTATCATTTATCCCCTCTTTTACACAAGAACATAACAGCATATATATAAAATGTGTGGTTTATACTCTATGCAAATCCACACAGTTTACCATAGACACACGAAATTTTGTACAACCATTCTGTGAAACCTAGAGAAAATTACTGCATCGAGAACAAATAAATAAATAAATAAATAAATAAATAAATAAATAAGATGCTGGTATCTCAAGCTTATTTCATAACACTTTTGAGTTTTAAGCAAATGGACAACAATGATTTTTCAATTGAAAAATCATTACCTATGTTTGGAGACGTATCTCCAGTTAATAATTATTATTATTCACTTGTGAGTTCATCAACTTTCTGATGGTTTGGAGTGGAGAAATTCTTGATCTGCGGGCCAGGTTCCAGTCTCCCATTGGGCTTTCAACCGTGACAACTTGGTTGTCTTTAAGACACCTTGAGACAGCTTGGCTGTTCGTGGTGTCTGCGATAGCCCAATTGGTAGAGGCATCGGCCATGATTGTCGAGGTTCCTGGTTCGAATCCGGGTCGCAGAATTTTTCCTTCCATTTTTCAATTACCTATGCTTGGAGACGTATCTCCAGTTAATAATTATTATTATTCACTGGACAACAATTTTTCATTTCCAGATAATAGGCAGTTTGCGATTTTTCGTACAAAAATCAAAAAAATACGAACACAAAAAATAAATATGGCATTTAAAATTTTTTTTCGCCTAGGCGTGGGTGTTGTGTTTGTATGCAAACTAATCTACTCAGCATCAAGTGTCATGACACATCAACTGGTGTAATTTCCACTGCATTAAAAATATATTATTAAAATACTAAAACACAGAAGAATACAAAAGAAAGAGGATTCCGAAGAATAGTATATAGGGCGTCTCTTAAATATAGGTACAAACTTTGATGTTCTCTATCAAAGGGATTGAGAACTGCATACGAATTGCTTTCACTATCAGTGTAGCTAAAAATGATTGTGTAGAGAAATGTTTCCATCTACCGGTATTATTATTAAATTTGATCACTAAACATTCCAAACACTTAAAACACTGTTTTATCATTTACTAAATACTCACAATGTCCTTCACAGGATCTCAATACGTACTGATAAAATGGAATATCGTTTGAACGGGGAAAAAACATTTTTATTTCAAATTTTCAGGATTTACACGTGAGAATAAAGGAAGTTAAAAGATGGGTTTCTCAAAATGTTTACCATTTGAGAAGGTTACGAAACGTAGTCTCTGCTCAATATTTCGATAAAGATCTAGTTAGTCTATTGAAACCGACCCTATGACATTAGTTATTGCAGTTTTCAGGTTTTTTTATTGTTTTCAGTCAGTAAATGAGGTTCCTTTGGGCCCCCTGCACGTGCACATGGCTTTGTTTGTTGAAGAGTGTTTCAACTAACAGATTAACGAGACCCATTGAAACAGATTGCACTTAAGAATATTTTAAACATACATTTTAATACACTCTTAATCACCCTTTCTTCTGAACTGAACTGAACAAAATTATTACAAGGGCATTACACTTCATCATAATAAGCAAGTAGCTCAAATTAGCCATTTCATAAGTTAACGTTCATTTTCTTCATACTTACTTGAGTCAATGAATTATTTGTTTCTGAAGTTCCATACAAAACAAGGCCAACTTCATCTTTCGATTCAGCAAATATCTTAGAAAAATAGAAAGACAAACAATGTTTAAACTTTTATTTTCTTAGTTAAAACTAGTGTTAAAAGCCTTTTGAAAAACTGGATACAATTTTTGTGCGAGTAATTTTAGTTCACAGAAAGAAAAAAAATTTAAATATCTACACTAAAAAAAAAAATTAAATTGAAAACGTTAAAATATTACAAAAAAAAAGTTCTTAAATCGGAAATATGAAATATATCAGAAAAAAAAACTTCACTGAACTTCATTAAACAGTACCATAAACGGAATGTCGATGATTCTGCTTCAATAACATCGCTATAACCTTGGGACTCTTTTTAAAGAGCTACGAAGTAAGCGCTTTGAATTAAGACTGTCGGTCACCATTTTTATGCTCTCGAACTTTTCAAATGTTTGTGATCTCAGCCAAAATTTCAGTGGCTGGCAAAAAAACATTGGACCAGCACTCCAAAAAATATGTTTTTTAAGGCACTCCAAAAATATGTTTTGCAGCCGTGGTTGCTATCTATCTGCGATAAATCACAATGATCCACTCTAAAAACAAGACTTCACAAGATGATCCAAGCAAAGTTTCATAGAGCAGAAAAACTGAATTTTTTAAATAAAATTTTAGGGAAAAAACATGAAATTGGAACCATAATCCCCATAGCACCTCCTATTCACCAAAATAATAGAATAATTCACCAAAAAAAAAAAAAAAAGATGGTTTGGGGTACTTTTACAGTGGCCAAGTTCTATAAAGGGGACACAGATAGAACTCGTATTTTAGTAATACGATAGCTAGATAAATTTTCTGGATGCATCCAATAAACTTCAAGTTTACAAAGACTTTGAAAATTTTCTGAACACTACAGAAAAATCCAATACTGATGAAGATTCTTAACTGCTTTTTTCATATTGAACCTGCTTCATGCAGTGATAGGGCGGCAGTCTGATCACTAAATATCTGGCATCTGTAATGAACTCGTCCAATAACGTACCATTTTTCTGATTTATTTAGCTTCATCATTTCGTACAGTTCACCTTTCGTCATTTTGGCACCCATGGGTATTCCTCTTAATGCCAGCCACTGTATCATTTCATTCTTTCTTGAGTTGCTCGTCGGTACTTTATGCTTTTCAACCAAATGAGATCCATAATCACAATAGAAATTATTGTGTATATTCGGCAGCAGTTTTGTTTTTATCCAGTCCGCAAAGCAATCACCATTCATCTCGTCAAGCTAGTCTCCAGCAGCTATCGTTGACTTCAAACAAAATAAACTGCAGCTATCGTTTACGAGTCCTTTATCACTCCCTGCGTGTACAAGTATCAGTCGGGGATCTTTGCCAGACGATATAAAGCACCCACGATGTGCTTCGCCGCTGTCCTTCCCATCGTAATGCCACTGGCGTTCTCGGCCATAATGCGCATTTACTCATGTTTCATCTAATTATACAAATGTACGCAATGGATCCCTACATAGCATTTGTATCTGTCATAAATATCGGCGTCGTTGCGCTATTACCTCTGTACGTTACAACTGTTGATTTTTCCAAATTTCATACACAGTTTTTCATGTATGATGATGGCAAAGGAAGATCTTGACCTGCAGTATCCAGTCCTCTCTTCAAACTTTGTGAAAACATTCGTAATCATAGGGTAATCTCCTTCTCGGTGTATTTCAGCAACACATGCCAGTGCAACTGAAAGTTCAAATTCATCCAAATTTTTAACATGCGACTCTGGAAGTGGAGCGATGCTGCTCGTAGCAGATTGGCTGCGCCAAAAAAAAAAGCTGTTGCTCTTTGAGGCAAACAAGTCATCGAGCCATTTTTGTAGATTTTCGTAAGAAGTGAAGCACTGCTCAGCAAGTGCGTGTCTCCAATCGATTCAAATAAGTAGTAATCGGCAGAGCCAAGTCTGGTGAGTAAGGAACATACAAAAGTATTTCCCAACTAAACGCCTGAATCGTTTCCTTGACCAGTTTTTTTCCGCATGTAATGGTGCATTGTCATGAAGCAAAATCACATTGTGTTGCCTTTTTTGATAATCTGGTCGTTTCTCATGCAAAACTTTATTCAAATCGAGTTGTTGTTGCATTTGAGCGTCATCCTCATGCAACAACGCCTGCAATTCGCTGTCTTCAAACTTTTTCGTTGGTCTTCCACGTTCTTCATTTCTCACATCAACCTCGCCACTTTTGAATTTTTTTAAACCACTCAAAGCACTACGATTTACCAAGAGAATGCTCACCATAAGCTTCGACAAGCATTATATGCAATTGTGCAACAGTTTTCTTCAAATGGTAACAGAAAATAAATGCTGTCCACAAATCGTAGTTTCCAGGCACAAAATTCGACATGTTCAACGCTATTACAAACTATGCTGTTGTATGAAACTTGTATTGTTGTGAGTTGAAAATCTTTGTCAGATGTCAGAGTAAGAAAATGGCACCAACAACGCGGTTTGATGGTAACTATATTGACAGCTGGAGCCTTCTATGGGCAAATTCCGGTTTCATATTTACAGACCTGACAAAAAATGTTCTTTTAATTATATAATTACCATAAATACAACTTACTTTTCTTTGCAAAATCTTTTCTATGCATCTTACAGACTGATCAAAGAATGAAGATTGTTCATCTACTAGCTGCCCCATATGAGGTCCAATATCCAAAACAAACACAATAGCTTCTGGTAACACCTAAATATAAAAGGATTTTCTATTACATTTTATAGTAGTTTATAATTCAATTAGAAGAGATTTAAAAAGAATTTATATTAGCAAAATTCTATAACGTAGCCTGTATTCAGGTTATCGCTTACAAGGAAATCCCACGAACCTGTACTAGAGAACTTTTTGTTTCACGCAAGCATACCTTGGAAGTGATGGCATTGCGCTATGGCAGTAGCAGATTTTTAAGGACTAAATAAAACATGGCGGCTAGCTGGAAGCAAAATCATAAACAGCGGTCGCCAAAGAACTGCAGTTATAGCAGTGTTATTAAGCACAAAGCGTTAATTCTGCTTTACAATTAGTCATCTCGAAATAATTTATAGAATGAGGTAAAGCACATGAATATTTATTTTATTTGAAATTATAAAGCACCACAAGAAACGTAACACCTTATCAATGCAACATATGACTCGACAGCCATAATTTCTTTGGGAGAAGCTCTAGAGTGTTGCAAGAGTACAGAGCGAATGGGCTATCCTATCTTTATATGAAAGCTATGAAACGTGTCTGGATAAATAGCATTACGGCAAAACTGTTCACTATGGTATTGAACTCAGCTAAGGGTGCATACTGTCACCCCTCTTGTTCATTATCTTTATACAGGGTGATTATAATTAAAGTTACGATTTCAAAAATCGATAATTTGAAAACTACTCATCAGAATGGCCTGATATTTTAGCAGAACAATCGTAAGGCAATGGAATTTTGTTTGGCGAAGATAAAAAAAATAGTTCCAAAATCTGCCGATAGATGGCGCTAGCAGAGTAATGTCAGGGGAAAACCCAAAAATGGATTCGTGAAACACAGGAATGTTGTTAGCCAAAAGGTAACAACGAGTTCAGGGGTTTATGAAAAATTTATTAGCAAAAAGACAAGAATACGTGTTTACAGTTAACAGTGATAATGCCAACAAAACACAGCTTCATGGAACAAACATCTTACTGATGATTAAGGCAGAAGTTGTTCGATATGCCCTCCGCCTTGTTCCACTACTAATTGGAAGTGTAAAATGGCATGCTCCACAACAGATCGGAGGATATCTGTACTGATGCAATGGATGTGGTGTGTGATGCTTACCTTCAAGTTGGCTAGATTCTCAATCCGCCCGCTGTAAACAACATTCTTCAGGTACCCCCAAAGCCAGAAATCACACGGTTTAAGTCAGGGAAACATGGCGGCCACGTTGTTGGAAAATGGCGGCTTATGATCCTAGCATCTCCGTAACTTGCATATCTCCAGACAATGTGAACCCTGCCAGCACCATCTATCAGCAGATTTTGGAACTTTTTTTTTCCTTCGCCAAACAAAATTCCATTGCCTCACAATTGTTCTGCTAAAATATCAGGTCATTCTGATCTTGGTGGAGCCCTATTGAGACAGGTGGATAAGCAACGAGCGTGGTATGCAACAGTAGTGCTAATTAAAAACACGACTGATGTGCTAGCAAAACAAACATGGATGACATTGCAGGAGAAATTACATTGATTCAGCGACTTAGTTTTATTAAACGATACAGGAAAAGTGCTCATTTTCTGCGAGAAGAATTTTAATTAGTAAAAGAAGAAGTTATGAAGATATTTTAACTGTAGCAATGGCTGATTATTTCGATTTACAACCTAAAATGAGGGTGAAAAATATTAATTGTGTAAAGCAGTTCTTTGTCATTTTTTTGTACCCGTACTCAATCAGCATACGTTGCGCCATTTTTAATTCGCAAATGGATCATATGGTCAGATTCAACAAAGAAAACATCACTTTGGGCTGTTGCAAATCTACCCTCCAATCTAGCTTTCCGATGAGACTTAACTTAGCTCATCAAAGAATTTAACAATAACACTGTTGATTTTAACACGATTGATTGTAAGGGGACACTGACTGAGAAACTTCAAATATGCAAATCATTGAATTTTCGCAATGCAAAGGAGTTTGTAGAATGTATGGCAGTCAGGCTAAAGTCAACAGTCGTTGCCAATCATAGCAAACACACAGGACTACTCCAGTGAAGAACTGGCCCAGTTTCATCTGATGTAAGAAGCTGCTAACAGGAATGGAAGAGCTGCGGCTAGGCTGTACCATGAAAGATAACATAGCATGTGCCAAACAATCGAATATTCACGAATGTGCATCAGTGACTTCATGAAACTGATTTTTTTCTGTGAAAATGTGCAGCACAGGGACACAACCAGTTATGTACTTGACAGCTGTAGAAGTTTTGCATGGAGTTCTGGGACACCATGTATAGAAGAGTAAACGTACCGCTGAAATTTTGACCCTGGAAGCAGTCAGTCCATTGATGAAAATGGGTGGGGGGGGGGGGGGGGCAAGAGAGGAGAATTGTTTCTTGTGGCGACTCATTTCGCAAAAGCGAAAAACATCCAATGTCCCTGCGCACTCATTTTCATCAATAGACTGGTCGCTTCAGGGTATCAATCTCAGAAGTTGACTGTACAGGTAGATGGGCAAGCATGACCATTTTGGGTGAGCATAAACTTTTTTATATCTTTTTACTGTAACAATTGAAATTCTGTAGGGGGGATCTTTCAGATGGTAAGGGGAGGAGTTTGAAACCGTGACAAAAGTCAATGGTAAAATGGGAAGGAGGGAGGGAGAGTCATCGAAGTATCTGCCTACACATTCCTAAAAAAATTTGCCTCTGGTTATGGCTTTATTTTTATGTGAAAAGATTTCTTCCTTTAACCCTTTTATTGCGCAATTAAATTTCACTTTCATTCCTAGTAAAATAAAAATTATCACAACAAACGAGAAGTATTTTAAAGCCTATGGGATGAATCAGATTTCCGCAGGAAATGTAATGAAATTTAGTGTTGCATCTACGTAGAAACAGAAGGCCGCAGCATCCGGCCCTTTCTCATGGGATTTATAAAATAACCATCGTTATGTGCAATTATGTCTATAACTTGCCCTACTTTCTGACAAAGAATGCCTTAATTATTGTCCACTTCCTTGCCCTACCATTTTGCTAGATTGAACCCTGGAAATTTTATGTGGATATATACACTTTACACAGCAAAAAGGTTAGGGGAAAGGTATTCGAATGCATCATATATGTTCATTCATTTACAGGGAGGGGGGTTAGTAATATTACAAAGTGTTACAAGAGAGGGGAGGAGAGCAAAGTTGGGTGATGTTAGCAAATGTATTTTGTGAATAATCCCTAACTATTTATTTTTGAGGCGTTCGCAGCTTACCCGACACACAGTGGCGTAGCTAGGGGGGGGGGAGCATGGGAGGACACCTGTCCCTGGCACCAGCCTTGTAACCCTTGCTAAAGGGGGGGGGGGGGGGGGGCCCCCCCAGGATAAAATTGCTGGATGGGAGGGGGTGCCATTTATACACTATGGCCCCGAGCACCACTTATATTCGCTATGTTTCTGCCAACACAGCGCTGAATCCCAAAAGGTCATGTTTGCCAAGCTGATAAATGTATAAGAAGATTAAGAAAACGGACTAATAATTAACATTATGAACAATTTAGTCACATTGTTAAGCAATGTCTAGTCAAGTACGGTCTCATTACACAGGCCAACGATGAAAAAAAAAATTTGAATGAATTTGCCTTATTCTTATGGTTTTTAGTGTGCTGAATCAGAATTTGCTTTTAGATTTTTTCTATAATGTCACACTACCAAGTTATGCACATAGAGAAGCATATGCAATGTCAAAGTATCCATATCATTGGCCCACAAGGAAGTTATTAGGCCCCAACTCTGAATAATTTAAAACGTTTCATTGAAAAACGAGAAATCTGTGGGCAATACGGATACAGCACAATAAAGCATAAGGATCAGCTCTTAACATTAAAACAGTTTTTATAAAGTTATTTTTTAAATAGATAAAAAGGAACAATATAAGTGATACAATACACAATGTTTTAATGCCTGATGCGTTTCGATTAATACATCATCAACGGAGGCTACAATGTTACAAAGAAAGCTGGGAGACGATTCCTCTTATATAATGAAAGTAGGGCAGACGGAATGGGGAGCTAGTATGTAGCATGCGGACCTGATGGGAAGCTCCGCCATGGATTCGATCTTCATTAATCTCGATTCTTCTTTCCGAACCCGATAATGTAGTCAATCATATCGTCCCTCTCGAAGGCTGTATGATTATTGAGCAGGAGAATATGGTCCATATAGTGGTGTTTCCTAATTTCAACTTCCTCATGGATCATAATTCTGTCCCCGTCTTGTCCTTTACACAGGACACTTGTGCACTGGCGATGTCGAGCATTCTGTGTCTGTTCACAATAAGGTGGTCAGCACAGGCCGACTTCCCGTTCCAGTTCACCCACTATCTCCTATGTTTACAGAAGCGTTCATAGAAGTAGCGGCATGTGGAACCTATGTAATTGGCTCCACAGTCCGGGCGTTTTTTGGGGTTTAATAAAAACCGGGAATTGTTGCATGTTCGGAAGGTGATTCTGAGCCCATGTTCGCGGAACAGATTGGAAATACGCTGGGTCCCAGGGCCACTATAGGTGAAGGTGGCAAAGTCGCTGAGTCCAGTCCGCTGGTCTGAGTTTTTAATTTTGGTCTTTTTCTTGACTTCATTAAGAATGGAATTAGCCACCCTCCTGGAGAAGTGGTTGATCCTCGCCAGCTCAAACACAGTGGTAATCTCAAACTTACGTCCATTGTCAGTGATGGGGTAGGATAATGCCCTCATGAATCTGTGGTGTATGGCAGCTGTTTTGTGGGATCATACAGTATGATACTTGTGGTAGGTGAATCCTTTCTGTGTATGCTGAAGGTCATTCTGTTCATGCTCTGTTCACAGGTTCTGCAGAAATCGAGGAAGTTAATTCCTCCGTTCTCTTCGGTCTCCATCGTGCATTGAGGGACGGGTGTAGGCTATTGAAAGTGGCCAATAGGTCTTCAGGGGAGCGTATCCTATTGTCATAAATGATCAATGTGTCATCCAGATAGCTTCGGTATGGAGAGATCTTTCCTTCGTTGGTCTCTTCGATGTACTCCAAGAAGATCTCAGAGATGATGGAGCTGCCTGGTGAGCTCATGGTCACATTGTGAAGAACTCCCCGTTAAAGGTGAAGTAATTCTGGGCATGAAGTAGAACGTTGTTTAAGTCTCTACATACATGGAGTCTTTCTGAGCGTCTCGTCAATGAGGTTGACGGTCTCCCTGACTGATATGTTCGTGTAAAGATTATCACGTCCAGTGATACCATCTTCTCATGTTCATCAAACGTTAGGCCTTGTAATTGACTGAGGAAAGATGCAGAAAACAAAGATTTTTTTTGTTATTGTGTTATTGAGCACCGATTAGTCGATGTTTTGTCTAAATTTCAATGATCAAAGCAAGGAACATTCAAGCAGTATTCTTACGACTTAAAAAGTATTTAAGGTATTTTCGGTATCTGCACAATATTAATTTAAAGCAGTATTGCTTAATTTTTGTTTAATCATTGGGAATATTAACCTCCATATATATCTCGTCAATTTTGAAGTATTTTTATTAGTCAGCTGTCAATACACACACGTAAAATCAATCAATCATACGGACAATTTAGAGCTTACCCTTCCTGCCATTATAATCAACTTGGATGTGAAACAAACTTCGAATGTACTCCAGAAAGTCGAATCTTTAGACAAGTGTAAACACGTGCGAGAAGGTGGTGGTGTGTTTGGTTTACGTCTCAACAGCTTGTCAACAGCAACAGAAAGTGGGCATCAAGGACAGCTGCGCTTACGATTTGCTAGAGTTGAAATGACGTCAGTAAATGCTCTCATGCCTCGATGAAAAAAGTCTAGGGAGCTTCCATAAACCACGTGACCCGATCATCGGGGTTGGGGGATGGGATTCGGTAAAAGCTACGATGGGCTACTTGAGGGGAGGAGAGGTCCGAGGCCGAGCTACCTAATTTTTCATTTATTTTATATGACAGAGTTAAACGGTACAAAATACACAACCTTTCCGTATTATTTCCGTATATTAGCAACAAAAGTAGGTATTGATCAGGCAACTGCTCATCGTTGTGTTTTTTTCTTATGTATATCATGGTTATTATGAAACGTTTTTGTATAACAACACATTTGCTTGCAGAAACATAATTGCGTAAGCGACCCTGTATATTAAGTAGTGCAAAGCAACCCGCTACTTTCAACCATTTAAAAAAAAAATTAATAAAAACTAAAGCAATATTTGTTATGGCTTTTTAAGGTAATAGAACTGTTTTCACATTGTCTTATAATATACCAATATCTTCTGCTTCTTCTACTTCTTCATCTTCAGCTTTTCCCACTTCTATGTGGGGTCGCTGTTTTTGATGAACTTTCTCCATTTCCCTCTGTCCTCTGTCCATTCCCTTCTGAGACCCTTTGATTTCAGATCTTCATCCACAATATCTTGCCATCTTCTCTTGGGTCGTGCTCTTTTTCTCCTTCCCTCCACTTTCATGTTCCTAGCTCTTTTGCCAGTGTAGTCCTCGTCTCTTCTCATTACATGGCCAAACCATCTCAGTCTATGTTCTTGGATTTTATTTTCAATATCTGTAACCTTCACTGTCCCTCGGATGCGCTCATTTCTAATCCTGTCTGCTCGTGTCACTCCGCACATCCATCTCAACATTCTCATTTCTGCTACCTTCATCCTTTGTATATTTGACTTTTATAGAGAGGGTGTTTCCATTCCATACAGCTTTGCAGGTCCTACCACCGTCCTGTAAACTTTGCCCTTTAGACGCACAGGGACCTTCTTATCGCAGAGGACTCCAGAGACTTCTTTCCAATTTTTCCAACCTGTCTGTATTCTGCTAGTCACTTCCCTATCCGTCTCACTCCATTCATCAACTGTCAAACCAAGGTATCTGAAGTGGTCAGTTTTCCTGATTGCTGTCTCCATTAGCTTCAGCTCCTCATTTTTCTGGGCCTCTTTGTTGCAGGCCATATATTCTGTCTTGTTTCTGCTGATTTTCAGTTCCCTGTCTTCCAGAGCTTTCCTCCAATCCTCTAGCTTTACTTCGACCTTTGCTCTAGATCTTGCACATAAAACTATATCATCCGCATAGAGCATGTTCCAAGGCGCTTCTTCACTGGTTTTCTCTGATATGACATCGATCACTGTTGAACAGGGAAGGACTCAGTGCCGAGCCCTGATGGAGACCCACTCTCACTTCAAAGCTACTCGTTTCTCCCAGGCAGGTTCGCATTTTCGTCTTGGCTTTCCTATACATTTCTTGAATTAATATGACATATTTCTCTGGTGCGCTTCTAATTCTGAGGCTCCTACTTCTTACCTTGGCAATCAGGTGGAGTTCTTGTTGTTTCTCTCTGAACTTCTCCATCATTTGTCTCAAGCTAAAGATTGCATCAATGGTTGACTTTCCTGGCATGAAACCAAACTGTTGACTCCCAATATTAACTTCAGCTCTCAATCGATTGTCCAGGATCCTCTCCAAGATCTTCATGGTGTATAATATTAGCTTAATTCTTCTGTAGTTGTCACACATTTGGATGTCCCCTTTACCTTTGTAGATTGGGACAAGAATACTTTCTCTTCATTCGTCTGGTATCTCCTCCTCTCTGTAGATCTTTACCAAGAGATCCCATAGCAGGTCCAGCCCTTCCTCTCCAAGGGCCTTCCAGGCTTCAGCCGGGAGTCCGTCCGGTCCAACATCCCCCCTCTCTTCAGTGCTACCTTAACCTCACTCCTTGTGATGTCCGTTGTCAATCCCTCATTTGGTATTCCATCTTCATGGTATTTTCGTTCATTCTCTATGTTTAATAGCTCCTCAAAGTACCCTTTCCATCTATCCTCTATCTCCCCAGTGTTCCTGAGGATTTCTCCATTGGCCTTCTCGATCTGCTTGATGTGTGTGATGTCTTTTGCTATCCGGCTTCTGTGTTTGGCAATGCTATATATTTTCTTCTGTCCTTCCGGTGTTTCTAAGTCATCGTACATCTCTTGACATGCTTTGGCCTTCAATTGTGCCACTTTCTTCTTTGCCTCCTTATTCCTGATCTTAAAGACTTCTAGATCTGCTGGGGCATGTGTTGAGTCCCACCTCTTTTTTGCCGTTCTCTTCTCCTGTACTGCTGCCTGCACCTCCTGATTCCACCACCAGCTCTCCTTGTTTTCCCAGAATTTTCCTGTTGTTTCCCCCAAGATTTTCCTGCCAGCACTCCTGGTGGCCTCTGCATTTCTATTCCACTGCTCTTGAACATCCTCAAAATCCCTGGAAACTCTCTGCAGGACTGCTTCTTTAAATCTGTGCCTCAAAACTGTGTCCTTTAATTTGAACCATTTGATCTTCTTCACCTTGGAGGTGCATGAGTAATGGGCGGTGTTGCGTTGCCACGTGGTCACTAGGGATGACTTTGCAGTTCACTTCCTTCAGATATTTTCTCCTGTACAGAAAGTAGTCAATCTGTGTGCTATTTCTACCACTTTTGAAGGTGATCAAGTTCTCTTCTTTTTTTGTTGAAGAAAGAGTTGGCCAGGGCAAAGTCGAAAGCCCCAGCGAAATCTATGATTTATTCACCTTCTTGGCTCAAGTCTCCAAAACCATGCCCTCCATTGATTACTTCTATGCCTCTGTTATTGACTCCAATGTGTCCATTAAAGTCCCCTCCGATGATCACTCTCTCCTTCTCTTCCAGTTGTCTTAGCTCTTCATCTATGGTCTTCCAGAAACCATCCTTCAACATCATTTTCAAAATTCATTTTACAGATTTGCTCGAACTTAATGAGCTTTCTGTAATAAATTCAAAAACGGTGCAAAGCAACCCGGTTTACGGTACTTAAAAAGTACATAAAGTAAGTTATCGGTCGCATATATTTATACAGTCTGTGCTGAAAGTCTGTTACCAGTCTCAATATCTCAATAACTAATGGGAATTTCCAGTTTTCGAAAAAATTATCTCCTATCAAATCAGGTGTGAGCTTTTTATCAATGATCTTAATTTTGACCTTCACATTTAATTGCAAGGTCAAATTAAATTTAATGCATAATGAAAACCGAAAAGTCAATTGAAAAGTTGTACAACACCCTAAAATCAGTCTAAATCATTTATCCGATTTGATTTTGCAACAATGGTTACCTAATAGTGAAAATTTTTGTGACTGTAGGAATGTAAAGCCACAGAAAACGCCAATAGTGAGGCCAACGAGATACAGGCCAGGGCACTCAAAAGTCACATGATCATCGGGGTCCGGGCAACAATCCATCCTTCATTGTTTCCAACAAACGAAAAAATACCGATTGTTAAAATCCAAGATGGAGACAATGAAGGATGAATTGTTGTCCGGACCCCAATGATCATGTGACTTTTGAGTTCCCTGGCCTGTCTCTCGTTGGCCTCGACCAATCGGTAATGACGAAAGTAAAGTTCAAGATGTTTACCGTCAGATGCTACACACAATTCTGCACGATGTATGATGGATTGATGCACAGCTGTCATTGTTGTAGTGGTTATTGCTGCACATGAAATTGTAATTTCCTGCTGAAGTACAGCTAAACTTACTGGTGGCGTTTCATAAACTGTATTTTTTAAATGGCCCCGTAAGAAGAAGTCCAGAGATGTTTAGTCTGGTGAGCGGAGTGCCCATGTGACTGGTCCACCTCTTCCAGTCCATTTATCTGGAAACATCAAGTTTAAGCATTCACGTCTGCCATTGAAAAATGTGGGGGTGCACCATTTTGCTGAAACCAAATTTCACAACGTTTTCTTAATGGCATCTCTTCAATAAACTCTTGCACAACATTGTTTAGAATAAGATTTCGATAATGCTGGCCAGTGAGATTTCCATCGTAAAACATAACTTGATTGTTGCACATGCCACACCAAGCATTTCTCCTCCAGTTCACTTGGTGAGCAGTTTGATTTAACCAATGAGGATTTTAAAGTAGTACAGCTATTGCATGGCGTGTGAAAAATCCTCTTTCGGTACTGCTTGAAGTTCCCTCGTCACTGCCGTTTGAATATCCGGAACGTCAAGAAATCTGTGCCCTTTCATTGTTGATTTCAACGTGGAAACAGGAAGAAGTCCAGCGGTGATAGGTCTGGAGAATACGGAGGGGGTAAAGTTCTGGAATCTGTTTTCGCACGAGGCTACATCGCACAGCAATTCCTCGCGCGAAAACAGATTCGAAAATTTTACCACCCTCCGTATTCTCCAGACCTGTTACCACCAGACTTCTTCCTGTTTCCTTGTTTGAAATCAACAATGACAAGACATATTTCAAACGGCTGTGATGAGGGAATTTCAAGCATTCCAAAAGAGGATTTTTCACACGCCATGCAACTGTTGTACGAACGACACCAAAAGTGTATTGTGGCCATGGGGGCTTACTTTGAAGGACAGTAAAGTATCATCTCTGAAATATCTGTCCCTGTTTGTTTTTCCGAGTCATTCACCAAACTTCCCGGTCTCACCTTGTAGATATTTTTTACTCTTAAACATGTCGAAGTTCGTGCCAAAAAAGAACATTTGCGGGAAATGTTAATTCGTTATTTTATCTTGAAGAAAAGTGCTGCTGAAAGTTAATTTATACCTCGGGAATCTTATGGTGAACATGATCCATGTCCACTTGGCATCGCCGTTCCTCTCGTCAATGCCAAGATAAAGCCAGGAATGTGTGTTGTATTAGCTATTAAAACCAGACGAAACCGTTAATAGTTATCGCTACCGACAACAAATGCGTAATCAGTTTGAGTCCTGCTTTGGTTGTCAGTCGACCAGCATGGGCCAGAAGACACGGCAAAGTAATTTCACTTCATGACACACCATCACACACTTCAAAAACAGTTAAGGATACGTTAAAAGATCTTGACTATGAAGTATTAACCTATCCGCCGTATTCACTAGATTACCTTCAGATTACCACTTGTTCCGATCGATAGCACAAGCACTTTCTGAGCAGCCCTTCAGAACGTAAGAAAAAGTGGAAAAGTGGGGCTCTGAATGATTTGCCTCAAAACAAGAAAAGTTCTATTGGGACGGTATCCACAAATTACCTGAAAGGTGTGTACCTAGCGATGGACATTACTTTGAATAAAGCACTTTTGATGTTTCTCTTGAAATTATCGTGTTTTCTTTGATTTACCTGAAGTCGATAGCGGTGAAACGTTATTATTTTTAAATTTCCTTTTTAAGTTTTAAGATTACAAATAATCTTGAAAAATGGTAAGAGTTAGTAGCCTTGTCCTATCCGATACTCATAGATTCTGAGAGAATTTTCAGGTAAAAAAAAAACAAAACAAAACAAAACTCAATGTGCGTATATCATATAAGGGGAATGAATGTGACGAATTCCAGAAAAGGTTATTTGGATTTTCCCCACTCTAATTAAACAATAGATATGTCTATATGACCAAAAACATCCTGCGGACGCCTTTATATGTTGCTTCTCCCGAAAATAAATAAAAAATTAATATGGCGTGAGTTCACAATTTGCTGCGATAAAATCTGCCGCTCTCATCCAACACCTTCTAGACACAAGGCCTCGACACGGAAGACTCTGACGTCATACAGTAGGCAGCAAGGCCAACTATAAATACAGGTCGGGGCAGTCGAAAATCACCTTTTACATTGTCAGCGTGTATTTACAGTTGGCCTTGCTGCCTACTGTTTGGCTTTAGAGTCTTCCGTGCCGAGGCCTTGTGTCTAAAAGGTGTTGTCTCATCAGTCGGGCAATATATGAAAATTTGCACTTGGAAGTGCATCTTGTTGTTCCAAAAGAGTAGTGATCAGTTCTGTCACGATTGTGGGACATCCCAGTCTATCTTAACCAATGATAAAGAGGAAAGAAAAACCTCTATTCCAGTTTCCTCTCAATATCATTGATCTTAGCTGACGTTCCAATTCATCCCGCAAATATCCTATGGGACTGCGATCCTGTGTAGGTCAATCTAGTTGCTCAACATGCATGTCAGCAAACTAGCTCTGCACAGCTCTGCACTTTGTGGATGCGCCCACGATCAGTTGAAATAAGAATGGGTCTTCAGCAAACTCTTGCTGCAGCAGAAAATTTTCTAAAACACGTACATAAACTTCCATGTTCATTGCTCCATTCACGGAAACAAGTCCGAACTACGAGAAACAGCCCAGACTAATATGTCACTACCACCAAACTTTATTTGCCACACGTTGTCGGGTACTCTCCACAGAAATACACCCGCCCTTTAGGACTGCCAAAAGGTCAGGGTAGCGCGATTTGTCACTACTTAAGACATGTCACCATTGTTAAATGGTCCGTTTACGTCGAATGCATCTGTAGACATCTTGGAATTCTTTAGGAATGTTTCCTCCCGATTTCACGCAATTCTGTTTCACACCCTCTTGAGCACTTGGCGGTTCTGCCTGCCAGTTGGCATAGTCTACCAGGCCGTGACTTATAGCAGTTTTCACTCTAAATATTTTCGATGTAAAGGTGTTACGGTAGTGTCGCGGAAATGACATAAATAGGTTTTCCATAATGGTAACACTCAATCACTTCATCACGTTCAAAGTCATTTAGCTCGCTTTCTTCCCATGTTATCATTTTAACTCTACATTGACTGACGTATGTGGACTTAACATCCTTTCAGTAAAGTAGCGAGGGTAAATGGCGAGTAGGGCGGCTGCCCCCCCCCCCCCCCTCCTGCGAGGATATCAAAACTTGCACTCGGGATGTCATTACTCTCTTCCTACCCCACCACTCGCTAAGCCATCGCATCATTTTGTTTCTGTGTGAGTTTCCTGTGACATCTATGTCAGAATCTGCTACTTTGTGGAGGTTACTGGATACTTTTGTAAATAATCTCCACAAATATGAGATTATGCGGCTCTTCCACAAACCAAAATGCCAAGACAGGCTGCTCAAAGATGTAGCACCACCCATCTCGACCAATAGCAAAGACGTTCTTTTCAACCAGAACTTCTGGGGAAGAAAATCCACTGATGCATCGAAACTAGCAGAACAAAGAATGTATCTCAACGAACAGTTGGACAATATAATGCATTAAAAACCTTGCTTTGAAATGCCCTCATATCTATATACAGGGTGATTCAGAAAGGTAGGTCAAGAATGAACTACCATGTACAGTTTGTGCGGGGAACAAAATTTTTCCTATAAACATGGGTCCGGAAATGCATCCTTACAGAGATAATGCAACTTGTATGAGGTAGGAATAACATTACAGTAGGTGCTCAAAATGCCGACCCTGAGCCTCGATGCAGGTGTTTAGTCTACGGACGAGATTCTCGCGAACTCTAGTAATCACGGTCTGGAAAACGCTGTTGGTAAATCCTTTCCGCTTCAGTAGCATTACCCTGTGCCTCGACAATGGAGTTACATGTTTCGTTTCCTCTCTTTTAAAGGAGAGAACACGAACAATTTACATGTTTAGATCCTAATTTATATGGACCCTACCATTGCCGTCCGGGTAACGCACATCCATTCCTACCTCGTACAAGTTGCATTATCTCTGTAAGGATGCATTTCCGGACCCATGTTTATAGGAAATATATTGTTCCCCGCTACAAACTAAACATGGTACTTCATTCTTGACCTACCTTTCTGAATCACCCTGTATATATAAAGGAGAGCGAAAAATGTATACACTCACTCGCTCACTTACTCATTCATTCATTCATCATGAAATCTCCAGAACTATGAAGGCTACAAATTTGACAAGTATATTTCTATTGGCTTCTAGGTGCTCGCTAAGAAAAGATTTTATTTTTTCTTTCTTCCTTTCCTTTGTAGTTTATTTTTAAACTTCAATTTACCTGGAACTGAATGGGATTTTTGCCAGCGTTAAAAAATTGTGACGTCATTGTTTGCTTTGTTTAATGTGTAACGTCTGCCAATCGATCATGCAAGTGACCCCCCCTCCACACAAAAAGGCTAGCTCAGTATTCCAAAAGGGTCATGAAATTCTTCAACATAATCAACTGCCAGAACGTCGGGTTCTTTGAATTAAATAAAATTGTAGATGAAAACTCAAGAGTGAATTATTTCAGTTGAAATAACAAGGCAAGGTGTTAAAATCAAATAAAATAATCTTTATTCAAGAAAATAAAATCAAGTTGAAAGGAGTGGGTAAATGCAAATAAACTTAACAAATAATCTTCAACTCTATAGGCTATATCACTATGCAAATGAATGATTATATGAATCTAAATGCAGCTGCTGATTAAATTTAAGTTAAACACTAAAAAGGCTATTCAATTCTAACTTGAATGCAAATAATACTATTCTCTTATTTAAAATTCCAACCTGTGATCATATGACTAATCTATAAAAGGGATCTCACCCAATCTTATCATTAATATTCACTTATCTCTATCTCAAAACAAAATTACAGGCTCTAACAAATATTTTCACTTACAGTTTGTGTCCACTAAGCAGAAGTTATTATATCCATATCTGTATTATTACACTACATCACTTTAAACAATATACATCCATATCCAGGGGCACACACACACGTATTATATAGATCACAACACCAATATTTCACTTCTTGTGTAGCACACATTACTTTGCCTTAAAGACTATTCGCTTCGCGTTGGTACAGGAACCTGGATCTACTACCTCATGAGTCCGTTACTTCTCAACAGTCTAAGGGGAGATCAACAGATACCTGCACAACCTCCAAAACTTAATGCATGGCTTGTAGATTCTCAGCTACCTTCTCGATTGATGTGGATCCTTGAAGTAATCTCCTCCCTGGTTAGTTTTGTCATCTCATATAAAGTATCGCCATTAATTTCCAAGTCGTGGGATATCAACATTTTATCTCCACAGTTTGATCAATTTGCCATCTTATTCACAGAAACGGGGGATTTGCATATTCTCATCTTAATTGGAATTCAACTCACTTCATCAATATTCTCGTATTAGGGAGTATCACATAATATCACTTCCCTGCTTGAATTCATCTCATTTCCTTGTCAATATATTCTCAGTAATTCAATATCACCTCTCAATAGGTACTCATTTCACCTTTTCATTACATAGTCACAGCTATATCCAGTAATTAGTGTTGGTGGGACATCCCTTTTTGATAAACATGAAAGGAGAAGGTTTTGCTCTTTGATGTGTCGACTTTTAGTAGTATGAGAAGTTTTCATACACCAAAGAGATTCCCCTTCCCAAACTTATTTCCAATATTTAACGAGCCCTGCTATCCAGTGGGAGCATCATGTCCCACTGGCATCACAGGAGCTCGGGGATATTGTCTCGCACCCCCCCTCCAAGACTTCGTGCCTTTTATCATCTCCGAGCATCCGGCCTCACTTTCATCCACAAAAAAATGAAATTGAAAGTAAAAAATCCCAAAATTGCATATTTGCCTAATAAAACTTCATCTCCTCTTGAAAACATGAGAGATAACATTTATTATTTATTATAATGCTTCACATTATTATTCATGTCATACACCAATATGATTCTTAAATACTATAATTCACAATAATCAGAAATTCTATTTCCACTGACATCCCCTCTGGATGAAAACTCAATTCTTTAATCAATTAATATCTCAATTATAATCAATTCCCTTACGCAAATTCTTATAACAACATCGTCACTATATTAAACACGTCATAATGAATTCCTCTTCAAAAGACAACAAATGAATCTATCATCACTATGAATCTATTAATATTCAAATTTCCTTCATTAAACACGTGAAAGTCACAAATGAAGAATTTTGCGATTGTTCCGTGAAGAGCATCAAGAATGACAAGTCTTTCGCGTGGGAATACAGTGTAGCTTTTATTTTCTTAAAATCTTGAATAGAGGCCCGGACGTCTATTTCTCACAATAGTCCTGCCCCCGCCCCCTCCCCCGGGCGATTAATTGAGACCAGCGTTTATTTAAGATACGGCGTTTAGTGAAGATTTTCTTTAGTAACAACTAAAATTTAAATCAGAAAAGTATATCATACGAAGGTTTGTAAGTATAATATGATTTTCATCTTCGGAATCGCTGGAGATGACTGCCTCATTATTATAAAGTTCTTCATCATCTTCGATAGCCAATGAGACCCGGCGTTTAATCTACTTTAAAACACCGCCCGGCCTTTAATCGAGACCGGCGTTTATTTGAATACCCGGCCTTTATTCAAAATTTTATGGTACATAAATATAAAAAACCTATTTTTTTTCCGAGCGAAGCCGGGTCCTTCAGCTAGTGGATCATAGATACAAGCTGACAGCAGCGTGATTAATGCGATAATCATGTCAAAAAATTAGAGGAGGACGCGTGAATGCAAAGAAATTTTCCATGGTGATGGCAAGATAATAATTGTTCTGGGAATCCACCGCGTATTAGTATTCCGTTCTAACACACGCACTCAGGTGCTAAGCACCTTCTTTTCAAGCGCACAAGGGGGAGGAGGTATGGGAACCTCTCTTGGCAAGCAAGAAACCCACGACGCGACAGCCACTGGCGGGATTCTGAGCGTAGTAAAGCCAAGTCCAATGCAGCGTGCTTCCAGGCCCAAAGTATTAAGAAGTTGTCAGTAGTGATGGCATGTTGGACACGATGTATCGTAAATATGTACGATATGAAGATATCCATCGAAAATACGACACTGCAAAAGGCATCGAGCCTGTATATAGTCCCCCCCCCCCCCCCCGTGAGACTAGGTATTACGTAAGACCAGGCTTTTTAGGTTATCGTCTATTCTTGCGAAATCTCATGATGTATCACAAATGTATTATTTTGTCTATAAAGCAGTGTTGGGCCAATACCGATACTGAGAGTATCGAGTATTTTTGTGGTATCGTTATTGAGAATACTTCAGAGCTCTTTTTCTAAAAAAAAACAACACTGTTAGTACTGAAAGAGCATTATGACTTTTGAGGGGGAAAACAAGAGCCAGAAGTTGATGACACAGTAATCGAAAAATTCATATCCATGTTGACCTAAAGTTATATCAATGTCGTCGGAAAAAATAACCGGTTGCTATTCAAGGTGGTAGCTTGCAAAGATGATATAAACAAGAAATTAACCCCCCCCCCCCCGGAGGAGGATATACGAAAGTAGCGGAAGCCCTGAGGTCATCTACTTTTTAACCCCCCACCCGCCCCCAATTTTTTTAATCATTTGTGTTTTTCTAAAAATTTGATTTTCTCGTACGTAATACAAGGGGAAGTCAGTAAGTAAGTTACAAATGGATGTAATGGATGTAGAAATGAAACAAATAAGAGTACTGACATGAAAACTACTTCTCCCTATACAATTAGGCACTTGTTCCATCGTTTCAGTATCAGTAGCATAAAATCCTTTGACCTGCTGTTTGAACCAGACGGCGAATTCCCTTTGTGCAGCTTCATCGCCGAAAAATTGATGCTCACAATCTTCTGGGGTCCCAAGGGCATATTGCCTACACATTCCGGCAGCGAGAGTAAACTGAAAAAAAAAACGACTTCTACTGTAACATCATCATGAAACTTCGTAAAGTCAGTCGATAGAAGCGACCAGAACTCCTCATCAAAGGCGTCCTCACATGAGCCAACACGACAACTGAGCATCCTGTGAAAGTTCAACTGGGAAGTTTACGATCATCCTCCGTATAGCTCCAAGCGAGTTCCATTGTTCGGCTTCAAGCTGTACAAAGGGAATTCACCATCTTGTTCAGACAGCAGCTTAAAACATTTTATAATGTACAGGAGGATTTTTTGGAGAAATAAAAATAGCTTTGAAATAAAAATAATTTTGAAATCAGTATTTTTATTTGTTTCATTTCTATATCCATTTGTAACTTATTTACTGATTTCCCCTACATTTAGAAAACGTAAAAGAGCTCTAACTTCTTTCGTTTCTCATCATTTCCGATCGAATTATATATCACATGCCATATGTTGCCATAGTTCTAGACGAAGTGACTGCCACCCCCACCTCGTTGGGACAATTTGTCCCAAACTTCATAATAATATAAATCTTCCCTACAGGAAATCTGCATACCGAATTTCACTCCTTTACATCCTAAATAGACGTAGATCTTTTGACCCCCTCTAACTCCCACCTCTAAAACTCCGACCCCAGTGTACCAATCAAAACGAAACTAAATAGTGAAGGTATGCATGCCAATAGTAACCTACATTCCGAATTTCAACCTTCTACCTCAAAAAATGCAGAAATTATGAAGAGGCTAGACGGAAATTGTGAAACCAATAAGTACTCCATTGTTCCGCTGCTTAACAAGAAATTAATCCTCACGAGGAAGATATAGGAAAGTAGCGGAAGCGATGAGATCATCTATTTTTACCCTTTTATCTGCACTTTTTAACGCCCACCCCATTGGGACAATTTGGCCCAAACTTCATAGTAATTTGGCCCAAACTTAATGTAGAACTTGCCTAGAGGAATATCCATACAGAATTTCACACCTTTACATACCTACAGTAAAAACACGATGACCTTTTGATCCCCTCCCACTCCCGAAACTGAAGGTGGGCCAATCAAAACGAAACAAAATAGTGAAGGTGTTCATGCACATAGTAAGCTACATTACGAATTTCAACCTTCTACCTCAAAAATGCAGAAATTAAGAAAGGGACAGACGGACATTGTAAAACTTAAAAAGTAAAATAGCTCCATTCTTCCCTACTTAATTTTCAGTTATGTTTATTTACGTGCATTGTGTTTCACCGACTCTCTGACCAATGCATTGTGTATTTCAGCTTGAGCAACAATGGTTCTTTCTCGGTCGATTATTTTACACGAGTTCGCTGAAATTAACTTGATGTTTGTTGGGATGTTATTTTTGGCGCTCTAAGTTAGAGCTGCCTTACCCTAACCATAAGGGAAATCATTGTTTATGAAGTTTCTCGATCTAAACGGATGGAGGTTCATTCTCAGTCAAAAAGAACGAAGGTACGTCTTTACTTTAAATCAAATCCATCCCTTACGTAATTATTGTGTTTTATTCTGACCAAGTGAACTTCTGATAGGAATCCGGAATTCGAATTCTCTGCTTTCAAATGCCCAAGATGGCAATCTCGTCCATTTTGGTATTCCTGTAGATAACATAATAATTCATGTTAAAAAAAATATCTGTAATTTATTAATGAGTCCTTAGAATTACTTATATTGCACAAAGGAGGCATTCTGTGAAAGTTTCTATGGTTTCTACGTATAAAGGTTTCATCATAAACACTTAATCATCTAGTTCATTTTGTGCCTATTCACAAAACTAACTTCTTTACAATGTCATGAGAATTCCACATGAGTATTGTCTTTTACGCATTCCGAGGACAAACACAAACATCCATGCCCACATTGGAAAGCTTACGACTCAGCGCTTTCGATCAGTAGGCTGGTCTCGTATTTGCATACACACAAAATTCGTTCAAATTTATTTCAAATCAGAACATTTTTTATCGATTACACGGGACTTAGACAAAAATAATGGAAACGCCCTCGTCGAATATTACCATGGTGTAGGCATGCAATACAACCTAGGAATTGGGCATAATAGTACCAAGAGCACATAAGGATATCATTTACTTCTGACAGTACTGGATGATGGCTAAAAGTCATTCGTCATGCAGAAGCTGTTTCCGAGGTTGGTAGAATGAGAAGCTGTTACACCACATCTTCATCTTTTCTTGTTGTTACTCATTCTACCATTCTTAAGCCGTTTCAAGTTCCTTGAGATATACAGGAGAGGGTTAATGGTTCTCAAGTCTATTTTCCAATCCGACCAAATCTTGATAATTTTTTTGCGTTGGTCAGCGTGGTGTTCAACCTCGCATTCATGCTTCTCAATCGGATACTGCTAACAGGATAAATGCGAACCAAATGTAGAAAAATGCCATTTCCTGCGATAAATCATGTCTGCATCATAAGGTGGACCTGATTGCTCGAATTTGTTCATACTCCTTGCTATTCATTTGGCCTTTCAAGGTCACATTTTAGCATATAGAAAACCACGATATCAAGAGCACATAAGGATATGACCATGAAGTACATGGCCTATATGGTTGGTGAATTCAAAACTGATCCTTCACCTTGCTTCACTATTGGAATTCGATGGTATAAACTGTAAGCTTCTTCAGACGTTCTCCACGCATAAACCCAGGTGCTGCTTTAACCTGGGTTTCAACAGCTTCGCGATTGTAGTTGAGCCATGACTTTGGAAGGAACTTTGTAAACGGAATAAGTGTTTTAGTACGAAACGATCGCGATGAAATATATTCAGCTCTGTGGTATGCTCATAGCAGTTGTCTTGTCCGTAGATGTCTATAATCCACCCAACGAAGGAAAAACTGTCAAGGTCAGGTAATTCAAAATTATCCAATTAAAGCGATTTAAATCAGTCCTAAACAGCTTTGGTTGGCTAATTTTGAATTTCATGACTTTGACATAGTTTTCCTTTCTCTGGATGGACTATAAACCCACCGATTTAACTTACATTTCCTTCACTAGTGTTCAACAGATGTTTTACCTTAGCAGCATAAGTTATGACGTTAATACTGTACAATTATTACTCGTTCCTATATTACTCGTAATCCTATATTACTCGTAATCCTATATTCAAAACAAACACGAAAAGCGTCAGTTTGATCATTATTTTTATGTTGGCTGATGCAATCATTATGTCAGCAGCAAATGTATTGCATCAGATTTTAGCATCCAGTCCAACCACCGTAGCGTACATTGGCTGATGCAATCATTATATTAGCAACTACAGTATTTCATCAGATTTTAACCTGACCAGATGTGATTCGACCGCTGTTCGAGATGCACGAACACACAGGCTAAGACGTATCGAGAGATTGCTTCAGTGGTAGGTGTGAGTTTAGCGTAAAGGAAAATGTGGTCGTAAGAAGAAAACAACTCCTAGAGATGATGCTTACTTGCTTCGACAAAGCAAAAAGGATCCCAGCAAGACTTGAAATTGTTTGTTTCAACTAATTTGCACAAGGGTGTAGCTCTCGATATACTTATTACACTGGAGGTTTGTATCAGGCTAAGCTGTCCTAAAAATTTCCCATTTTTGGAAGTCGCTGAGGTCGGATATAATGCTCATTCTTCATTTCAGCACGAAATCTGCAGACTTGCCATTTTGCGAGGAAGAGTATCAATAAACATGAGATGATTAACACTACTTCATCTACAATCCCCCAGCAAAAGTATTTGACCACTTGCACGATGACAAAGTGACATATAATAACAGAAAAAAAGGACCAAGTGTGTATTTGAAGTGCATCCGATATTCTCTCCAAACTGTGATTTGCAGCTAACAAAGATCATTGTATCGGGCAAAAATATCAGACCTATGCAAACTCAGTTGGTGCATAACTATTTGACCGCCGTAAATTTGAAGCAAAAATTTTAGGCCAGTCCATTTTTTTTTACCTTACGAGTGATTGATAAGAAAATTTGGTCATTGAGAGCTGGATACGCAAATGGTATATCCATCCTGATTTGCATTAATTGCGTGCCTATAGAATAAGCAGTTCACGCAAAAAATGGGGCGCCGAAGCAAAGAGTTGCCGAAACAACCAAAAATAACATTATACAACTGCATGAAAAGGCTCTCACAGAAGTATAGCAGGACACTTGTAATTAGCAAATCATCAGTGAAGTACATTTCAAAATATAAGAGAACTGGAACAGTACTGAACGCACGCTGAAAAAGACGTCCTTGTGCAACCACTGCCCGAGAGGGTAGAAAACTGGAAGGAATTTTCGAATAAAGTAGTGCATCAAGCAGAGAGATGAAGAATGAGTGAGGAATTGCCATAGTACATACTTTAGTGGACACAATCCGAAGAAGACTGAAATCGGTAGGATACCGGCCGCGTAAAGCAAAGAAGAAACCACCGATTACTCCAAGGCAGGCCAAAAATGAGACTGCAATGGGCCAGTAATTATAAGAACTGGTCACTGGCTGAATGGTCGAACGTGATTTTTTTCGGATGAATCCAGAATATGTTGGGTACGGTGACAACGTCGGTTCCCGAGTCTACAGACGTTCATACGAAAAGTTTCATCTCAAGTGCCTGTGCTTTGTTGTGAAATTCCCTGCCTTGCTAATGATATGGGGATCCATGAGTTGGCATGGTGTCGGCAAGATGCGTATCCTTAAAGAGACAATAAATTCAGATGTCTATAAGGATATTTTAGAATCTTTCCCCATTCCAACAATTGAAGACACATACCGTGATAACTTTTGCATTTTCCAAGATGACAATGCAAGCTGTCACAGAAGTCGCAATGTAATATCATGATTAGAAGGAAAAAACATTACGAAATTAGATTGGGTTTCAAATAACCCCGTTCTAAATTCTATCGAGAATTTGTGGGGTTCCGAGATTTTGAAGGATGACAGAATCCGGGCGGTAATCAAAGCGCAAGGCAGCACAACTAAATATTAATTGTAGGGGTCTAAAACGTTTGCGTTGAATTGGAGATGGTCAAATATGAATGGAACAAAGGAATGTGGCACGTTTAAGAGGTTCTGGTGCGGCCTCAGCGACGTCAGCATTTGCGGAACCCCCAGGCCACTTCCGTCGACTATCTTGCAGCACGTTCAGGACACCCTAGATTATCCCAATTATTCGTCTATTGGTCGCCAGCGGCCTGCACTCATATCGTTCATTAAGAAGACTGCCATTGACCCCACATCACAGATGCCTTCGTTCGCAATGGTCTCGAGAAAGAGCCACGTGGACAGTGGAATGGCACAGGGTGGTGTTCTCAGATGGGTCACGCTTCTGTTTCAGAAATGACAGTCTCCGTGTAAGAGTTTGGCGCCAACGTCGGTCCAATCCGGCCGCAACTGTGGAATGACACGCCGATCAAAAACGCGGCAGAATGGTTTGGGGCGCAATCTCCTACAATAGCAGGTCACCTCTGGTCCGTATTGATGACGTCTTAACGTCCCAACGATACGTGGATGAGGTGCTGCGTCCGGTAAAACGAGGGACGTTCAAATTTGACCTTCACTTTATTTTTTGTAAATTTCATTGTTATAAAAATCAAACCTTTCATTGTTGGGATGGCAACTACCGCCTGTCATGCAAATGCAGCACCGCTCATCCGGTTGCCATGACAACCGATTGTTTAAACAAAATGGCAGAAGGCGATGTATCGACCAAACTGGAACAACGAATAATCATAAAGGTTCTCCACAACGAAGGTATGAAAGCATCTGAAATTAATCAGAGACTTCAAAGACCGTTCACCGAATCATGTTTGTCTCGTTCATCCGTCTTTGCTTGGTGCCAAAAGTTTGAAGGAGGGCGAGAAACCACCGGCAATGAACCACATAAGGCAAGGCCAGCAACTGCTGTCAATAACATCATCGCACCAACAAATGAGCTGATAAGAGACAACGGGCGGATTCATATCCGAGAATTGGCTTCAATACTGAATATCAGCACTGGCAGTGTGGAGACCATCATCCACGATAAGCTGAAATTCAACAAGATCTGTGCCAGATGGGTCCCTAAGCAAATCTCCTAGGATCACAAAAACACCCGGGTGGAAATCTGTTCCATTCTGCTGCAGCTATAGGACAGGGAAGGTGAGAGCTTCCTAAGGAGTGTTGTGACCACCGACGATACATGGATTCATCACCATACTCCTGAAAGCAAGCGTGCGAGCATTTGAGTGGTGACACACTGGCTCGCCACGACCCAAGAAATTCAAGATGACACCGTCGGCAACGAAAGTGATGGCGACTGTATTCTGGGACATTAAGGGTATCATTCATGTCGATTTTCTGGAAGAACGTCGAACCATAAATGCGCCCTACTACTGTCTCATTTTGAGGACGTCCCTGAAACCGGCACTAAGAAAAAAAAAGTGACCAGGACTCCTCACCAATGGTGTTTTGTTTTCTGCAAAACAATACCAGACTAGTGATGGGAGTAATCGATACTTTCGATACTAGGAAGTAATCGCGAATAATCGATACTTTTATAGAAAAGTAATCGATACTCAACTATCGCGACGCCACTGAAGTGCAGAGCCAACTAAAAATACTGAAGTGCAGAGTTATCAGTTGTAGATAACCATGGTGAAAGCCCTTAAGCAACATTATGCCTCACTTGGTGCTGGAAATCATGGAAACAAGTTGAGAAAATGCATTTTGAAACACCTGCAAGATCGCTTCAAGAATTTAGAAACCCAAATGTATTTGGGAATATCCACTTTTGTTGATCCACGATTCAAAAAGGTTGGTTTTCGCAGCAAGACAGCTGCAGAGAATGTGCAGGATGCAGTGATTCAACGCGTTGCAAGGAGATATGCTGCCTTCGAGTCTGAACAAGAGGATGAAGTATCCGATAGCCAAGCCATGCCACTAATGCCAGTACAGCCCGTTGAAAACTTCTCACTCTGGGGCTATTTGGACCAGCAAATTGAAGAAAGGAGTAACAAAAGAAGCCACATCACTGATGCCCACAACGAGGTAAGAAGTTACATGAACAGCTCCATTATTCCACGAAACACCAATTGGCTTAAGTGGTGGAAGGAAAAGGAGCAATCATACCCAGGACTCTCAAACGTAGCCAAGAAATATTTATGTGCTCCAGCGACTTCAACTCCATCCGAAAGGCTATTTAGTAAAGCTGGAGAATTGATTTCAAAGAAAAGAAATCACCTCAAACCAAAAAAATGTTGAAATGTTTCTTCACCTAAATGCCAATATTGATTTGTAAGAACAGATACTTTTTTTCATTTGTAATAAACGATAGCTTATAATTACCACATTTTGCTTATCCTATTTCTTGTGAATCCGGCTTTAGGTTTATTATCCCAGTGTCGATTACTAGTAATCGCGAGTAGTCTATTACTAAAAAACCTTGGTATCGCCCATCACTATGCCAGACCACACACAGCTAACTGCTATGGACACATTGACGGAACTCAAGTGGGACATCTTAAGATGTGGTAATTACCACATCCTCCATACAACCCACTTCTCTCCACTTGCAACTATCACCTTTTTGGACTGATAACAGAGTTTTTGGGAGGGCAGAGGTTCGGCTCCAATGAGGAAGTGAAAAAGGCTGTCCTGACGTGGTTTCGACATCAGCCTGAAGATTTCTACAAACCGGTATTCAGATGCTACCAGAACGCTGGGAAAAATGTATAGATAAGCAAGCAGAGTTCTTTGAGAAATAACTGGTGTGTGTGTGTGTTTTTGTAGTTTCCTGATTTTATAAAAAATTTGAACGCCCCTCGTACTACCCTTCCTTCAGCGAGTGCCCAATGCCATTTATCAGCAGGATAACACCCGGCCGCACATGGCACGCATCAGCCAACATGCCCTGTAAGGTACCTTGGCCAACAGTCTCCCCTGATCTCACTGAAGAAAAGTTAGTGTCCTCCACTTTCGCCCCCTGCAAAAATACTTTTAAGACCCACTTTCATAAAAAGACCCTGCAGAGAAGTTAACAAGTCAAATAGAAAACTAAGAATTCAGTTATTTAGAATACTTACCTAATCTAACCCACGAAATTCTCCTTTTAATTAAGAACGATTTAAATTAAAGCTTTCCTTATTAGCTTTCCTAAAATCTAATTTGTTTAACTTGAAAAAAAAAAGAAATAATAGAGTTTAGAAAATAAAAAAAAACGCAAACAATGTTTTAAAAACAAGAAAAAGACGATTTATTAACAATAATCAATTGCGTGATCGTATAGATTTTGATACACTTGCGTCGTTGCGATTCCATAATACCAAATAATCAATCAATCAATCTAACTTCACAATACATTGTTATAATGTTTCTGCTTCACAACATGTTATTAAATAAAAATTCATGAATGGCTTCTTCTGTGTTTAATTTGCTACTCTTTTAATCATGGAAATAAATTACAATAAGCAGATTTAATTTTAATATTTATTAAAATAGATTCAATTTTTCGCAATAATCGATTCCGACCCTCTCAGATTCGATTCCAGGGGGTCTAGGCTGAACTGATCGACAAGCTGTCGATCTCGACAAAATCTAACCGTCTATAAGTGGCATATTACACATTTATACACAAGTTTACACACGTATGGCTAGATGATATACATTGATATACACAAGTTTACAAACATTTACACATAATTTTACACATTTATCCATGTATACACATAAATACATACACAAACACATACGTGTAGACACAGGATATTATTATTTTCACAGTTCAAGTTTCGTAGCACAAGAGAGTGCTTCATGCATGTAAATATTTTTAAACAAGTTTTTGTTAATATTTTTATAAAATGTGTATTCTTGAGCTATGTGTATTTAGCCTGTAGGCCGGAAACGAAGGAAAAAAGATTTTAATAAGAAATCTGTTGCTAAATTCTGAAATAACGATCGCCAAGCGCATAGTCGACTGCTCTTGAATTGTAGACAAAAATGTGCATAGTCGACTGCTCTTAAGGCAGTTGTCGATGGTCGAAGTCTACACTAGAAAATCGACGATGTAGAGTCTGTACACTGTAGACTCTGTAGACAAGTAGACAAGTGTACACTGTAGACAAGTCGTGTTCATGCTAGCTCGAATCGACAAATGCGTCATTAGCCACGTGACCATCGACACTTGTCGACAGTCGACTGCTTGTCGATGAGCTCAGCCTAGACCCCCAGAATCGATTCCATTTTTCAGGGAATCGACTACCACTAAAAACCACTTAAAACAATTGGGTGATTATTCGTGAAAAACATTGATTCGTGGAAAATAAAGAACCATACGAATACCATCACTTGGCATGGCTTGAAGTACCATTACAGTTTGAAAACCCTGGTATAGGCTACGTTATATTCAAGTTACTTGCGTATAGCCTTAGCCTCTCTTCAGGGCCTTGATAAAATTTACAGGGCGAAAGAGGATTTCCAAACGACTTAGAAGATTCACCATATAATTGCGCCGGGGCGAGAGTGGAAGGGGCCAACTTCACGGGGCCAAAGTGGAGTAAACCAAATGGTTGACAGGGAATGGACATCCCATCCCTCAGGACACAATTCGCACGCTCACTGACTCGTACCTAGATATATCGTTGCCTGTATCACCGCCTACGGTGGTCCTACAACCTACTGATCACATGGTGTTGTCGCTCAGTGTATAGATGTATCATGTTGTAACAATCACATCACTTATTGTTCATTGCTGTCTCTTTCTGTTTGATGATTTTTATCACTTTCTATGCACGCGTTCGTGGTGTTGCATTTTCAATGTCACATGAAATATTTCATGAAAAACGATTTTTTTTACAATTAATTAATGAAATAACCTCTCCCCTGAACGTTTTAGTTTTTAAATAAAAAGTGTACTTTCCTGGTGGATATTTAATAATTTTAACAAACTTCGGCCACAAAATCCTCGCGTGATGAAAAGGATCATCACGCGATCAGGGAAAGGGATGTTGCCGACTGGGCCTAGTTTTTAACTTGATCTATAGTAGTGTTTACCGATATCTATATGCATAATAAATACCTGTAATTTTATGAATTCTAGCTATTAAACTACAAACCAAGAGCACAACATAATTGTCATTTATTCCTGTGTAAACCTTTCATGTGGGCAAGGATAAAATTATATAAATTGGTAAGAGCGACGTTCTAGCAGGGAAAAAATTCAGCCTAGTGCTGAATTTGCGTTGGGGGGATCTGTTTGCGTTGGCATTATGAAGAATAAATTGAAGAGCGAATTAGGGCAATTTACTATCGATTTCCCTGGAATTTCTTGGTGTTAGTTAATCGCCACTAGATGGCGAAACGTCAATTGCGACAAAACATCGATTCTCTTTCAACTGCATCTAGCATTTAAGCAGCTTGTTATAGGTATTTGAAGGGAGCAGCGATTAGGTTTTCTTTTCTTGTGAAAAATTTCCTATTGAGGAGAAGGTAAATGATGCCTGTTTTGTTTTTCTCTTTGTCTACTATAATGTTTTAGCTATTTTTATGTAAAATGATAGAAACTCGATTTCCTTCTTCCAAATTAGGCATTAAGAACTAAATTAAAGTCTTAAGTATGTAATTATGTCAAATATAAAATTTTCACGCTATTATAATATAAAAGCATGTTTTAACGACCACGTGGAGTTTTATTAGGCTTAAATGAGTAAATTATCTCGAGTAAATTTTGTATAATTATCTGAAATGTGAAAAGGAGGATAAGATTTTGTCCGTCTTGTGCATTATATTCCTTTGTGAGTTAATGTATATTTGTATTTTATTTTATTCTTAAAATGGCATTTGCAGATCATGAGTCTGTAATATGTTATTTGCCATATGAGTTTGATAATATTATGAGTAATAAAAGCATTTTATTTTGTGCTTGTGTTTCTTGTCTTTGTACATTTTTCCAGGTTTATGATGAATTTGACTGTTTCTGCTTTAGCACAAGAATCAGTCTGGTTCGATAAGTACAAATTTGGTGATGCAGAGCAACAATATTACGAAGGACTCCAAAAAGTACGTAAGCCAATACAGCCTTAATTAACTTAAGTCGCATATCTCCTTGTGGTATAAGTTATTTGAATACAACAACGTTAATAACATAGTAGGAATTGCGGCATGTAATTAAAAAAGGTCATTTCACCCCTATCTTTTGCGTTTATCGGAGTAAATCTGTGCTATTAATAGATGCGTTTTTCCAGTTTGAGCTTGCTGTCCAGAAAATGTAGTTGTGAAACGGGTATAAATTTAACTTCAAATCAAACAAGGAGCCCTTTGATGCCCTTGAAAGTTATTAAAACTAAAATATTTTATAGCAACATGGGCTAACCATAACCTCTCTAGAACATTTGTTCTTAAGTTGATATAAATTTTATATTGAAATTTTTATATAATTTTAGTTTTTCATTTCTATATAGTTTTATTTATCAAATTTAATTTCATAAAAAAGGCTACACTCAGTTTGTTCTGAAAACACATTTTTTTCTTAGTTTCATTTGTCTTCCTAGAAGCCAAAGACTCAAAATTTCTTTTTTAAAAGATCCTAATCTAGTTTTAAGGCCCCTTTAAAATTAATGCAGACACTTTAAATCATAAGTTTTCAAGGCTTTAATTTTATCTATTTTTGTAACAATTCGAATGTCTGTATTCCAATGCTGGCAGAATTCCTTAAACAGAATAAAAACAAAACCACAGAAATAATATGTAAAATTCAAAATTATTTCTTTCACATTAAAGCAAATACAGTTGAACTTCCAAAGTTGACCACCTCCCTATGTTGACCTAATTTTTATAGTCCGGATGTTCGTTCCATGTTAACAATTTCAAATTGTCTACGACGTGACACAGAAATAAGTTCAGGTGTTTGACAATCAATACTTTAATGCAATTTATTTAATCTGTGAAGTGGTATAAGTCATCAAAGGATACAAAAAATTTCTGCGTGGTTTTCCAGTGCAATATTAATCTGTGCTCCATCAAGATCCATTACTACTTGGAAGCGCAAAGCCACGTTTGCACACTCCTTGAGACATCTCGATAGGAATTGCGTTAAATTCTTGGGTTATCAGTTCCTTCAGTTCCTTGATGCAGTCAATGGGGTGGACGTTGACTTTTTTTTCTTTGAGATTGCCCCCCCACAAAAGATGGGGGGGGGGGGGGGGGGGGTCTGTCTGGGGACCAGGCTGGCCACTTGACTGGCCATGGCACCCAATCCACCTTTGAGGGAAAGTTTCATTCAGAGATGCACGGACAACCCAAGTTTTTAATTTTGTAGGCTTTAATATACAGGATGTCCAAAAGGTCTGGTAACATGGCAGATATCTCAAAGCTGCCAGGTAGGCGAGATCTGACGAGTGTGATTTATAGGTAATAGGGTGGGGGGGGGGGG
>JAHWFO010083866.1:381719-421042 GCA_023313115.1 Rhysida immarginata
CCCCCCCCCCCCCCCCCCCCCCCCCCCCCCCCCCCCCCCCGATTCATTGCCGCACTTAAATTTGACCTTAACCCCCAAATTTAAGATCATCCATTTCCTAACTCGAAAAGTATTAAAGATACGAGGGGCGATTGATAAATAAGGTCTCCATGGCTGTAACTTTATTTGTTAACAGATTTTCAAAATTCTTTTTGTATCTTATACTCACATTTGCCCTTTATGTAATGCACTATTCACTTTTCGACATAGTCCCCATTCCTTTCCAAGCATTGCGCCAACGCGTGACTAGTTGGGTGAACCCGTCGAAGAGGAATTCCGGAGTTGTTGTCGACACCAGGATTGAATGGCAGCGTTTACCTTGCCGTCAGAACCAACTCATGTCCCTTAAGGGGCTCTTTCTTCTTTGGGAAGTGGTGAAAGTCGCAATGTGCAAAGTCTTTCCTTTTTGAACTGCAATTTTTCATCTTTGAACTGTAGGCGCTGCAACGCCTCTGGTGTGTGGTGACTCGTGTGCGGGCAGACGTTATCGTACTCCATAAGAGGGTCCAAAGCTGCCATTCAATCCTGGTGTCGACAACTCCGGAATTCCTCTCCGATGGGTTCACCCAACTAGTCACGAAGAGTATGGTTCCCCTTCCCGACAGTGTGCATCACTGCAATTCAAATTTGTTAGAAACCTCAGCCAACGGGCCAGCCTAAACTGACCAATCTAATCACAAAGTGTCTGATTTGCAAAGCTATTTAACTGCTTTCTTCTAAAGTTCAGACTTTGCCAAAGGCTTTAAGGATGATTGGTGTTCTGTTTGACAAATGGGTGTAGAGTGTTAGCCAAGACATGAAGAAAAAGAAAGTGTCCATTCTTCTCCTCACAGTAGACGACTGTCCTAGCCAGCCACAAACCAACTCAGAAATGTGATGGAGTAATTTTAGCCTTCAAATACCATTTCAAAAATCCAACTTTTTGACCAAGGCATCAAAACATTCAAAATGCACTGTCGAACTCTGCTTCATTGCTAAAACTCTAGCTTGTGATCTGCTGCAGAAACAACTGCAGCTGCTACATGAATTAGTGCAATGGATGCTGGATTAGTTCCACTTGAAATAAAATTTGCCCAGAAACTATTTAGAAGTGTTTCAAGAAAGCTGAATTTGTGCAACGCAAGGAAAAGCATCTCCTCTAGCAGAATTCTATGGAGTAGATTTGAAAGTTTTTTTCCAATGGATGATTAACTAGCAACCTGCACTGGACCTGATTCAGAAACAATTTTTCCAACTATAATGGTCGAAGTTGATACAGGTCTACAATTTTGGTGTAAGGTTAAAAAAAATCTTGATGAAAGCTAATCTTGATGGTCCAAGATGGATGGGCTAACTATTGGCACTATTACTGCAAAAATAAGCTAAACGACAGCTAGGAGGAGGTTAGCAATCGTCTGAGAAGCGTTTGAATTTAATGGTACTTCTACATTGGCCTTTGTACGTTGCAGAATGGATTTCAAAAAATAACAAGAATTGTTGGACGATTATCTCTTGGAGGATGATCCTAGAATATGAACTGGTCTGTAGCTCAGAGTACCAAAGAATGGGTTAATCACAATTCTGTCACTTATGAAATGAGCTGCTCATAGTGCAAGTTAAACCTTATTGAAAATCTATAGCTTGTAATATCAAGAGAAGTTTATTGTAATGGATGCCAATTCATTGTTTGATTTTCAAACCACTATTCAGGATACATGTTACAATCTGGATCCTGCTTACCTTCAGAACCTGCTTTTTTTTCATTGTCAAAAAGTTTGAGGTTATAACCTCAATGGAAACTTCATTGGATTGGACATTAATTGTGCCATGTGATCAGACTGAACTGCCCTGTCTCTATAATGTGATGAAATGCCTGGTTTTTGAATTTTGCATATTAGTTTTTATATTTTAACCTTCGTAGTCCCAGATAAGTGGTTTCTGAAATAATGTCTTGATATTGAAACTCCGTATGAAATGAAAGTGATTATAGGATGTAATTTTGGGTTTACATTTTTAATATACTGCCCTGCAGACATAGGTCTGCTTCAATTGCTCATTGTTAAATATCTGAATTATTATGAATACAGTATTTAAACTTTATGAATACGTACCTGTTTAAAAATTAGTTAAAACAAAGGCAAACTGAAGGTAATAGAGTAAAACATTCTTCTTTTATGAAATAGAGTACAACGCTCTGTCTAAAAAGTCCAACTGGTTGCAGTTGGTTGAGAGCAGTCGTGAACACTGTGTCTCAAAAATTATTGGTATCTTGTTCAAGCTATCCCAAAAGTCGTCCACGTTCAGAATAACTGGTATTCTGCCTGGTCAAGTGTAACCAAAATGGCAGACTGCATTTAAGCAATTTAAGTTTTTAGTGTCAATAAAACATTTTCTTGACAGTATAGACACTTACATACTTATAAGTAAGAAAACAATGAAGTTAATGCAAGAGATAATATAAGAGATAAAAATTGATAAAGGTATGACACTGGTTTGCTGCCTCATCACTCTGGTTTTTATTGCGCAATTGCATTGATATTTTTACTTTCATTATGTGTCGATAGGTGGTGGCATTAAGCACAATTGTTAATTATGCTCATGTTAGAAAAAAAGTGCTGTAACTGTTCAACAGAAGCAACATGCATTATCCTGCTATGCAAGATTTGATTATTGTTACTGTTCAGAGGGAATATAAATGTGTGTACAAAACAAAAACTGTGCCTGTGGACGAGAGCATTCATAGTTAGTTCAAGTAGTTCAAAGAAGCTGGGAGCATTTTACCCGGTACCATGGCCTCCTAACCAATCAGATCTTATTGTGCCAGTTTTGTTAGTTCATATCGAGGGCATTATGGTTGATTTAAAGGTGAAAATCACCGCAGCCATTTAAAGCATGTTGGAGATGCTAGGAAAATATGGGAGGCAAGTATCTTCCAGATATGAACTTTGCCTTGTATGCAATGATGTAATTGTTGAAGTTTAAGTAAAATAATAAGATTGTCCGCAAAATATTGATGCAATCTAATTAAAAGCAAGTAAAATACCATGATATATTTATGTAAAATGATAAGTGATTCTTGCTATGATGCGGTTTTGAAACTGGATACTCCTGATTGTATTATTCCATGCACACAAGAAAACAATTGGCTGGAATCTAATTCCAATTGTAGCACATTGTGATTTCATCTGATCAGACTTTGACACTCTTTAAAATATTAGAGGGGCTTTTATGTTTGTGTAAGTTGAAGAGTATGTAGAAAACCTGCCTACTTTTAGAAATTTTTGTGTTCACACTTGAACGAGCTTTCTACTATTCGAACCAAGATGGCAACTTCTCACAACTGAAGTTGTAGAAGAGTTTGACAACTTGTTGTTAGCATGAAATCACACGTGTAAGTCCCACCTCTTTCTCTTTCCAATAATTCTGCATCCAGTCTTCAAGAAAAAAACTGGCTGTCAACAAGTGGTTAACATGGCAGTAGGCGGACATAAGGTCCTCTTGGGGGTTTGCCTTGAAGACGAAGTCTGCCGTCCATAGGCTGCCTTTATGCTAGACAAGGGCAGACAATTATAATTGCTCAGTTTCTTGTGTTCATCGCTTACTCGTGCCTGATAAAATGTCATAATTTTGAGAAAGCGTCTTTCCTAGTGAGAACGATGAAAGTCAGAATTCAAGAAGTTCTGTTCATGTGTGAATGTGACCTAGATTGCTAAAAAGAAAAAAAAAGACGTTTTGTTAAAAAAGCTTTTATGGTTTGGAGAGAGTAACTCTTGAAATTTAATGCACATGATATATTTTAATTTTTTATTTAGATTAAATGCAAATAATGAACCAAAATCTTAATTATCAAATTTTGTCTTAAACTTTATACATAATCATATTCATAAAGATTTATTCAAACTTTTTTCAAAAGTAAATCTTTAATGAATTCAGATTTTAAAGCTGAACATTTGTGTACTGTACGTCTTGTCTTCCCCCCCCCTTTTTTTATTTTTTTTTATTTTATTTTTTTTTTTTATAATAAAATTAAGCCATTCTTATTGTAAAAATCTTGATTACATTTGATAACTGAAATGATTTTTTTTTAGGATAATTAGAGCCATATAAATTATTTGCCTTCAGGGACTTGTTAGCTATGGTTTTTATGTAACTACACTGATTGGCTATTTTATTATGACCACCATCTCTGTACCGGTACTTTGTTGGGCTACTTTTTGGTTTTCATACTGTATCGATTTTACGTGACATGGATTCTACGAGATGTTAATAAGTGATTTGTGGTATCTGAGACCATGTTATGCGAAATTAAACTGGATTTGCACTTTATAGTTACACGTGAGATTTGATAGCTGTGGATTGACTTCATCCCACAAATGCTCAATGAGATTGAGATCTGGAGCTGTACTAATTCATATGGAGTCTATGCTTTTGTGCAGTTTATGCCAAATTCTCACATGGCCTTCTGCATGGTACAGTATGATTCATCAGATCACATAATTTGTTTCTAATTATCAACTGTCCAATCCTTGTGCTCCTGTGCAAAATGGACACATTTTCTCTGTTTATCTGCATGTGTATGGTGTATTTGGAGATCATATGAGAAGATCTTTAAGATGCACAGTAATTTGCTGCACTGTTGCCAATCTTTACTCTTTTACAATTCTGGACACTTTCCATTTCAAACGTTCACTAATTGCTTGCTATAATGGAATTTTTTGGAAGAGGATACATCGGGACACAGTTTATTTTGGCCTATAGTCCAATTTTTAAACATGTTAACAATACTCTGTGAATTCAGCAAGTTCCATGGCTCAAAGATCCTACAATCTTCCGATGTTCAACGTCTAGCGGCAGCATGAAGCTAATTTACTTAAAACTATTAAGTGGTCATAATAAATTGGTCAGCTGAGTATATGTGTATCAGTGATGCCCATAGGATGGATGGGGAAACGAGGTGCTGGTCCCAGGAAAAAGGGCAACTCTGTCAGACAAGGTTTTAAAATGCAGCTTAATTTCCAACTTCAAATGGCATAAAAACGATTTGGAAGGGCTAGAGGACAAATGTTATTTGAAAAGGCATTGGGATACAGGGCCATGCTAAAACATCCTATTGACATCACTGTATATTATCAGTTTTGGTTTTTATATCATTTATTTATTTCTCTAATTTAAAAGAATTATAAGCCCTAACTTGTAAGTGCTAATATTTAATATAGATCTTAAAAGATAATTTCATAATTTAGTTTTAATTTTTCCTCAAGTATAAAGCCATTGTTAAAACAAAATGTACAAGAAGGAAACCAAAGGATGCATGAATGAAATTTTACTTCTATTCTAAATTTTCATTAACAATAGGAATAATACTAATGTTATTGTAATTTGTTAATGAAATTTTTATGCAAGCTGCAATGGATCAAATCTTGTAGTGAAGCTGTGGAGTCGCCACCAATGCCACCTCCGCAAACTGCAACAAAGCCCAAAGCAAATGCAAACAAAAATGTGAAGGAAGAACATGAGAAACAAGAGAAAAAAGCACCCCAGGAGATTATAGAAAAAATTATTTCAAAAGAAGAGAATGTTGAAAATTTGAATCCAGAAAAGAAGGATGCTGAAAAAGAAGCAGATGTTAAAAAACCCAGCAAGAAGTCTAAAAAGAATAAAAACAAGAAAAACCAGCCACCTGCTGAGGGCAAAACAGATGCCCAGCCAAATGTTGCAGCGCCTAAACCAGCACCTCCAGGAAATGGCAAGAAAGCATCACATCCAAAAGGTGAAGCACCCAATAAAGAAGTTTCTCAAGGCGATAATAAAAAATCTGAATCCAAAAAAAGTGAAAAGAAAGAAGCAAAGAAGGTTAGGTGTATGACTGTTTCTCTTCATGCATTTGTAGGCTTTTGAAAATTTCTGCCCTGTTTGTCTTAAAATGGTTGTGTGGAAAAACATGCATGGAAAAGTAATTGTATTGTTATTGTTACTGCACAAAGCATGAGCATTTTTTTTTTTTTTTTTTTTTTTTTGTCTTAAGTTTTGCAAGAAAATCTTATTAGTTACAAATGTTATATTTAATAACCATTGAATTACAGTAATAGTTTATACATTTCCCATTTTAATTTATGCACATTCATGAACATTTTATTTTGTTAAGAATTTAATCTTGCAATATAGGCACATCTTTGTTTATTCTTATTTTTAATTTTTCGTTCATGTTATTTTTCTTTCCTGTTACATATTGTGATAAAACAATTTATGCTCTTGATCTGAATCTACTTTGGTTTATGTATGTAGCATTACATATGATACAAGGTATCAATTTAAGTGAAGATATTGCAATATCTAAACTAAAAGCATAGTTTTTTGTACTTTAAATCGAGGCAATGTTTAAAAAACAGAAGGGGGGGGGGGGGGAGATGATTTTGGTGTTCAATCTTCTCCCCAGAAAATTTTTCAGGTTGGTGGAAGGATAAAATAGCCGGATGGACAACAATTAAAAACAAAACATTATGCAGTGTATTCCAGCTTTTTGTGTATTCAGCTGGGGGGGGGGGTGCCTCTTCAAAAGGACCTAGGAAGAACCCTGGTGGTGTTGGATGTTTTTTAATATTGAACACTTGTTTATTTTTTGATCCAATGTGTATTTCTTGAGATATTCCCGGTTTTTAATGTTTGTGTACCCTTCGATTTTTGTCAATTAGTGTCATCTGTGGAAAAAATAAAATTTTCTATCGCAGGTCCAAATCTGCAATAGGGGGTGTGGGGTTCAATTTACGTTTCATTGGATAGGCACCTTCGAGCTGACCAAATTTCATTCCCAGCGTTTTTCACTTGTCGGCCACCCTGCATATGTTAGTGCAGGCAGGCATATACAGGTTACGGTTAAAGTAAAAAATCCGGTTATTATTAATAATAACCGGCTATTATTAATACTAACCAGGTCTTTTGGTAAATGTGATAAATAATGCCTATTATTCACATTTACCGATAAATATTAATAATTACCAATGAAATTTGTTTAATGTGATTAATTAAGCATAATTTATTGAAACCCCAACTCTTAAGGTAATTTTTTTTGCCATGCAATAGGAAATACAGTGGTCGCCATTTATATGGCCATCTCGGGACCATGCTTAAGTGGCCACATTAACCGGTGGCAGTTTTAAGCGGGTTACCAAAAATACTTATTTTTTTTATCCAACAAGTCAAGCATGTGTTTGTACTTACATATAGACAAGTTTGTTTGCTTAAATACTCATTTATATACGTACGGTATCTTGTCAAAATAATTATTTAAAATATTGTCTACTGTTTGTTTGAAAACCTTGGCTGCATTAGTGAAGTTGTCTGGGATAGAAGCCGTATGATTTTATGTGGGATAGGTCATCAGTTATCAATTAGAAGACCAATTTTTTGTCTTCGCTTCTAAGATGCTTGTTCCATTGAGCTAACCAATTAATCCAGATATCTGATAACATCCATGCATTGGTAAACAATTCGTAAAGATTTGGGAGTTTTTACATTTTTGAAGCAGCGTGAAGATTTTGACTTTCCAATGATGAGTTTTTCTGTCCCTCCAAGTTGCAACAAACAAGGGCATCAGCAGCCTCTCCATGAAGTTTCTTAAAGATTAGCCCATTGCTTTTATTTCACGATGAAACAATCTTTCAGTTGCCTTAAATTCCGTGTGGACTAATGACTTTGTAATTTCATCAGCCTTTTGAGATAAGAGAGGACCATTCACTGGAGAATTTCTGTTTCTAACATATTGAAACAGACTTAAAAGACCTTTCAACTTTGAGCATCTTTTCAATTTAGCTTACGCTTCCTGTTGTCCCTTCACTTGCAGCTTTCATGTAATTGACCAATCAGTACAATCTGCAATTTTGGGCAGCAGTGCCCATTGGCTTAGAGGGAAATGAAATGTGGATATTATAAGTGGAGTGTTGATTTATCCAGAGTATGATGAGATGAAAAAGTAGAATTCGTGAACTACTTTGGAAAAAAGTGGCCATATTGAGCGGTTTACTTCTTTTGATATGGTTCACAAAGATTCAAATATATCTTTACCATTTTGATTGTAATGTTCTTATATTTTGCTTTAACCTCTCATCATTCTGCTTTACCCTACATGGCCTACACAGCACGCAGAACAGTCGAAACTGCCGAACACGTGATTGTCTCGAAAAATGCGAACGCCTACATCCAAAATAAACAGTCAACTGATAGTGTCTAGCTGATGCCAACAGATGAAAACAAACTTGAGCGCCCGCAATAACGCGGGAAAATATACCCATGCGTAATGGAAATCTCAAGCTAAACTGTTTGAAAATCATTACATTGACCAAACATCAGTGGTAATTATTAACCACCGGTGAATGTGATAAATTCCCATTAATTATTCACTTTAACCGGTTTATTTGTTTAGTATTAATAATAGCCGGTTATTATTAATAACCGATTAATCGCATTGACCGTAACATATATAAGCTGAGATATTCCCATGGCATATCTATTTCTAGAAATGTCATTTTTTTATAATCTATTAATCCACCTCTCCGAATTACGAAAATTCCATTGATTTTGATCTTTTATAATCATAATAGCATTGCTCTTTCCTTTCTTCTTTGTAATCGTGACATTTTAATTGACAATTTACTGTTCATATCCATTATTTGAACAGTAGATCCAATTCTTTCAGAACTTAATTATGCAAATTAAAGTGTTTCCTAATTATTCCTTAAGGCAGTGCTTCCAAACGTAAGGCACAGTATAGTTCTCCCTCTATACAGAGTGTCTGGAAATAAATGGTAAATATTCAGTACGTATGTTGCGCTGCCTAATTGTTGGCTTCCCGCGAGCGACTAAGCAATATGGTCCAGCCCACATTGGAGCCTACAGACGTCAGTACTCACGGGCTCTTAATAACTGCATCAATGATCTCATTTGTGAGGGTTCAGGTAGTAAGCTTATTTGTGAAATGGTCCTGATTGTGTAAATGTATGCAAATCAATACGTGGCCACGACCTCCAGTGACATTTAGGGCCGAATCACTAGCACACCACTCGAAAGAGTGACAAACGACACTCGATCAAGGGCTGAAGGTCAAGGGCTACTCGAAAAACCCAGATTCCAATCAGTAACGCATTTACCGCCTTCCCTCTGTCGAGTGTTGCTTGATGCTTTCCTTGAAGAAACCAGTCATGGGTTTGAGGATATTTTTAACGAAAGTGACGAAATTTTCGCATGGAAAGCGACATAGGTCAGTGAAATGCTAGGCAACAACAATGGAGGACATAGGTCAGTGAAACAAGGAGTGAAGTAGAAAAGAAAATCTTTGTTTAGTGTTGCCTACACAAATATAGCTTATTTAACAAAAAATGTTTGCCTTAAATAAATTATTAAATAGTTAAATATATTTTACCATTTTACATTTCTTAAATATTCATTTTAGGTTAATTAAGGGAATTAATAGTTCATAAGCTTAATAAAATAAACGAGAAAATTTTTTAAATACTGCTTCATATCAATTTATTTATTTTATTTATTTAATTTAATTTTATTTAATTTAATTTAATTTATTGATTGTAATCCAATATTTTCGTATAAAATAGTAATAATTTTTAATAGCATAAATGTTAGAACGTGCATATAATTTAAAAATATATATGCATGTTTATAAAATAATAAAGGCATACATAATAAATTTCGCCACAGCAGTTTTTCTGCCCTCCCCCCGCCTCTATTCGTTTGAACTCCTCCTATATGGAGCCCATTTCAAAATGAACGTTTTTAATACGACGGTATCTCGCAAGAAGATATGATACCTTTCAATTAAAGGCATTCTATAACTTGTTCGTTTTTCGCGCTGAAGTAAAAACAATGCAATGGCATGACATTTTTACTACGAAGCGATGAAATGGCTGCCATGCTGTTTCACTAGATCAGCGAGGTGGAGTGGAGAATAAGCTCCTCAAGTGGCCAAAAATGGTCACTTGAAATTTGGAGTGGCAAACTCTCTTCACACTCCAGTATAACGCGTTAATGATGAGATGAGGGCAGATCTTCCCTTGAATGCGGTCGCTGGAGTAGGAAACCTTACTCGACTCGACTCTTACAGCGCCTAGTGATTCGGCCCTTAAGGTATTAAAGGTTTGTGGAGTGACCTGACAGGGGCAGCCATTCGAGCATACATTGACATCTCTTGAACAGATGTGGGCTGCCATCTCTTGAACAACATACTTTAATCCCCCTGTATCTCTGTGGGGGTTGGCTTGCGACACCATGTTCATAGGAATAAAAATGCTTCTTTATACATGTTCTCTCAAGTGTATGAATATATACTATTTATTTCCGGATGCCCTGTATATCTGCACCCTACATGATGCCAAATTTACAATGGCAAGTCCATATAACGAAGTTTGTATTTTCCAAAAAAAAAAAAAAAAGCTAAACTTTATATGGATTTGCCGTTATAAATAAGGCGTTTTGTAGAGTCCTGTTATATACAGGGAGCACTGTATTAATTTTGTTACTTTTTGATAAATTTACGTAGATTTGAGTGTTTGGATTTTGGTCTTCTACTTGTGTGCCCATTGTTTCTATGAATAAGCGAGCGACTGGTCTACTATTGACACCTGTAAATTTAAACTCCTCATATTTGTACAATTGATCTTTTCTATTGTAGAATAAATTGTAAAATAATTAATTTTGCTGGCCAGATGGCTGAGATATAAGCTTTCAGTTTGCTGAGTTTATCCTGTTGCAGGCTTGAATCTTGCTTAGGGCATGGATATTTGTATTTGTCCCAGACTGTTGTGATATTATAAGTGTCCTAGATGTTGGTGCACCCAAAATTCCAACCAATCTTTTCTCTTTTGTGCTTTTACATTTGTAAACCCAATGTAATTTGTATGTGCTAATATTGTTTGACTTTTTAGGAAGTGAAATTTTTACAGTGAAAATACCTATAACAAGTGAAAAATGTGCAAGATATTAACATTTTATCTAAACCTCTACCTAATGCTTATGGAGTATTTATCCAAGTTTCAAAGTGCTGTTAGTAATGTCTTAGATTTATATCTGTTCTGGAGCAGATCTCTAAATCAAAACAGTTTTTTTTTTTGTTTTTTTTTTCCACCTAGCAAAATGAATATGTAACAGTCAACAGATTCATACACTTATGACTGATAAATGCAGTTTTAACTGATAAATTAATTCATTTTATAATTCATTTACAAGTGAAACAAAGCTTGTATAAAAAATTTCATGATTTAAATTAGACCAGGAAATGCCTGTTACATAGCAGCCTCAGGTTTACAGAGATAGTCGAGTCACACTATTATGACCACCAGCTAATATCCCGAATAACTGACTTTAACGGCACTGACAGCAGCTAGATGGCGTGGGAGTGAGTCGATGAGATTCTGATAGGTTTCTACTGGTAGCTGTTGGCAAGCAGGCTGTAAAGCATCCGATAGCTGCTGAAGGGTACACTGTGGTTGTTCCCATAGCAGGCACATGAGATCGAGGTGATCACAAAGGTTCTTGATTGGGTTGAGGTCTGGGGAATTAGGGGACCAGGGTAGTACATGGAACTCTTGGTCCTGTTCCTCAAACACCCCTGAACAATTGCAGCTGTATGACATGTTGCATTGTCTTGCTGGAATGTGTCATCCCCCTCTGGGAAGAAAGCTGCCATGTATGGGTGTACTTGATCTGCAATTATTGATAAATACCCGAATCTGTTGCGTGCCATCCACAGGTATCAGTGGGCCCTGAAAATGTCATGAGAATACTTTCCATACCATGACACTGCCGTCACTAGCCTGGATTCGCCCAACAATGGTTGCAGGATGATTGTTCTGAGGTTTCTCGCCTCACCTGCCAACGGCCGTCACTTCTGTGGAGCAGAAATCGTGAGTCATCGGAGAAGGCAACCTTTTTCCAGTCAGAAATGGTCCAGTTTCTGTACTGTTGGGCAAATGAAAGCAGTTTTTGGCGATGAACGTTCGTCAGCATGGGTGCAGTGATTATCCGTCATAAGTAACAGGGTCCTCTGTACTGTGGTTTTAGAAACATGTCTGGTAGCACTCTTCGGTTGCCTTTACACACCTTCGCAGCCGACGTTCACCTGTTTCATCAATGGCACGTAGTGCTCCACAGTTCCCATACCGTTTATTCTGAAGGGTCCAGTTTTCCCAGTCATGATACACTTTAACTACAACAGCATGAGAACAGTTCACAAGCTTCGCGGTTTCCGAAATACTGCCACCCTTGACCAGAAAGCCGATTATCATCCCTTTTTCCAGATCTGATAAATCACATTTCTTACCCATTACAGTAATGAGTGATACGTTTTTAACCTACCTTATATAGAGTCATCTAACCAATTCCCAACACGTAACATAGTTCCTTGGCTGGGCAACCCTGAAGACACACGTAGGCAGTGGTCATAATAATGTGACTCGACCCTATATAAAGTGAATGTCTTTAGAAACAATTTGATTTCAGGGTTCTAGAATATTTGTTGAATCTATCATTGCTAATCTTGTGCATCTTCTAGAAGTGTTGATTCATTAGTGATAACATGCAGTGCCAATTGGATTTCCATCAGCCTTTTGTTTTATACATAGTTTTATAAATAGACAGTATGTTTCTTTTAATGGGATATGTTAGTATTGAGTCTGTTAGGTAGTGTAATTAGAAGCAAAAAGAATTTGACTTATAACTGTAGCTGTAAATATTTAATCTTGTGAATTATGTTATGTGAATCTGTTTGTATGTGACAGTGAATTTCCCAATATGTGACAGTGAATTTGTACGAGTTCATGTGAATCTGTAAGGGGTTATTCAAATTGAAAAAAGTCTAAAGGACATAGTAAAATGCTAATTGGATTTATTTTGGCATCTTTGACATGAAATATAAGAAGGTACCATTATAGTTAAGATATTTTCAAGGGCCTTTCCTTGGAATGTTTGCTCAGATATCAAAAGGAAGGTCTTAGTTTTATTGGCGGAATCATTGTGAGATGAAATGTGGTGTGTTTTTGATCAACTACTAAGCAAAGGAAAAAGCAGCTATGAAAGTACATGCCTATTCTGCCAAAGAAATTAAAGGGACACTGTTGGTTTTTCAACCTCAGGAACATTCCCAGTATATCGAAGCTCTCAAATCTCTCAAGAAGCGAGTGTATGCAACTGAAGCTGCTAACTCGAGCCATCCTTCTTCACGATAACCTCCCCCCCCCTCCCCCCAGCCCATTGCGAAAATGGACCGGGATTGTATTTCCAAATTCATAAACACTTTTCACATTTTATTGGACTAAAACATCAGTAAAGTTGAAATTTTAACATGGATTAATACACGATTACATTTAGGAACCACATCCTTTTTCATATGAGAAATCAAATATTTTATAGTTGTATCTTGTTCTACTTTGCTGTCAGTGAACGAGAAATAAGGAACAGATCTTGGATTAGCAAAATTGGTAGCATTTATTTGCCCTCGCGTTTCGAATTCATTTCTTCGAGGCACGTGAAAACTAGAACTGTGCAGGCATCTACACTGAATATATGGCATTCACCCGCCAATCGGGGAAAACCTAAATAATGCTGATTGGTGGACTTTAATGACGTAACAAATTAATAAAAAAAAAACCATTATGGCCTTTGTCCACCAGTCAGGAAAACCCAAAAACATAATAAAAATAAGGTCTTTATATGTGGAGCTCTTATAAGGAAAATAATAAGAGACCAGTTGTTAGGCAGGGGGGGTTGTTATTTTCCAAGCCGGTGGGTAAGAGACCAAGGGGTCGGCCTAGAACCAGGTGGCTAGACTACATGGAGAATCTGGGTTCGAGTCGCTTGGATATTACCAGGGATGACATGCGCCTGATGGCGGAAGATCGCGATCGCTGGAGATCCTCCATAGGGCTGCTGCCCCCGCGACCCTAACGGATAAGCGGGTTTGAAAAGTAAGTAATAAATGTAATTATATGTCTGAGTCCATTGTGGTATGCCTTGTTCTGTTTGGGTGGTTTACAAACCTGTTCACAGTGTCGATAATGTGGTTCTTCTCGAAATGTTTGGTTATTTAATACCTGGTATCTTGTCGTTTTAAGGAGTTTCCTGATTTCTAGGGCTCGAAAGTCTGGATTCTTCTATGGTATTTCTAGGGCTTCAAATTTTAGTATGGTCATGATGTCTTGCATCAGTCCAAATGGGTCTGTCCCATTTTTATGAGGTGGTCTATGAAGACAGACTTGCCATCTCCGTTTATCCAGGCCCTATGGTGCTCTCTAAAGCGCTCCTTGAATCCTCTTTGTCAAGTCAATATAAAAGCCTCCACACTTGGGACGTGTGAGGTTATAGAACCCACATGACTTCTATTCTTCTCCGGTTTCTCTTGTCTTCCTGGGTTGAATGCATACCTACATTTGTTTCTTGTCCTAAAGGCTATTTTTAAGTTTGTCACGGAAGATGTTTGTAATTCTTGATATTTACGGGCCAGTGTATGTGAAGATGGATGAATTTCTGACTGATGTCCATCATGATTTGATTCCGTGGCTGGTTCTTGGAATTTGTTTTTTTATTGAGTATTGTGTGGGTGACTGGGTCTGGGAACAAGTTCTTCCTGGCTATATCATAAGTGAGAAGGATTTACTTTTTTCTTGTTTGGAAACAGAGTGTGGTGAGGCTCTGTCAAGATGTTATCTTGTGTAACACGAGTTATTTCTCTTTAATCTGATGAATTATTTTAAAGATTCATTAAAGTTGCATTGGCAATAGGCCATTTATTATGGGTTCATTTTCATTTCATAATGTCCTCGTTTTAAGATTCTATATTTACTATGCAAAAGTGGTCATTAGGATACTTGGATACCCATTAACTTTTATTTGAATAGTTACTTGGAGGGGGATAAACTGAAAAAAATCCTTATGGTTTTGACCAAGTCTGATCTATGTGGGAGCAGTGCAAGTATACATATATCGGTGCTGCTGATCCGCAGGCTTGTTTTCTCCCGAATTGGATGATCCAGGATTTCATGTATGTAGAAGAACAAAGTTAACGAATTGGAAAAATCTGTTTATTTTTCAAAACAATTTATCACTTGAGCACTTCAAGGTTTGAAAAAGCTTTTTTGAAGTATGGTTTAAGAAATAAGCATGGTATTGTATAGGTTAAAACTAATGCATATTTTAACTCATTTAGTCAGATTCACTGATGTCATCTGGATGAGGTATAATTTATATGGATTTAATTATTGCAGTAGTTGGATTTTCATTTATGGGCTCATTTTCATTCAAAATAAAATACAGGAAGATTTTTAACATACCTTTTGGTTATTTAATGCATCTTTTATTTATTTCAGTTATTTTAAAGGGGAAAAAATGTGTAAAGTTTGTGTGATGAAGATCTAAGTTGCTAAATATTTTGTACATGTATACAGTACAGAATGTTATAATTGATTTTATAAATATGAGCACTTTAATGGCTTGATTAACATTTTAATAAAATTGCATGATTTTTTTTTATTTGGAATGCTTTTAATGGTCTTGCACCTTCATCTAGATTCTAACGTTTGCTTGCGGTGTGTGATTGAGGAATGTTGGGTTTGTTTTTCTCTTTGACCCTAGGATAACCGTTGCTGCTCAATTGGGAAAAGTCTCCTCCTAGATGAAATAGCACGTGCGCGACAGCAAATTAAAAATTCACTCAACACTGTGAGTAAATTAACTCAATAACTTCTTATATATCGCTATAGCTTGATAAAATTTTTATTCTCAATTAAATTGGATGAATCCTAATTCAGCAGCTATGTAATTTTTGTTGAATTAAATTAATAATTAATATGCTTTGCATGTTTGCTAATCAACTAATTTTAAGTCTTAATTTAAGCAGCATGTTAATTTTTAAAAATTGTAATAGTAATCAACGGGGAAACAAACTCTTGTCCACAAAATAGATTTAATTAGCAAGATGTGCCATGCTAATTAAATCTATTTTGTGGACAAGAGTTTGTTTCCCGTTGATTATGTCCCTATCCACAGTATATCTCGTTTCTCATAATGATTAAGTGTTCATTTAATTCCTAATATTTTCAGGTAATCTAGTAGGCTGGAATTACGAATTTATTATAAAGTGTAGAATGAAAATTGCAAAAAATATTAATTTATACCAATACTAATTCATAATATATTATAACTTGGAGAAGGAGAAATATTAAACGACACATTGTTGGATGTTGTATTGCATGCTAAAATTAAGAAATGAAGCATTTTGGATTTAATTTAATTTGACTGTCCATATTGATATCTTTTAAACAGATTTTCATTACAGTCATTATACATAAAATTGACTAACTTCATTAACTAAATGCTAATTTAATTAACATCGTTGGGGGAGGGGGGAATCCTGATGAGAACGAGCTACCTATCATTACCTATCACGTAATTTAAATGTGAAAAATATGAATAGGTAAAGGTATCCCATAGCATGTCTGGGTGAGTAAATTTGATTTTATATGAGCAAGTTTGAGTGAGATGCACGAGTTTGTGTATGAATGAAGGGGTGAATGCTGTATATTCTCGAGTATACGTCGCATAATTTTATACCCACTTTTGAGTGAAAAACTGGAGTGAGACCTTTACTCGAGCCTAGCTAAAAATACCTGTTGATGGGATGCGTATCGATGTTGATACAGTAGAACCTCCGTATAGCAAAACGTAAAGGATCGGCAAAATCATTTCGTTATATAGATATTTCGTTGCATGGAGATAAGTGTTAAAATTTGCATAATTTTGATATATAAATTACATATATATTTTAAATTTAGTATTTATATATAAAAATTTAGTATTTTACATTAATTTGAATGCTTCTTAATATTAAGAACAAAATTTTTTCGATACTTGACATTGCTGCCTATCTAAAGTCATCTAGGTCGCCATTGCTGAAAATTTTGTTTGGATCGCGATTATTTTTTCTGAAATAATTAAAATTTGAAAGCAGAACTGGCAGAAAATAATTTGTAATACACATTTTGCAGAAAAATACGGATAGAACATATCCATAAGCATGTATATTAAGGCTTAAGAGTGTTTTTTCACTGGCCTCGGTAAAATTAGCATTTCACAAAAATGTTTATGGGCTTAAACTTTCAATAAAATAAATTTGAACAAATATTAAAGATTTTAATATAAAAAAAATCTTCTGAGTTTTGACAGCTTTTATAGTAGTTCTCGTGCCGACTCTCATAGAAAATAAATTTTTAACATGCACATTTAAACTCCTCAGCAGGCCGCCATTATTGCTGGGCAGTGCATCATGGGTAGCTTGGTTGGGCAGTCGATAACGTTCTCGAGAACTCTTCGCAACTTCGCCGTAAATAAGCCTAATGCCACAGCTGCACCTGACTGGGCAGAGCTTGTGACGTAAAAATTTGTTTTAACTTCGCTTGTTGGCTGTTCGTGATGATTTCGTTCATTGGCTGTCGGGTTAGCTAAATGCGGGAATCAAATTTCGTAATAAAGAGCTAAAAATACCTTAAAATTTACTGTCCGGACCGAAAAATCCTTACGTTATAGGGATAATTACGCTATAAAGATTTCGTTATGTGGAGATTGAAAAAGCATTAAATCAATAGTTTTGCCGGGACCAGAGAAAAATTGTTATTTAGAGAATTTCGCTATATCAACATTCGCTCTACGGAGGTTTTACTGTATAGTTTTTCGTTACCAGCTCTTTGCCAGTTTGATTGTTAACAGTAATCACATATAAAAATTATTTACCTTTAGATATTTGTAAATATCGCTGAATAATATCGAGGAAACTAACTTCGATGGAGATTTAAACACTGCTCGCTTCGTATGCAACCATTTTGAATAAATTAACGAACACTGGCATCAGAGACCTTCAGTAAGCTTTCACCCACTTCCTTGAAATGGAACTTATCCACCTTTTTCACTACAGTTGAATCCCATTATAATGAAGTTCAAGGTACCACTGGTATACTTCGTTATAATGAAAACTTCGTTAAATCAAGATTGCAAATTAATTTGAGAATAAATGAAAAATAGCTTATTTTAAACCGAGAATATACCTTTTTAATGTTTTGTCCTTAATTATGGCAATATTATCGTTTTAAATTTACAGTTAGGATTGTGAAATGATCCGTAGGGTAACAGTAATGTTCTTCCTTACCGGAAATCACCGATTAAAAAACAGGTTGTACTTTTTGCTGTTAAGTCTTTGCCACTGTAAATAGTAGACTGTGTGCATAATTTCAATAAATAAATTGAACTTGACAAAGATTTTATTTTTAATGGTTCTTGTTTTCAGATTTAAACTTGTTTGCATCCTTCGTAACCATTACGCGAATAAAATAGCTCCATTTTAATGCAATTCTTTTTTTCCTTCCGTTTAATATTAAATATCATAGACCTAGTTCAAATTTTATAGTGCTATATTGCACATATTAAAATAATTGAATTTTACTACAGTACGATTGTATTTATTTTTTTATTTTGAAGAATTAAGAGCTTAACAAAACCTTGGGCCATTCTCGCGCGGGACAACTGGAATGCCATAGTTTTACTACAGTTTATTGATTTAAGTTCCCACAAAGCATTGATAACAATACAACAGTATTGAAAATATTGACGAACAAGACGTTTCAAAACAATACTGTATTTCTTAAAAATATTTGTTCGAATAGAAAAGTGATCTTCAAAATCGTTTTGCTTAATGGCCTATATTAAAATAATTTCTTACTAACAAGAGCAGCTATTTTTAATTTGCTATTTTTACAGATTTGATATGTAACTTACCTAATTTGCAATTAAATTATAACGTTGTGAGGACCAAAAATTTGCCTCGTTACAAAGATTTCATTATACTGTAGCGGGATCGTAATAACATTAAATGAAGAGGATTTTTGCCGGGACCACACAAAAACTTCATTATAGTGAAAACTTCGTTACAGTGGAATTCGTTATAACTGAATTTAACTGCATTCTGTAAGGAAATTATGATGTTCATGGAACCACTGTTTTCCACTTTTTATCATCTGAGGAGCAGTGAAAATCTCAAAAAATTTGAAACTCTGGAAAGCATAATAGTGATAAATTCTCTCTATCCAATTTATTCAATAATTTAGGATGTCAAAGAGAATGGGGAGATGAAACACAACAACCAAATGTCAGTTTAATAAGGCTCGCGTTTAAATGCCAAACATTTGTTCTCTCTCTACGATGCCTTGATGTCTATAACTATTCCGATTAGGCCTATTTGCCTGAAGTCTAATAGCAATAAATGTTCAATTTATTCAATAATTTAGGGTTTTAAATAGAATGGAAAGAGGAATCGAATATTAAATGTGAATTTAATAAGGGAAATTTGAATATGGCTCCCATTTTAACATTTACTTTTTGTTTTGTTTAATCAGTAAATGTATACTTTGGTATATCAAGACTTGTACTAATTCAGGATTCGTTAATACTTACAGAAAATAAAGATAAAACTTAACGAAATGTTAACTCGCTAAGGACCATTCATAAACCTTTTTTCAGTTTTCAACTCCCCTCCTCCCTCTGTGGTAGTTGGTAGTCATATTTTAACGCCCCCCCCCCCCTCCCAAAGAAAAATACATTAGAGAAATTAGAACTCCCCTAAAAAGATATTAAAATGCTGAATTTAGAGCGATTTTAAAATTAATTTGACCATATGGTCATTACTTGACCCTCCCTCCCTCCCTCCCTTTTGTGGTCATAAGTGAACTTTTTGATGACAATGAGGATGCGTTTTGAAGGGTTTTGATAGCTTTATATGCATTTATTTTGTTCGTTGTGATTTTTAAGTGATGTAATTAATTAGCATTACCAGTTATGATCTGGTTAGAATTTTAAGAAAAATTTTGTACCAAAATGTACTCTAAATTTGGGGATGCGACCTATACTTGAGAATAAACGGTAGTGTAAAAGATAATAGGGCATAAAAGTGGGTGGGTGAGAAAATGTGAAACTATAAAAACAGTATTTATACATGGCTTGTATAAATTAAAAAATTCTAGGGTTCATCACTTGAAACCACATGCATACAAGCATTATTTGACCGTGACATATGTCCTATTTTAGATCAAGTGGCTACTTTCTGTGCAAAATTCAAAACTGTTGCAATGTGGCTCTCGGTAGTTGATAAATTTCTCTCATTAGTCGAGTTGATAAATATTGTTAAATTTAAATGCTATATTAAATAATGAGTTAATAGTGCAGTTCATGTCATCTGGTTGATACGCTATAATTCCATAACGATTCGTCTAATTTTGAAAATTTTTTTCCAATTTTTTGCTTTATTATTGAGTCTACTATATAAATCGCATGGGTATCAGCTATCCTAACATCTGATTTTCAATAGTTTCTGTTGGGTTGTAATATTGATTGCTGGTCAATACAAATTCATTGAATTTACATGTACAATTAAACTGTTTTGTTTCCATTTCGCTACCTCTCTCCAAAATAATTTGGAAATTTTCATTTTTGGCCGATATCTCGGGAAAATATTTGGATGCAATATTCATAATCAGCAATAAAAAACTCGTGTCATTTATCATATGTCCTGCACCTTAAACGTGTAGACTGAAAGAAATGTAAAACTCGGTAATGAACTTTTTCAGTTCATTGAAAATGGAATCCCTTTTTGTTATAAAAAATACATTGTTACATAAATATTTTGTGAGAAACAATTTATTGATGATTGTCTTAACGCTGTACATCATACATGTTATTATACAGCACAGTGCATAATGGCGTGAATTAACAAGAAACAAATGGTTGTCATTTATCTTTCATAATCTGGCTGTCGTGCTGGCTTTTGGCAATGGAAAAGCGGACAATAATATGAGGAAAAGTGAGTTTTCTGTAAAGTTTAGAAGGTACAACATGTATACATTATAAAAGTAATGCACATAATTTTATTGTGACGCGACTATCCATCGCAGCGTGCTAAGACTGGTCAAATAATGTGGTGGGGTGGGGGGGTCTGCCCTTCCAAATGCGTCCAGTCTCAGTTCGCTCCGAGCAGTAGGAGCGGTAGGACGTGTCTTCGCACGAAGTCTGTTTTTCGATTGTGTCACAGCGCGATGGAGCGTTCGCTGGAACAGCGGTACGCGATCAAGTTTTGGGTGCGACTTGGGAAGAATGCAACAGAAACTGACATCAAAGACTTCTTCAAGCTCCACCACGACAATGCCCCCAGCCACACGGCCCTTGTCGTCACCAACTTCCTGACCCAGAGCAAGACCCCTGTTGTGCCCCAGCCTCCTTACAGCCCTGACTTGGCTCCGTGTGACTTTTTTTTGTTCCCTCGACTGAAGAGAGAGCTGAAGGGAAAGTACTGGGAGTCTGTGGAGAACATCCAAGCTCATGTTACAAGGTTCCTGAAAAACATTCCAGTCGAGGAATTCCAGGGTGCCTTGCAGAATCGTCTCCGCAAGTGTATTGATGCAGGAGGAGACTATTTTGAAGAATTTTAATCATTTGTACTAAGCGGATCAATAAACCTATTTTTCCCAGAAAATTCACATTACTTTCATAATGTACCCTGTATATGAATCGTAAATGTCATGAAATGAGAAATAAATTGTCAAAGTTCTCAGATACCTTTTGAAAATAATTTAAACTGGAAGTAGAATTTAGGAGCCATCCGAAAACCGCATTGGAGTCGATTTTGCATTGGACTGCGTTCGAATGGGTCTGTAGTGTAATAACTTATACCTGAAGTTGCTCTGTTCTTTGTCTGCCTATGATGAACCAGATGGTAAGATGGTCTCCGGTTCATTCATAGACTTGCCCAATACCAATATCTTAACTGGGTGGGAGAATATTGTAGAAAAGTGTTTCCCAAACTGGGGTTCGTAAATTTTTTTGTAATGGTGGGTTATTGCTTTGTATGCATATGTTTGTATATTTATAAGTTAATGGTTGGCGCTACTCAGATCTTTGTGAAAGGGGTTCGCGAGTCCAAAAAGTTGGGGAAACCACTATTGTAGAAGCTTGATGACTGTTGGTTAAAGGGGCAGGATGGATTCACAATGGATTCCCATTCCTGAGGCCTCTTTTGATTTATAGCTTGGATTCACATCTGCTTTTATGTTCTTTCCCCAAACTCACAGGAGAATTGTAAATGAGCGGTCCTGTGTGGTTTTCTATGCCACCGAGCAACTAGTGGGAAAGCCAGAATTGGGAAAGTCATGTGATTCAGTAATAACTGCTATGAAGTGTTACTCTGCCAAAATTATCCCTGACAGAATCTTCCGAAATCTTCCAAAAGTTGGCAGGAAAAAGTCGCGTGATCTGGTAATCACATGCAGGGCTTGCCGAATTGCAGGGCGATGGCGATTTCTTACTTCCCAGAATAACGATTGTTGGCGACCCTTGCCTAAAAATATAGCGAATTTTTAACTCTATAAATTACAGAAGTTAGAAAAATGAACACTTTAATACCATGTTGGTAGGAAAGCATTGTCTCTTTAGCACATACAGTTTAAAATCTGTGTAAGAAATTTGAATATCCTAGATTGTAGGCGAGCATTGATGCTGATGTTAAGTCCTGATACATTACTCAGCTGACTTGTGTTATAACGAAGTTCACAAGGAGTTTGTTATAACTGCTACTTTCGGTATATGTGAAATTCAATATTTTAATGTAAGAAAAATTATTTTCCAATTTTGAATTCATAGGTCTTAGTTGAAAATTGAATTAAGCGGTAATAAAATATTAGTAATAATTGGAAATATTGGAAAACGTTAGTAATTGAACAGAATCAAAGAAATTCTATTGTTTATTTTATCGTAGAAACTGCCTTTTCAACTGACTGAAATGCTCAGTAGATTTATAAACAAATAGCCGATTTTGATATAAATCTAAGAACAAATTGGCAAACTTGTTCAAATGTTCGTGCCCCCCTCCCCTCCCGGATTAAAGGCATTGACTTAGAATAAATTTCTTTATAACATCTTGTTTATCAGCGTTTGATATTGTCGTAAGAATGTCCTTTGTTTTTCAGCACTTTATATTTTCTAGAAAGAGTTTTGTTTTTGTTTTTCGTAGTCGTTGATTAACAATTATTTCCAAAAGGTACCAAATCAGATTTTTTCAGATTTGCAGCCAAGTTAATAATTACGTTCTTCATGCATCCTACAAACAAAATAATTCCTGCACAATATCTTTTGCGTTTTAATGGGTTGATTTCCCCGTCAAGAGTCAAAACATACCAAATCATCGCGTTCGTCAGTCAAAAAGGTCCAGATCATAAAAAGACGTTAGTGAAAGCGTCGTCAAAATAGTTTGATTTACATTCGCGAAAATATCATTATTAGTATGCTGTACAGTTTATTTATAGGTTAATAATTGAGGATACTATTTCCAAAAGGTACCAAATCACCAAACTGATGTTTTGAGAAAAAGAAAGGTAATATTATAAGCTAAAAATATTAATATTTGAAAGTATTATTATGGTCCATTAGAAACTTACAATATTAACATAGGGCCGTTTAAAATGTGGTTCCGCGAATGGTTTAGTTTAACCTTTCGGTACTTGGTTATATCATTCCTTAATGGTTTATTTATTTAAGCTAATTATGGGAAATTGTATTTTTATTTTTTTGCCTTCCCTCCTGGTCACTCTGAATAAAATGGTGTCGCCCATGGATTAAAATAATTCGTGGTTTTCAGTTTTCCTTCTGATTTTGCAGTGTTTTATTTGGGATTACGGTTAGCCCTAGCCCTAAATTGTGTTAAATATTATGGATTCGGACATCGAAGACTTCCCCGGACAATCCGCAGATCGCAGAAATCTTGCGAGAAAGAAAGCTGAATCCACACAACTGGAAGAAAATCCTTGCCAAAAATGCACGATACGATGGCGCAAAGAAAACTCCAAAAATCTCTTGCAAACACATGAACCTTTTCTGCTTGACGAAAGAATTTACAGCAGTGGAAGTAGCCTCATTTTCATCTTAATTTTGGCAAAACAAGGATGCTGTGCCACAAAGGGAGTTCATAATCTCACATTGATGCGTGTTGACCTAAGGTCCATTGTCTTGGTCAAGGAAATGATGGAAAAAAACAGATTGTATTTCCGATACTGAAATTTTGTACAGTGAATAATCATTACTGTATGCTTATTGTAAAAATACAAAAAATTCATTTTGTTAGCTGATTGCATATTATTTAAATTAATTTGTTTTGATCCCTTCCGTAAAAAGGGAAGGAATCTAAGGCTATTTTAGCCTAAAAATAAAATAAAATAGCCTAATTGAAAATTCTTGTGTGAAGCATCGTACATTATTTTTCATTCCAAAAAAGTACCAAATCACTTGTTTCTTTCCAAAAGGTACCATAGCTTATTTTAAAATTAAATAATCAATTTACAGTGCTACGTGTTACTTCCCGAAAGATGTAGGAACGTCTCTATGGCATATTAATTACCAACTATTTTGGGATTTTATATATCATTGGATTCTACTCGAAATAATTTCCTTTCTTTTTCTCAAAAGATAAGTTTGTTGATTTGGTACCTTTTGAAAATAGTATCCTCAATTGCAGTCCAAAGAAAGTTTTGGCTTTGTCTCCCCATTTCCAGTACTTCATGCTTGCGGATTCTTATTGGCTGTTTTTCAAGCTAAGAAAAACGTCATTTACGTATTCTTGTTATAAATTTTGCTGGCCTCGCGTACTCTCGAAATCAGACTACAATAGTTTGTGAAATAAGCCTAATGGCATGTATCGTGAATTGCATTTATGACAAATCGTTAACTTGCCAAATTTAGTGGACAAATTTATGATAGTTGTAGTTTGCTATATCAGGTGTTATATATTATTGGAAAATCACTTAAATTATTGTAAAAGATTATTGGAGCTATATATCCAGTTATCTGTTCTTGGAAAAAATCTCTTTATTTTACCAGATTTTTAGATATAAGAAAATTCGTTAAAAGCATTTGTTTTTTCTTAACTAATTTAATGGGTCTATGAAAAACTCCTTATTTCAGTAGTATAACGCGAGTCGACTGTAACTTACATTTGAGCAGTTTGCTCAGTTTTGTTGATCAATTTTGCGCTGTTGTTGATTAAAGCTGCCATGACAACTGATCAGATTCTGGTATGGTTTTCCAAGAGTCAAAATTTGGTAAATATGCAGCTGAGACTGCAAGAAATTGAAACACAGCATGAAGTCAGTTTCTGTGCGTGATTCCCAAAGATGGTTCAAAAAATTTAATTCTGGATATATAAACTTTAAAGATTAACCCCACTCCAGATGTCCCTGAGCAGGGTAGCTTTTTAAAATGGAGTCAAGTCCCTGGTTAAAGTCATGAGAAGTTTAATCCAAGATTAGAACTAATCATATTTGTGAACATTTAAAGAAAATTGGTAAATGTGCAAGCTGGAAAAATGGTTCCTCCACAAGTTGAGTGAAGATCATAAAGAACAGCGTTTGTTCATTTGTTCCTCCCATATTTTGTGAAATAAAACTGACCCTTTCCTATATCGAACTGTGACAAGAAGTGGATCCCGTGTGGCAATTTCCTCTATGGGTATACAATGATACTCTTCCAAACAAAAAGGCCAAATGGGACCTACATCCCAAAATTTTCACTTTTTTTTTTTTTTTTTTTTTAACTGAAACACCGCAGCGTTATTGCTGAAAATTACGGTACTTTATTTGTCTGAATAATAACAAATTGTTTTTTTAACCTTTCGCGATACACCTGAAGTCTCTTGCCATACAGTTTGGCAGACATTGCCTTAAGTGATTCAGGAGAGAGCACAGGCCTTTTTTTTGTTTTCCAAAATTGACTAGGAAAGACGTTAAACTAGATCATTCTTTTAGTTAAAGTAAGATGAACATTGTTGGCAGTATGAATAAGGACATTTTCTTCCTGAAAAGTGCTGTTTATGGGAGATTACATTGTTCCCAATCCCTGCGAGTTTACTACCCTTGAAGTTAATAATTGGGCTCTCAGAAAAACTGATATGGCTGAATTGTGACTGAACTGCTGCCAGTTTCACTATTTCATTTTCAGATATTTCAAATTCTAATCTTTTACAGGCATTTTCCATATAAACCTATCCAGTGAGGAGACCAGGCCATATATTTCCGTGTGGATGAGATAGGATTCTTGATCACATGACGTGTTTAGGAATTCTTATTTAGTCCAGGAATTCTTATTTAGCATTGTTTCATTCATTTAGGGTTGGTATTGGCTTGTATGATTGCTGTTCCACCATGAATATTGTGATTATGACACTTTCCTCAGCCTTGTTTCAGTACAAACAGCAGATGAAGATTTGAGCTTTATAGTAGCACGTTCATAGACATCTTATAGAAGATATGGAAATCTAGTACAGCTATTTTATGAGAGAAGTGTATTAAAAAAAAATGTATGGTTTTCTGTAGACATTGAATTGAACTATGACTTGAATCATCTTTTGAGATTCTGATATGAAGATCTAGTTCCATAATAAGTTTTAACTTGCATGCAACTTGTTACATATTACGAAATGCACTCAAAGTGAAAAAATGCTTGAAGTCATTTTGTAATGACTTGTTACATGGGAATGTCATTTTTGATTTCAGATAGAAGTTAAGAGGTTTCTTATTAATTCTGGCAGGGAAGGATTAGCGAATTTGTAACTTGTAAATCTTGAAAGCATTTAAAAATCTATCTCAATTAAATGATTTGAGACTTCGAGATTTGTGATAAACATAGAATATATTCTATGATATACATAGAATATATTAATGAAACTTAATATACATAGAATAATATCACAAGATCTATAACGTAATGCACGATTTAGATCTTGTGATATTATTCTATGTATATTAGGTTTCATCAATTTAATTTTTAAAAATTTGATCTCACAAAGTAACAGAAGCTGATGATGCATCCCTTATTTAAGTATGCTTATTTAATAGGAATTATTATTATTGATAGCATGTATTGTTAATGAAATGCATAGCCATCTGCAAACTTTTTTGGGGGGGAAGGGTGTTGTCAAAGATAAAATTTTCACAAATGCAGTCAAACCTTGATCTCATTCCCAGCCGTTTTCCCAGAACCATTGCAGTTTTTCCCTGCACAGCTCCTATTGTAATCGTGCTAATCAAAAATCCTCATCCATCATTCCCAGATCTATCGTTTTTTTGCATGTCATTAAGAATTTGTTCTCAAAGGACATTTTCCCAGAATGATAGTTTTTTTTGTTTTTAGTAAGTTTCTGTAGTACCTGGGGAAAAAACAAAACTATTGCATTGCATCTTTGCTTGAGTGGGTATATGAAAAAAATTTGACTTGAGAAAATCTAATACGTACAAATGAAGGAAAAAGAAACTCAATCACATGATGCATTTGTGATTGGACTTTACAGTGCAGGAAGTAGAAAAGTTTCCAATATAATGTGTAGAGAAGTATGTATTTTGTGATATTAGTTTTACTTTCTTATACATAGTATAAGGAAGTATTGTATTCACGAAAAATTTCCACCTCCAGATTTTCACTGATCTTCACGTTTTAGGGTCCCTAGATTACGAAAAAGTTATTTCTGGAAAATGTCTTGCGTTAAATTAAAAACAAAATGCCATTATAATTATTGTAAAATGTACTTGCATATTTCTTTTTAATATGAACACGAGACAAGGACGATAACTTATTTCTCGTTATCATTCAAATTCGATTTGTTCGAATCGTTAGCAGTTAAGAGGCTGAGACAATAATTTTGATGTTATTTCATAATATCTTTATTTATGCAGGCATTAGGAAATATTAATTTGTGAAATGGCAAGTTTACAAATAAACATTTCTTCAGAAATGCAAAGTTTGTTTTTTTTTTTTTTTTTTTTTTTAATGCAGATGTTTTGTGTGTGACCAGAATAATGGCTTCCGCACACTACTGGAAGTAGGGCCAGAACTCCTCCAGTGACGTCACAATATGCATGCATGTTAAGCGCTTCTGACAAGCTGGACACTTTCTTCTAGATTACCATGAATAGTACCTCTATAATACATAATGCATTCTGAACAGAAGGTTCCTGGTTCGAATCCAGGCTGTGGATTTTTCTTTCCTGTTTTCATCAATAATTTAAACATCTGACGTTTGGCATGTAAAAATCCCCTTAAGATCATTCAATTATCACTCTTCAATGAAATTATTATTGGTATTTTATGCATTATAAAAAAGCAGACTAGTTGTATTTGACATGTGACTACTATGACTGGTTTGAGCAGTATCTATTGTTTTAAAATGAATAGTTCCTATTATATCAGAAATTATGGTTCATAACATTATTTAATCATGAGTAGTTAAGTAGCTATCTCCAAGTTATTACAGTCGGCTAGGTGGCTGAGAGGGCTAGGGCGTAGGCTTTCTAGTTCTCGAGTCCACCTGGTTGTGAGTTTGAATCCTGCTGCGAGCATGGATGTTTGCATTTGTCCCGGACTGCATACAGATATAACTTGTGTAAAAGGTGCTAAATGACCTTAGTAGTCGACGCCAAAAATTCTAATAAACCAACCAACCAAGTTAATACAAGGTGCGAGTCAGAAACCACCAGGAAAGGCTCTATACTGCTTTAGTGGAACATAATAATAAGCAAATGCTGGGGAAAGCCATGTTTGTTTACATGTGGTTCCCACTTTATGTAATTGCTTTTGACTCTTAAAGGTCATGTGCCACTTGAAATTGATGTGCGAAACTTTTTATGGCCATGTTTGTATGGATGTGAAAAATATCCATCATTGTGTTTGAAGTGCCAAACCATTTCAGTGATTCTTGAGGAGAATCATTTTTAAAAAACCAGAAGGTCACGCTTATTTTATACCTCTTAACAGGCCAGATTTATCTTGTCTGTAGATTTTTAGTTCTCAAAATTGAAAGATCAATGTTCTCTCAAAAATACTAGATTTGTAGCAGCTGGGTGACATGAAACAATAGTAGAGTGGGAGGGGAGGGGGTACTTAAAATCTGAAAATTATAAATTTTTCTTTTCTGTAGTGTTTAAACATATCTTGTATAAAAAATTAAGAATATTTCAAGTCTGATTTAATTGCAGAGTGAGCATGAATTTGATTTGATGGTAATTTCTTAAAATACTACTTAAAAAAAAAAAAAACCCTTAGCTTTTTCAATGTGTATTTTTTTTTTTTTTTTATAATTTCCTCATGCGAATCGAAATGTTTAATGTATAAAGAGTTTACGATCTTGTATAAGGGTCGTATAAATGAAAATGAAAATTTATTTTATCCAAAGTGTATATAAGGAATTTAAAAATATTCTCTAAATTATGGAAGAAGTCTTTCGATGATGAAAGAGACTTCTTTCCATGGAGGCGGCGCACAGTCTGCCAGAACACCTTGTTTGCCGAACCATAGTCTGCTTCCAATTTCTCCCCGAACTTCTCCCAAGCCTTGGCTTTAGCTGTTGATACTGTCTTTGCTGCTGCTTTCTGCGCCTCAGTGCACCTCCGCTCGACTCGAAGTTGACTTATTTACAAGCCATAGCAAATGGGCTCCCTTCTTTGTCTTGACAGCTTCTTGGACTTCACCGTTCCACCATGCAGTCCTTTTCTCACCGCCCTGCGCCACACTCAGCCGCTTACGACCACAGCACAATGCAGCCGAAGTAATCACAGCAGTTTTAAACAACTGCCGCTCCTCTTCAACAGTACCACGATCACTGGGTAGTTCTTTGAAATTGAAGATATGTTATCTGCAAAGGTCTTCCTCACAGCTCTATCCTCCAATGCCTCCCATTTGATGCGCCAAGTTTGTCTGAACCTAGTATTTCGCTTGGTTGGCATGAATTCAGAGAACCGCAAAGTGCAGATGAGGTGGTGATCAGTTGATAGTTCTGCCCCTCTTCTCACTCGAGTATCCAACACTGATCGGAATAAGTCTGCTGAAACGATTACAAAATCGATCAGTGACTTCTGGTCCATTGCATCCCTGTACCAGGTATACTTATGGACATCCCTGTGCTGGAAGACTGTGTTTGTGATGGAAAGTCCATTGTTGCAACAGAGATCCAACAAGCATCTCCCATTCGCATTTATATCGGGGTCACCATTCCTCCCAGTCACTCCTTTCCACGTTTGCTCATCAGCCCCTACGTGTGCATTGAAGTCGCCCATCAGGATGACAGAATCTGCACTCCCTCTCCTGCTAAGAGCAGCATCAACTTCATCTAGAAAAAGTGGGTACTCTGTGACTGCATTCGGAGCATATGCAACAAATAGAGAGAGAGAGAGAGAGAGAGACTGTTTCCCTATCTGAAGCCTCAGCAGACAGTCTTCCACCTAAGGGGGTCCAATCTGCAACATAATCTGCCATCCGGGGACTTGTAAGTATCCTCACTACCGCCTGGGCAGTCATGTTAGGGTCAACACCAGAGTAGAAAAGCTTCCACCCTCCTAAGTCCACAGTTCCAGAATCCGGACGTTTCGTAGAGGTAATACCTATGATATCCAGTCGATACTGTTTGGCTTCCTCCACTAACTCTGATTCCTTTCCTGTCAGAGAATATGTTCCAAGTGCCGATTGACAGCACCCGATGCCATTGTCGCTTTTCCCGTTTCTCCTCCTGGGTAAAGGCATGCGCTGACCCTGACCGTTTACCCAAGCGCATAGGAGTGCTCTGGTGGGGCTTCTCGGAGGCATTGCTCCGAGATAACAGCCGGGAGACTGTCAACTATTTTTCGAACGAGAGCCTCTGCCTAACTCCCGAAAGCAGGTGACTTTAACCTGTGCCACACACGATGCAGTATGAATTCTCTCATTCGTCGACATCATGAAATATGTTTGTTTGGATACTCTTCGTCTCACTTCTCAACCATGAGCTTTCTGGTAACGGTGACCGTAAAGTAGCAGTGCTACAACCAGCATTGCTCACAGAATCCCTGAAGCACCCAAACCCCTGACCCACGGTAAGGGGGCATCCACTCTGGGAGAAGCTCTGGCAAGTGTTGCAAGAGTATGGAGTGGATGGGCAATTACTGGTTGCTATCATGTCTCTGTACGAAAGCTCTGACATGTGTGTCCGGATAAATGGCATTAAGTTAAGACCGTTCACCGGGGGTGTTGGACTCCGCCACTGGTGCGTACTGTCGCCCCTCTTGTTCATTATCTTTATGGACTGGATAGACAGGGGCAGCTGAGGCAATGAGTGTGTTTGTGTGGGTGACTGCCTGGTGGAGAGGTTGCTCTTTGCTGGCGACCTTGTCCTCCTTGGGTCTTCTCGCACGAACCTTCAGCATGTACTAGACTGGTTTGCAGCCAAATGTGAAGAAGCTGGGATGAAGATCAGTGTGGCTAAAACTGAGGTTCTGGTCCTTTCAAGACTGCCTGTTCAGTGCGCTCTCCATGTTAGGGGAGCCTCATTGAGAGACAGGTGGAGAAATTCAAGTATCTCGGGATTGCATTCACGAGTGATGGACGGCAGGGGAAAGAATTGGATGCTCGAATCGGTGCAGCAAGCTGTGTCAGACGTGAACTGTGGCGATCCGTGGTAACGAAACGCGAGCTGGGTTACAAAGCCAAGCTCTCTGTCTACAAATCTATCTTTGTCCCCATTCTCACCTATGGTCATGAGGCTTGGGTAATGACCGAAAGAGTGTGATCGTGGGTACAAGCGGCCGAAATGAGATTTCTGAGAGTTGTGGTAGGTGTGCACAGCAGCACAATAAGGGAGTCTTTAGGTGTTGAGCCGCTACTTCTCCGCATTGAGAGATCTCAGTTGCGCCGGTATGGCCACGTGATTTGGATGCCGCAAACTGGTCTTCTAGGCAGTTATTTTCCAAGCCGGTGGGTAAGAGACCAAGGGGTCGGCCTAGAACCAGGTGGCTAGACTACATGGAGAATCTGGGTTCGATTCGCTTGGATATTACCAGGGAGGACATGCGCCTGATGGCTGAAGATCGCGATCGCTGGAGATCCTCCATAGGGCTGCTGCCCTCGCGACCCTAACGGATAAGTGGGTTTGAAAAGTAAGTTTTTCGGTTGCGTGCTGAACCATTCCAAAACCTCTTACATCACTTCATCGTCCGGCTGAAACCTGCGGCCTTTCAGATGTTTGAGATCCCCAAATACGTGAAAGTCACATGGGGATAAGTCAGGGCTGTAAGGTGCATTGCTTCCCAGTTGAACTTTTTGACGAGGTCTACCGTTGCTTTCGAGGTGTCAGGACGCGCCTTGTTGTGGAGAAGAAGCACTCCTTCTGTAAGAAACCAAGACGCTTGCATTTGATGGCCGCGCGTAGTGCTTTCAATGTTTCCTCATATTGTGCTGCGTTAACTGTGGTGCCTTTTTCAAGAAAGTCCAGTAAAATCTGGCCTTTGCGATCAAAAAAAACACGATCAACATCAACTTTCCCGTGCTGTTTTTGATTGCTTTTGATTTTTTTTTTGGGGGGGGGGGGTGGTATCCATAATGCTTCCATTGACGACTTTGACGTTTGCTTTCGGGCTGGAAATAAAAGCACCAAGTTTCATCCCCTGTAATGATTCTGTTGAGAAAACTCTCTCCTTGTTCATAGCGAGTCAAATGTTACAGGGACAAAGATAGATTAACTGGCCATTCGAACTCCCAAGTTGTTTTGATGTCAAATGATGCGGGACCCATTGTGCACAGATTTTTCTATAGTGCAGATGGTTCCTGATAATGGAGTGAACAGTTCCACGACTAAGACCAGTTTTAGCAACCACGACATCGATTGTAACTCCTTTAAGATAGCGTCTATTTTGGCTTTGGAATCATCCTAATGGCGCGGTTTGTTTGTCCAGGTCGTTGATCTTCTTGCAATGATGACCGTCCCTCCAAAAACCTCTTGCTCCATGCCCAAACACGAGTGAAGGTTAGGCAGTCATTTTTCATAGCCGTTCTGCATATGACGATGAATTTCAGAAACTGAAACTCCTTCACATGTCAAAAAACAAATTTGTTGACTCCATTTTGTTGTTTGGACGAAGCGATCACTCGAAGAGTGAGCTATCGTTCTTTCTCACGTGATGCAACACTTGCAACCTATTGTTCAATTTGCACGTGGAGTTTCACAGTTGTTGAAAACAAAAACTTATGATCCTATGTCTCCCCCCCCACAAATTTTAGTTATCATTTGTACGACCCTTATACTAAGGTTTGCAGTAGTCTTTTATTTAATTAATGCATGAATTGGGAGATTTTTTTGTTACTTCTAATATTTTCATGGACAAGCCTTGAATTTTTCCCTCTTCCAAAGCATGAAACTGCTAATTATTGATTCATCTTGCTCCAATTTTTGTCCTACTTTATTTGCTAATTAGAGGGTCATCCAGAAAATGAGTTCCCACAGGATATTAAATTTGAAGAATACATTAAAAAAAAAAAAAGGACAACTTACTATTTTATACTAACAAGGGAATTCCATGAAGGTTCACACCAAATTGAAACGTGTTACTCATCCAAAGGTATTATTGATGCTTATAAAAAAGAAATCACTAAATTTAGTTTCTTTCAAAATACACTGCAAAAATGAAAAAAATTTGAGTGCACAAAGCCATACAAAGACTCCATTGTTAAAGCGGTGTGTGCATGTGTATTATTGCGCTTGATGGAATTTTTCTTCCACTACTCAGCAATAAGCATGAATTCACTTCACATAAAAGCAATGAATGGATTCTCAAGTTTCTAAACAAACATAATGTTTAAAAATTGATTATTGAAATTAGCTAATTGCCTTCTAGTAAAAAAATCTCTAGAGTAATTATTAACCATTTCCTTAATTTATTATTTCATTTTATAATTAATTTGGTAATCTTAAAATTTCTGGGCTGGTGTCGTGTATTTGCGAGTGAAACTAGGGCAAGGCTGTTGAGTGAATAGGTTGTGTTGGTGAAGGGGTATGTATCACAGTGCTTTATAATTTTAAATAAAAATAATAATGTTCATGGATGCTTACCTTATCTTAAAAATTATTTAAGAGATGAATAAGTGTATAGCAAAATTATGGTTTTGTGCTTAATAACAATGCTCTAGCTGCAATTCTTTGGCGACAGCTGTTAATGATTTTGCTTTCCCCTTACCACCATGTTTTTTTTTCAACTTTTCACTTCAGATTTGAATGAAGCGCTACCACTGCCGTGCAATGCCATCGCTTCTAAAGTATGCTTGGGTGCAAACAGTGCATCGTACACCTTCATGAGATTCCCTTGTAAGTACACTGTGATCAAAATTTTAGGGACACCAGTATTTCTGCATCGTAGGCTCAAATAACAGGAATTAGTAAGCAGTGACAGCCTCTTTTGCCCCACCCTCTCAGGAAGACTTTCCACCACTTTTATGGTAGTTAGAAAGTAGAATTTCCCTCCATTCCTGCCTCAGAGCCACAGATGAAGGACTGCGTGATCTGGCTCTTAGTCAATGTTCCAATTCATCCCACAGGTGTTAAGTGGGATCGAGATCGGGGCACTGGACAGGCCAGTCCATTTCTTCAAGTCTTGTACAGATCTTGCTTTATGGCAAGGAGCATTGTCATGTTGGTACAAAAAAGCCCATCCTTGAACTGTTCCCACAATGTTGGCAGTGCACAGTTGTCCAAGAGGTCTTAATCAGCAACGTCTTTTATCGTTCTTTTAACAGAAACAAGCTGGCCCAGTCTGAACCTTGAAAATAAAGCCCCATTCTATGATGCCACCTCCTCTAAACTTCAGTGGGTACCACACATTTGGATAGGAAATATTTTCCAGGCATCTGCTAAATCCAACTTGGTCCATCTGATTTCCAGTGTGTGTAGCGTGATTCATCAGTCCATAGGAGAGGTTTCCACTGTTCCATGTTCCAGTTTGTGAGTTTTACACCACTCCAAACGTCGACTGGAATTGTCAGTGATGGAGGGCTTGTGTGCAGCAGCACGACTGTGAAAACCCAGGGAATGGGAGTTCCCTTGAATGGCGATTGTGCTAGAATTTCTGAACTCTGTAGCAACAGTACCTTCGATTGCTCTGGGCCACAAGCACTTGATGATTTGTCTGTCAATTTCTTAGGTCTGCCAGTTAGTGGTTGCACCGTTGTTGCTCCCTGGGTCTTTCACTTCGCTGTTGCATTGCCTGTAGTAGTGTGGGGTATTTATAGAATGTTGGAGATCTCACGAAATGACTTGTTGCACAAGTGGCATCCTATGATGGTTCAACATTGGAAGTCTGAGCTCTTTTGAACAACCCATAACCGTATGATGTTATTTAAATAATTTATGTGCCGTTGTTATGCGACATTTGGAACTTTCCATGATTTGAGGGGTGTCCCTAAATCAGAAAGTGCAGCCTCTGATGCAAACAATATCGAACTGTGTGTTGAGAGATGCTTTTGTTAAACAGCATGAAGAAGTCTCTCACTTTTTAATGGAGATTGGCATGCGTCCTTAAAAATCCTATAGCTGTGAAAAGTGCTTAGATTATGATAATAAAAATGTTGGTAGGTAATTTTTCTGAGGATCCGTGTCTGGATATTAAAGCAACATCTATGGACCACATTTGATCTCTTATGAACTTTTGAAATTAAAACTCGTTATAACTTCTAGTAGGTTTGTTGGCAACATTGCAATATTCTCAATTAAAAGGAAAATAGAACGCATTATTCTTAACATAATCTTGCGATTCCCCCATTATTTCATTTTAACATTAAGACAAATTACAGGGAGATTCAAAAGTTACTGTGCAGTAGCGCATGGAAACTTGTATAGAGGGTGGTAGTAGCAAAATGATACTGCAACGGAACAGTGTGTTCCTAGTGGAGAATGTGTTCTGGAACGCTGATAAATACACTGAGGAGATTCAGCAGCTGTTTCAAGATATCTTCCTTGTAACTTTGAATCACCTTATATAAAGAATACATTTAAATTGATTGCCAAATTAATTATTTTCATCTATACACATATTAGGTTATCAGAATCAGTGCATGCTAGATATTGTTTATTAATATGCTAATTGTATGATTTTGTTAATGCTAGTAGCTGATAGTTTTTGTTTTGTTTTTTTTAAATATACAATCCTAACAATTTTATTAAGCTCTAGGTTTTTTTGCAATGTCTTCACATATGAAATGATTCGAATTGCTGCTAATGAATTAACAGCTGATCTAAAATATTTGCTTCCCCACCCCCTAATAATTAACAAAGACCTAACAAGAAATATGCAAATATAAATGCATTTCCAACTTTTTAATAAATCCTCAGGACACACTAACTGGAGCTGTTGGAATGGATATCAATGCACGTTTACAAAAATTGGAAGAAGAAAATGCACATCTTAAGAAGAGTGAGTATATAAACCCGGTTTAAAGTTCTCCGCATTTAACATTTTTCTGCATATATAGTTTTTTCCTGTTGGGTCCAGTTTGAGAAAATTGTGCAACGTATGTTGTACCAGCCATTTAAATCTTAAAAAAAAATGAAGTGTAGAGCTTTGGATGAAAGCTTCAATTTTCAGTTTTCTAACAATGAAAATGTCTCTTTATTTACTTACACAGCAGAGTCACATAATCATGATCATCTCCCACTTTGCTGTCAGCAGCACGTAGCCAATAAAAAGAAAAGCGTTTGGCGTGTGCTCGCTTTGTGGGTATAAAGGCGAGATGTCTGTACTGTGTGCACGTGTCAAATGTTGCTGTCGATTGTAAAACCAAGCAATCTATCAAATCTACGAAAGATGATCAGTGGCTCCCTGGCCAAGGATTTTGAACTGCATATTGTGAACTTTTTGCAAGCTGTTGTGAATTGTACCATGATTAGAGAACTGCATTATTGCGAATAAACATTGTGGAATTTGTAGAGCACCATTGATGTGAAAGGTGAACGTCGACTAAAAAGTGTGCAGGCCAACTGAGACATAACAGTCGAGTGATTTAACATTCAAATAAGCCAGGGGGCTACAAGGACAGTAAAGCGAAGCCCCTTGTGTAGGGTCTCTGAAAGAGACTGTGATAATATACCGTAAGTGTTCTACTATGTGAAAGGTTTTGACCTGAAAAAGCATCTAATTTTGTGGGACCGTATTATAGAAGGAAAATTTAGCGCTACAATGACTTGGGAAAGGGGAGGGGGGTAAACGGATTGATAACATTATCTTTGGTTATATTAAGTGGCACCCGCTGTATTATTTTTTAATAAACCACCAAATGTACTGTATTAAGGAACTTTTTGAAGAATTGGGCGATAATGAATCTGATTTTGAAGTTGTTTTTTTTTTTAAGATCCAGGTTATGCTTTTTTTAAAATTATAAAAAATGGAAACATTTTTCTGTATGTTTTATTTCTCGCAAGTAACGACAAGTCAAAAAAATGGAGATCGCATTATATAAGAAGGTAAATTTTTCCTGGTTTTAAGCTCTGAAAGTGGGATTAGATTATATAAGAGATCACATTATAGTAGAATACTTACTGTACACATGCTGCCAAAGGTACACTGGAATAAATGGCTGCAATTTGTATTGTGATAGAGGAATTGGACCTTGTGATAGGCAAAGGTTGCAGTCTTCAATGAATCACCATTTCTGCTCTATCAAATGGAATGGTGTTGTCACATTTGGTAGAGAACCTATGAAAAGATTTACTCTGCAACTATTGCCAAAAGAACGCAAGTGGGTAGTAGTGAAGTTATTGTCTAGGTCCGATGATACCCCTTAAAGGCACTTGGTTTGGTTCTTCATCTATTGTTGTAGAAAAGGTATACCCATTCATTCACATTGTCTACTTTCCCAGGGGCAGATGGATCTATCAGCAATACGTCAATATAACCAGAATTGTGCAGAAATGTTCATAAGGCTATAGTGCATTTCTGGCCCCCTAATTCTCCAGACCTAAATCAAATCTAGCAATTTTGCAATTGCTTTGACTGCCATGTTCACTCTATGGAATCACCTTTCAGCAACTGTTAAGACTCATTGCAGTCATTATGACTCCAGATGCTAGTTGACACTTTCCAGCAACTTGTCGATCTCTCCCAAGGGGTTTAGCTGCTGCCTGTGCTGCACACGAAGATTACTAGTGGGTGGTCATAATAAAGTGGCTTGACTGGATTCTTAAAACTTCTAATATTCAGGAAGTGAATGTCACAAGTCTGGGCGTTTTCATTTTGTTCCAGCACAAAACACTTGAATTTATCCTTGATTTTAAGTGTTTCAAAGTGTTGGGAGGGAGGGAGGGATATAAGCTTCAGTTTTTCTTCTTAATAAATAAAAGGCGGCCTTTAGAAAGAGCTTTGATAATTAGATTGAAAACTTATTTTTAAAAATATCGGCAGTTCCTTATGATTAAAATTTCAATTCCTACTTTAAAATACTGATGATAAAATAAAAGCAGACATTTGAAATGAAGGAACTAAAACGTTTCATAAAATAAATTTAAACTTATTTAATGTTTTGTTATAGTTTGAAATTTAATTTTCTTGAGTTTTTTTTTTATTCCACAGTCTTTGGAGAACTGAAAGCTGCCAGTTCGACACTCTTATGTCTTACATCACGTGTGGAACAGTTGGAAAAAATTTGTATTACTGGCCCAACAAAATGCCCAGCGAAGACGACCACTCCTACCAAGCCAGCACAAGTATTGTTTATTATGTTAAGATTTGTTATTTATAATAAGTCCGTAGTTACACGTTTGAATTTGTAAGTCTAAAGTGATTATTTTTGTAATTTAAGACAAAAGAAGATGATGATGTTGATTTATTTGGATCTGATGAAGAGGTACGTATTATTCTGTTATTTGTTACATGGACACAATTCAACATATTAGATAGTTTAACTCATTTTACTCATGAAAATTTGGGTTAGGTTAGATACATTTACAGTCGGGGGCCCGAGAGATGACCATTTCGTAGGGGAGGTGTGAGGATGTAACCATTCTAAAATAAGGGAGGGAAGAGTAAAGCTTCTCCTCCCCTACCCCCACCCCCAAAACTAATTTAGACAGTAAAGCACAGTTAAGTTAATTTAGGATTAGCCCTGACTATAATCCCCCTATCCCCAACCTGTTTTCTTTGTAGGCTAAAAGCACTTTAAATCTGATTTTCAACTCGTTTTTATTTTATTTTTATACAAATTTTTTAATTGCTATTCGTATGGAATAAACTATGGTTTAGTAAATCTATATTTTTTTTATGTATTCTTAATGTGGAAAAAAATTCATACACATGAAAACATCCATTCAACCAATTGTATTGTAACCAAATAGCAATTACAAAAGTTAATTAAAAGTAAACAAAATGTTAATTAAAGTTAAAAATAAAAAT
>JAHWFO010083866.1:421142-434251 GCA_023313115.1 Rhysida immarginata
GGGGGGGGGGTAGAACCTCTTGAATTCTTTGTATTTTTTTTGTTTGGAATTATAAGTAGACTCTTAATTTTTTCATTTGCAATTGTGCAAAATTTTATTTATAAAATAAATTATATTTTCTTATTGTCATTTTTATTTGTTTGTTAACTTTAATAAACTTTTGAAATTGCTATTTGGTTGAATGGATGTTTTCATGTGTATGAATTTTTTTCCACATTAGGAATACATGCAAAAAGAAAGTAAAGTTGAAGAGGACAGAGGGTTGTCTGTTAGAGAACTTGAAACCTAATAATTAAGATGCCCACCAACCATGGTTTTTGTGAATGGAAAGGGTGTCTTTGGAGATACATAATTGATATTACCTGTTGGGTGCTCACTGAATCTCTCTGTTAGCGTCTTAACTTTAGATATTTGTCCTCTTGAAAACAAGAGCAACTTGCAGTATAGCCTTGCCACAAAAGCACAGGGCTTGTGGCCATGAAATTTGAAATTTATCAGCAGCACTTGTACAGGCTGGAAGTTTTCATCCTGCCAGCAGTCAAATGCTATTATATATCAAACCTCAGATGTCTAAACAGGCATTATTATAATGAAGACCGCCATCCTTGTGAATGTTGCAAGAAGCTTTGTATCATCTATTCCTACAGTTTATAGGAAACACGGTAAAATGTCACTTTGAAGCAGAACGGCGGGTGGGAACTCAAAGCTCATTGACTGGATAAATGGGTGGCCCTAGAGCTGAACACTGTATCAACAGAAACTACTTGAACATGGATTGCTTGCTAACATTCGTAGCATGACTATTCCAAAACTATTGGTGATGCTGTATAATGTTACTAAGGTATTAAAACGTGGATAGAAAAGCAGTGGGATGGGTTATCTATCTGATCTAGACAAATCTGACGTTATATTATTTCAGACCACAGGATGCGTTTGTATCCTATGAAATTTGCTACATAAAAAGCAGAACCTTTTGCTACAATAATAGTTTCAGATTATTTCTAATGGATAGTGTGAATGCTATCTGAAATTTTTGAATATAAACTGTTTTCAATTCTGTAGAAAATTTTTCAGGAGATTTAAGAATTGGAAGATCATTTGATGTATTGAATTAAGGAAAATGAAATCAAAATGCTGTCCTAGCTTACGTTTTTTATGCTTGAAAGATGTTTCGTTTGAAAATATTTCTTAGAAACTCGTATTTAACCAAAAATTTACATTGAAATGGAAGTTTTCAACCAAGAAAGGGACAAAATTGTGTGTTGTGATACAAAACGAATAAATTATGGTTCTTCTCTCAACCCGATAGTTGAGATGTATTTCATCTTTCTCAGTTAGAATGGACAGGATGTATTTCATTACTAAATGCAGTTTTGTTGATGATTAATAACATTTTCAGTTTTGTTGTATTTTATGGTTGGATGAAGCCACATTTAAATGTAATAGGAAATAAGAACAGTTATTAAATGTGCTTTTGGATTTATGTAAATCTGCACCAATGCACACAGTATATTACCCTTGACACAATGGACCGTTTCCAATTTCCAAGTAGATTGGCAAAGGTGCTCCAGTTTCATTTTCAGGTAGGGCACTGGTTTCATTTTCAGGTATGGAAAGTTCTATCAGTTAGCAATTCCTTTCTTGGCAATAGTTGCATATTCTGCAAAACATGTTTTTGACGTGATTTTATCCAAAATCCCGTTCACAAAATGAGCAATTTTCTTCCATATCTCAAAACCTTAATAGGGTTCAAAATAATCATTGGATGCTCCTCTGTCCTCTTTAACCTGGGCCCCTATTATCGAATTTTTCATGTTGCAATCAATCTCTTATATGCTATCTCAATCGAGTGCTTTCAACTCACGATTGCTATTCTGCAGTTCAAACTACAAAACAAACTCTACTGGTGAGAGGAAAATCTCACAAGGGTTTCGAAATTGCTGAAATCGAGGCTATTCAGCATGAACCAATTAAATACTGGTAACTGGTACCAAACGATTGCTCAAAGTTTAGTTCTAGAAAGTACTGGTAGATCCTGTTAAACGTGATACATATGTTCCGCGAAATTGCCGTGTATACCGAATTCTCGTAAAACTGGTTCCATTTAACATGTACAGAATAGAGTTTAGTTCTCATAAGCATTAATTATTTTCTTGATATAACGTAAATAATTGCGTTATAGAAGTATAGGATTAGTAATAAAACAATTTTCTATTTTTTAGTCTTGAAAAAACACCTTATTTTATGAAACTCAAGATACACTAAAATGCTCAAAATACATGTACACGTACGACAAAAAGAAATGTCCACAATCTAAACTTTATATTGCTTTGGGTTCGTCTGTACTAGTAGATTCTGATGCTGTTTCCAACAGTCTCCTTCCTGTAATAGTGCTGGTGGAATCCCGAAGAGAGTTTGGAGGAGGAATTCGGACTGGATGTTAAGGGATCGTTCAAACTGGCAGAAAGTTATGTTAAAATATGCTTAATGGTCGCTGTAACGTTTTCTTCATCTTCATCGAGGACCTCCAACTCAGTTTCTAACGAGTAGGATTTTCAGGCCCGCTTTCTTCCTTCGGTAACCATACTTTCTTTACATTTCGGCGACATTTTAAGTCTTACAACAATAACTCTTTTTGCAAACACATTAGAAACTCAGCTGATCTTGTCCAAACTGATGTATAGCAACCTTATCATTCATAGATAGCCAGTGATGTGATAAATGTGCACAAACACAGGGATAGGAACAAAACAAAACTCAAAAATTAATTCAACTGCTAACAAAAATAGAAGAGTTTTCACATGTTGGCGATTGATGGTGCTACAAAATGAAAACCGCGTATATCCGAAATCACGGATACCGAAATCGTGTATAACGGTACAGTGGGGTCTCGGCTAACGAATGCCCCTGCTAACGAACAATCCAGTTAACGAACAGGGCATTCGTACGTTTCCGGTATCTGCTAACGAACGCAATTCGGCTAACGAACGGAAGTAGGGAGCAAAATAAAAAATAAAAAAACAAGTACGCGTGCGCTAAGATCGAATAACAGGTGCACATTTATTACTTCCATTTCGACAGCTGCGAGTTCCACGTGTTCTGCAGTGATACAACAGATGTTTAGATGAAGACGTCACGTGTTGATGTTTTCATGTGAACATACAGCGGTAAATTAAAAATGCCTTAAATTTTTGTTTTTTTTTTAATTAAGCATTTTAAAAAAGCTTTAAAAAAAGAATTTCTAAGCTGCTATCCTTTTTAAATTTTCGTTGTTGGTTTATTGTTAGTGTACACAGAGATTGTCTTAGTTTAGTTAGGTTAATTTTGTTTTGTTCTTATGAAAATCACCAAGTTGACTGATTATGACAAAATGTATTTTGTTTTATTTTTGTGTTTTGTTTTAATGTTTGTATTTTACCTCAAATGAGGTGTTAAATAAAATTAAATTAAATTAAAAATTAAATTAAGTAAATTTATTTTCTATTGGTTATTTTTTTAAGTTCTGGAACCAATTAAAATCGTTTTCACACTTTCTTATGGGAAAACACGATTCGGCTAACGAACAATTCAGTTAGCGAACAAGGTTCTGGAACGAATTACGTTCGTTAGCCGAGACCCCACTGTATATACATCTATATCGCTTGCATTTACAGTTAACTAAGATAATGAAAATATTACTTTCATCTGTTTAAAGATAAGGTATGCATTTCAACATGATTTTTGTATTGTTAATGTATACAATAAAATTTCGTTATAACGGACTTCAGGGGACCATGGAAATTGGTTTGTTAATCTTGACAGTTCAGTGATATGAAAATCAATTATTTTTTGAAATAGTCATGAATTTTCTTCTGCTTTGTTGCTCTTAAGGTTTCTGAAGCATTGAAGTTGCCCATTTAATTTAAATTTGATGAAAATTTTCTGAGGCCTGATGTTTTGAAATAAATGTAAATGCTTGATAAAAGCTGCACCCTCTATTTTAAAACGTTCATTGTGCTTCATTTTTGTTTTTCCATTGCTCAGTTTGCGAGGCAAACCAATGTGTATTAAATTTGACTGCATGTAACTCCTATTTATTTTATAAATATTCTTTTAGAATACACATGCTCTAGAAAAAAAAAAATTGTGCATCCTTAGATTAATTTCAAAAATATAAATTTCATTAGGAACAAACAAAGAGGTGCAATACACTTTCACTGTCGCCAGTGTAATTTATTGTTTTTAGATGTAGTGCTTGAACACAGTTGGAATGAACGTTTATTTATACAGTAGACCTCTGTATAGTGAAACTCAACAGACCGGCAAAATCATTTCATTATATAGATAGTTTGTTGCATGGAGATAGTGTTAAAATTTGCATAATTTTGATGTATAAATTACATATGTATTTTAGATTAATTTGTATGCTTCTTAACATTAAGAATAAAACTTTTTCGATACTTGACATCGCTGCCTATCTAAAGTCATCTAGGTCGCCATTGTTGAAAATTTTGTTTGGAGCACAATTATTATTTCTGAAATAATTAAAATTTGAAAGCAGTTCTGGCAGAAAATAATTTTGTAATACGTATTTTACGGAAAAATACCGATAAAACATATTCATAAGCATGCATATTAAGGCTCATGATTGTTTTTGCGCCGGCCTCGGTAAAATTAGCATTTCACAAAAAAGTTTATGGTAAACTCTCAATAAAATAAATTTGAACAAATATTAAAGATTTTAATATAAAAAATCTTCCAAGTTTCGACAGCTTTTATAGTAGTTCTTGTGCCGACTCTCATAGAAAATAAATGTTTAACATGCTTGCACATTTAAACTCCTCAGCAGGCTGCCATTATTGCTGGGCAGTGCTTCATGGGTAGTTTGGTGCGTTAACGTTGTTCTTGAGAACTCCGTAATTTTGCCGATAAAATAAGCCTAATGCCACAGCTGCAGCAGACTGAGCAGAGCTTGTGACGTAAAAATTTATTTTTAACTTCGCTTGTTGGACGTTCGCGATGATTTCATTCTTTGGCTGTTGGGTCATGCTACGTGTGGGAATCAAATTTCGTAATAAAGAGCTAAAATATACCTTAAAATTTATGGTCCGGACCGAAAAATTCTTATGTTATAGGGATAATTACACTGTAAAGATTTCGCTATGGAGATTAAAAAAACATTAAATCAATAGGATTTTTTGCCAGGACCAGAGAAAAATTTCGTTGAATTTTGCTATATCTACGTTCGCTCTACGGAGGTTTTACTGTATACAGTCGAAATAATTTATTTTTAGACTGGCTTATATATGAATTAGAATAGCCAATAAGGAACACGATTGGTGCTTTGATGCTATTTCAAAATGGCAAAGCTAATGTCTTCATACTGAAAACCGAAGCGAAGATCTTCATACTGAAAGAAACTTTAAAAAAGTTTGTTAACGGTAAATTGATGATGCAAAACGTCAGTTCGTTATTTTGAATTGTTTGCCATTTTGTAATCGTTAAACTGAAATAAATTAACGTTGTAAACATTGGAAGTTTTCAAAATATTCATAAGCTCATTAATTTGAAAAGTTTGGTATTTTGAGGTTAGTTGTAATGAGTTTATTGTAACATATTTTCGGACAGAGTAATATAATTCATCAATTTTATCTAATATAATGCACGCTACTTATTCCGTTTTGTAGGCTTAATGCTGATCTTGGAGTTTGATCACTTAAAATAGGTCGAAGGTTTTCTATCAAAATTTTGCCAAATCCTTTATCAGCCGAAATAAATGAAGAAAACGTTCCTCATGAAGGTCAAAAGCAACAATCAGCGTTTGTAAAACTCGTTGCCTTCTCAAACAATGCCTTTCCGTTGTTTCCAGTGCTTCAATTAAACGAATACGTTGGGCCATATATTTTTTTCTGTAGCTATCTCACAAGCTCTGCTCACGTGAGATGACAACATGCATTAGGAGAACGAAAAGCACAGGAATTGATATTTGAGAGTACCAGTATTGTCTGATTGAGTTTGCATCACGTGACACTGCCACCTCATGTGAATTGTTAACACCAAAAATTCGAGAATAGAGGCCCTAGATGGGGCCTCCTCCACCACTTCTTTAAATCACAAGAAATGTCAGGCAAACTTGCCTTGTATTTATGACTATTGCCTTTGAAATATTGAGGAAGAAGCAATCGTGGTAGAATTAAGAAAGAAGAGATCAAAATTTGTAACTAGGCCTAATCGAACCAACTTAAATTTGAAGTCTTGGGGTTTAAAGATTGTAATTACCTTTTCAGAATGATTGATTGGTTCTTTCAGTCCCACTTAGTGTAAATGAATGAACAAGGAGTTTATTTTCTCTCACATTGTTCAATTTCATGTAGATCTTCAGGTGTAAGCTCTTATTGTGAGTTTCAAACGAGTAATTCACATCAGATTTGAAAGCATGAACATCCAATTGATTGGAAATTTTAATGAGAAAAGCAATAAGAAATTAGGATAGGTAAGGGATTCTTGTTAGCAATCCCTGTCAGACCTACCTCATCCAATCAGATCAACTTTGGTAAAGAATTGTTTAATCCAATTACTCTATCTAACGAAACAATAGGCAATCGGCAACTGGCATTTTTTCTTGGTTTAAACAATTCACAAGCGTAATTCTAGAGATATTCGGCTGTCTCCAGACTTTAACACAATTTACTTTATATTACTCTTTGACTGGTGTTATGATGCAAAAATTATAAGTTTACTTTTCTGTAGAGTTTACCTTTAAATTTTAAAAAGGATAATCTCAATACTTTCTTAATATGTTTAATATATTTTACTATAAAGCCATGATTTATTTAAAAAAATTTCTTTAAATATTATTATTTGAAATATGATTTTGAAGTATCTATACTTTAAATACATATTTAGCTTCATCCAAACATTGTGTTGCATGAAACTGAACATTTACTGGTGACTTACTGTAAGAATTTAATAAAGACTATGCATTTCCAACCATTGATTAATGTTTACAGTCCTCTACCATCTGTAGAATTTTGACCCCAAAGATTTGAGATGCCCTTTATAGGACTAGCAGGCGTACAATCGTTTTAGATTGGGGATCTGGGGAGTAAAAAATTGTACTTTAAAAAGCTCATCATATATTATAGGACGATCCAGAAAAAGAACGTATTAAAGCGGAACGTTTGAAAATGTATGAAGAAAAAAAATCAAAGAGTAAGCATTTTGTAAAATAAGATTATTTTTAATCTATCTTTGAAATAATTTTATTCATTATGATAGAAGAAAATATCATAAAGCAAGATGAAAGCTTTAGAGATTGCTGGTAATCTTTAGCGAAAGTTATACATGAATTTTTTTTTTATTATATAGAGCCTACGGTAGTTGCCAAATCGAACATAATACTGGATGTAAAGCCTTGGGATGATGAAACCGATATGAAGGAAATGGAAGTTAAAGTTAGACAGATTAGCTGTCAAGGTCTCCTTTGGGGAGCATGTATGTATTTATTCCTAATTTTGTTCTCATAAATTTAAATATTTCAAAATATATTTAAGTATACGGTTTCCTTGTTTCATTATGATTACATTTGACCTTTGGTACTATGAAAGAGAATATATAATTAAATTGAAGAAACTCTTCAAACATATAATTACAAAATAGAAAAGGTAAAGATGTGGTCTCTGTTTAGAGTCCAGGTTTGTGAAATTTTTCCTTTCTTTTTCTACTTTGTAATTACTTTTGTATTTTACAAAGAAAAGTACTTTTAACAGGTTAAATTTGTAAAATTTTAGGACATAAATTTAAGCTAGAACAGTTAATTGTATCTTGTGCACTATACGTCTCACCTTTAAGATGACCCAATGTCCAGATTTTTTACAGTTTTGATTTTCAATTTTCTCTCCCGATAGTCTCATTTTATATAAAATGTCTCCACTGAAAAATCTAGTCACCTTATCTTTAAGTTTTTCTCCATTTTCACTGAACTTTGCAACTTTGATGGATTGTTTAAAAATGAGTGAAATTTGCCAAATGATGCTAATCCATTGTCTCGTAAAATCCATTAACAGTCACATCTCTAATATTAAAAACTTTAAAATTTTTGTAAAAAAAACTGAAGTATATACTGGAGAATATGGTACTTAATAGATATTTTACTATCGATAAATAATTGCTGTCTAAATACCATTAAAACATGATTAACAGTATTTTGAAATTTTAATGAATGCATGTTCTTATTATTTTAAAGTGTTTTTACTATAGTATTTTTCATAAAAGAAGACCGTTGCCGTTGACCTTTGTTCGGCTCAAAGTGGAAACCAATCGGATGCAAGTACTGGTGATTCATTACTTTCTCCTGACGTTAGAGAGAGAGAGAGTGCTAATTTTTAATGTTTTTAATGCTAATCCTTACTGTTTGTAAACTTCCACATTTAAGTAAACAAATTGGAAAGAGTTTACAAATATTTAATGTATTCTATGTAAAAGAAAATTTATTGAAATGTGTGTAGCTCTAAAGCGCGAGTGCGTGGAGCAATGAACAGAGTAAGCGTTAAGCAGCCAATTCTGATTGGTTAGTTTCGTTGGTCTTCTTTTATGAAAAAGATTATAGTAATTCTTGCTAAATGTAAAATTATGAATATAAAGGTGGTTTAGAGTTTTTCCTTATGGAAAATGTTTTCTCACATGTAGGGAGCAAACAGCAATGTACAGTGAAACCTCCATATAACGAAATTCTAAGGACCAGCAAATTCATTTTGCTACATATTTTGTTGCATGGAGGTGGCATTTAAATGAGCATAATTTTGATGTGTAAATTATTAAAAATGCATTTATGTAGGTCGTATATATCAAATTTAGTACAGTTTTAAAAATTAATTTTAATGCTGCTTAACTTTTGATACTGGATATCGCTGCCTATTTAAGATAGCAATTATTTATCTGAAATAATTAAAATATCAAAGCAGAATGGACTGAAAATATTGTAATAAATATTTTACGGATAAATACCGATAAGCGTGTACAGTAAGGCTGACTAGTATTCTTTCATTTCGCTTTGGTAAAATTGGCATTTCACGGAAATATTAATGGGCTTAAACGTTTAGTTAAATCAATTCAGAAATTTGAAAATAAATATTAAATAAAATTTTAATATGATAAATGTTTCAGAGTTTTGACTGCCATTAATTTTTTGACTGCTTGCACATTTAAAGTCACAGCAGTTTTTTACATTTATTTTATGACTCCATTGTATTATGGGTAGTTTGATGTTAGACCATTCTTTAGAACTTTTCGTAATTTCACTGATAACATAAGTCTACTGCTACAGTTGCCAGAGCTTGTGAAGTAAAACATAATTTCACGTTTTGGCTGCTGGCTATGTGTAGTAACCAGATTTCGTAATAAAGAGCTAAATTATTCTTTATTGTAGGGACTGAAAAATCCTTAAGTTACAGAATAATTAGGTTTGCTGTAAAGATATCGCTATGTGGAGGTTGAAAAAGCATTAAATTAATAAGATTTTTTTACTGGGACCACAGAAAAGCTTCAATGTTTGTTATATGGAAGTTCTGCTGTAGTATAATAAAATAAGATGGACATTAATGTTTGGGTCTGAAGTTTCATTATTTTAATATTGAATAAGTTTTAAAATCATTCAGCATCAAGTGATAGGAAAATTAAAGTTAACTTCAAAAGCTATTTTTTGAATTTCCCAATGATTATAAATATATATTTGAAAGTAGTGGACTGAAATTTTATCATGAAGTCAACTTTTAAAATGAGGGTTCTCTATTACTTTTATTCAAATTAAGAAAATAATTCTTTTCTGATTACGAATTTCAATCTTAATTTTTATTTTTTTCCCCCCAAAGCAAAACTGGTTCCTTTGGCTTATGGTATTCATAAGCTTCAAATAAGTTGCGTCATTGAAGATGAACTTGTAAGCGTTGACTGGTTACAAGAACAAATAGAAAGCATTGAAGACTTGGTAAATAAATCCATTTATTTTTTAATATTCTAAAGTTTTTTAATCAACCTAAATTTAATGTTTATATTTCTTTATTTCAGGTTCAAAGTGTTGACATCGCTGCATTCAATAAAGTATAAGATTTAATGTATAGGCTATCTGTGTATGAACTTATAATCATGGAATAAATTTATTAACCAATGTGATTGGTTTTTCCCTTTTCCTTTTTTTATATTTTTCTTCATTTATTTATTTATTTATTTATTTATTTATTTATTTATTTATTTATTTATTTATTATTATTATTATTTTTTTTTACACCCAAAGATCTGCATATTTATACTGACAAATTTTAAGCAAAAGCCTAGCCTCTGCATGTCAGCCTCAGAAATAACTTTTTAATTGTCAAGTCAGAAAATTGTTAAGGTTTTGCAGAATACTATGAGAGATATACATAATTGTAAATACTGTAAGAAGAGAATGACAAGTATTTGCTTCTTGTTCCACTAAATCAAGTACAGAATAGTATAGCAGCTGCAAGGAGATAATTGACAACTAGCTTGAAAAAGAATTTTAAAAGACAGCGATGAAAATAGCAAGGTAGACATAAAAACAACAAAGCGTTACATCTCCTCTTGTACATTACCTGATCCCAATGATTTTGTTTATATAGAACGAAAGTTTCCGATAATGTTATGTTTGCATGAAAGCATCAATAAATATTAAAAGAAGAGTGAACTTTTAAGAATATTATTTTCCATTTAGGTTTTCCATGGCAAAAAAAGGAACAATTGAATTGACATTCTCTCTTCAAATGCAAAGATATTACAGGGTTCATATGGTCCTTAAGAACTCCTTATTTTCAATTTCTGCTTTTAAGGGCCCTTAAAAAGTTTTTTAAAAAGTACTTACTTTTGCATTAACAGAACTTACATTTGACTATTTATTTTATGGTTATTAAGAAGTACTTATTTTTTTTTTTATTGATATTAACATAAAACTTCGTTTGGGGTTTTTAAGAATTTTTCAGAAATGATAAATCATTTGCTACCATAGGAGAAAGGGGAAGATTTGCTGAAGCAAAAGAGCGACATTTTATTCTTCGCAAAGAATCACGTTTGCACGAGAGTTACATACTTTACCGTGGTATATATTACTAAATCTCCAGTAGAGATGAGCCGGCTCCCCCCCCCTTCTCCCGTTCTCACGCTGAGTCAATTATAATCTGCAGGAGTGTTCTGGGAGAGACTGGGTTTCCAGTTCATCTGTAGGCATTTGTTAAATACTGCTGGTCATTGTTTGGTTCATGGAGATATGAGAGTTCGCTCAAGGGAAGTCTACCCATAACCACGAATTCCCAGCCTGTATGAACTACTGCTGGAGATTCCATAGATATAGAAAGGGAGAGTATAGTTTCCATTTCACCCCCAAACAATTGAGTGTTAGCGGTCTGTCCTCCGAGAGGGTTTGAACCCTATTGCGTATCAGTGGCTCTATTGTTCTAGAGCAGTGCCCATGAACCCCCTGGGGGTTCGCGAAATCTTTCAAAGGGTTCGCTAAAACTTTTCCGCAATGGCGGATTATTGTATTGTATGCATATACAGGGTCTTTATAATTTAAGTTCCATTTTGACATGGCAATAGAAAAAAAACCTACTGGACCAAAAGCTATAATACTTGGTAATATTATACAAGAGGGATGGGAAGTTCTAACAGCTTTATTATACTCAGCAAGTGTAATTTTCTACAATTGCAACTTGTTGGTTTTTTTAGCATGCTTGAAAAGTTTCCTGACTTACTGTGGCCACTTAGATACAGTGGTAGTATTGAAAATGTTAAAATGACTCGGGAGCTTTGAGCAACAGATCATCAGATCGTCAGAGTTAACACGGAACATTTAGAAAAAGAAAGAGAAAAGGCTCAGGTGGAAGAATGAAAATATTAATTTATTCACAGAAAAAAGAAAAAAATAACGTAATCTTTTTAACTTTAACAACTGTTGTTCAATTTGCAGGAGAAGCAAAAGCTTTGAGACATATGGACCATTTTATTAAATGCGAAGACAGGAGGGTAATTAAAAAAAAAAATGAAAAAAAGGGCTATAAGAATTCGGACATATCTGATAAGCAACGCCATATAAAAAAAGTTTTATGAATAAATGCAAAAGAAAAGTTAAATATTATTTAATTTTTATTGATTCATGTATAATTAAAAATCCTTAAAAAGGTCCTTAAAAAGTCCTTAAGAACTCCTTATTTCCAATTTGTAAAATTGAGTAAGAACCATGTATTGTAGTGAAGTGTTAGGAATATTTGTGTTCATTTTGTTATTTTCTAGAGAAAACAATTTTATTTATATTAAAGAGACATAGGTACACATGCACCAACTTCCAAGAAAGGCATGTTGAGATGTTGCACCTCCAATATGTTGAAAGTTCCTCAAGGACATGGTGCCCATTTTTTCATTGTTCAGTGGTTCCAGACTTATATTATTTAAGTTAACCACAAAAAAAAAAAAAAAAAGCTGGAGATTACCATGAAGAAATAAGTAATGAAAATTTTAAACTGGTATGAACTTGCTAATGGAAAAGAGCATTATTGTGGTGGATATTAATCCATTATATAGTACTAGCAAAGGTACCCGGCGTTGCCCGGGATAATTACACTTGGATGTAAACAGAACAATCTCAAAAAATTAAATTAAATTTTGCAATATCTTAAAAATAAACACATGAAAATGCTTAGAATTAATACAGTAAAAATTCTTAATGAAAATTCGAAAAAAATCTTTTTAAAGGCTCACAATGGATGGACCGCTCCAATAATTTCTTACTCAGGTAATCTTACTTCAGATGTACACTTGATGTTGTTGCAATTTCCACTCTTCTCTCGTTGTGTTGAAGCAAAATTTGGCCTTTCATCACTTTGGGTAGTCTAGCGGTCGCCAATTCTTCTATTTACTTGCTTCCCATTTGCTCAATACAGCACGGAGCTAAAGGTTTGCTTTCTCTGTCGTCTTTCCACTCTTTCTCAATAGTCTGCTAACTCTTCATTATCTCCAGCTACTGATCATTTTTAAAGATTTTCAAGAAATTGTTAAGTACTAAGAACTCTCTTTTCAAAGAAAAACCTGAATAACAGGAATTCTATGCATTGTTACAAATTGAA
>JAHWFO010083866.1:434261-445899 GCA_023313115.1 Rhysida immarginata
AAACTGTAGATTTGTATAAAAAACGTACAGACCCACCCACAGACAGATCCACAAACATCCTTCTTTATATATATAGATAGAAGGTTGCAGGTTAAACACAGATTCCTAAGCCAAGAAATAAAACATGTTTTCTCCTTAGGTTTCGTCTAACGTTGCTTGCTGGTCACCTCTTTTAAATCCAACACAAAATAATTTTGCCATGGCTGAGTTTACGTAGAATGTTTTCCATGGTAGGTGATGATTAACTTGCATGCGTCTTTCCCCGTTTTCTTTTCCTACAAGGAAGTATTTTAATGGCAAAGGGCTCACTTTTTGTTGATTTTCCATGTCTAACCACAGTTAGTTTATATGGTGATATGATGGGTAGTGTGCGTGGAAAATGCTGATGTTAAACGCATTTAAATAACCACACGAAAAAACAGTTCTAAGGGTTAAAACTAATTTATAAACTATTTGAGTGAGAGTCTGTTACATTCTTTTCTTATGGAGTTAAGGCCACAACTGGTTTTTACAAAAGGGGAGCAAATTCCTGAGTTGAGGGAGTAACATGAGCCCACGAGTGGACCCAGGCCACTTTACAATTCTTGGGGGGAAGGGGTAAAAACTGAATCTAAAGTTCATGACTGGACAGCGTCATCTGGTCTGTTACTTGGTTTTCAACATCCTCCCCGCCGCAGGTTGAACTAATCTAAGAGAATAAATAAAAAATATATCATTAATTAGATATCTCTAGCTCTAAGAGATAGAGATGCTCTGTGGATATTCGAATGAGCCCATTGGTCGTTTTAATTGTATATGAGCTGCCTCGTCCATCTCTTCTAGTGTGTTCTTCGATTAATCTTCCAAGTTTCCAAAACATTCTTGGTTTTTGTTCGTCCTTTATTATCACTGTCTCCTACTTTCATAGCAATTCCATTTTCTTTTCTTCTATTAAGGTGGAAAAGTCTAAGTTCTGTTAAATATTTATCTTTCCACCTTTTCCAAAATTGTCAAGCAGTCTTAGCCTATGCCTCCACCTTTGGCACAGCTCCTTTTTCGTACTTTCAACGGGTGTCGTTATCATCTGATGATTGGAGTTTCTTTGCGAGCCTCCATTTAAGAAATGACCAGGGGTGAGAGGGAGAGTGTCGTTTGGATCGCAATACGTCAGTGGTCTGCTGTTAATAGTTGCTTCAGCTACAACTAAAAACGTTTCTAATTCTGTCTTAGTGAGCGATGCGCGACCAATCTGCTTTCTTAAGCAATCTTTGACTATCCTCACCATCTGCTCCCAAAAGCCACCCCACCATGGAGCTCTTTCAACTCTATAAATTCATTTGATTCCGCGATTCGGTCGTCTACTAATTCAAGGTGCAAGGCTCTTGTGACGCAGCATGTAAATATCAGGATGTAAGCCTTTTCGTTTTCTTTCGTGAACAAGGGGCCTGCAAAGTCTAGTCCTGTCCTTTCGAAGGGATTCGCTTCCGTTATTCTTTCCCTTGGTAAAGGAGCCATCATGATCATCGGTGTTCTTGCCTTTATCTTCTTGCAGAATTCCCATGATTTTAATACCTCCTTTGTTATTCTGCGTAGTTTGGGTGTCCAATATTCTTCTCTAATTTTGCTGAGTGTGTGATTAACTCCACTATGGATTGTTTGCTGGTGGCATCTCATTATTATGAGCCTGGTTAATTGATGTTTTGTAGGTAGAATAGTGGGATGGATAGCTTTCTCATTAAGATTACTGTTGTGCAGTCTCCCTTACATTCGTAAAATGCCATTATGGTCCAAATAAGGGTTCATTCTTTGCAGCAGTGAATTATTAGGTAGGTTCTTTTCTCTCTGTAAGGCCTTCAATTCTTCGCAAAATTCAGCCCTTTGGGCTATTTTTATCCAAAGGAGTTCTGATTCAGTTATTTCTTCGGCTCTCAGGGGGCCCTGAATTCCCTTCTTTCGTGCATTTTTACTAAATCTAAGAATTCAGGCTGTCACACGCAATACTTTCAGATACGAACTGTAATTTTTTAAGTCAAATGCTGGTTCTAGTTTTCTAATTGGCGCCACAGTGATAGCAACTAATTGTTCTAGTTCAACAAATTCATCAATTTGTGGCAGCTTGTTATTTATTATTTCCTCTCGGATCCATGAGGGTCCTCTCCACCAGGTGTCGTCTCCTAATCGATGTTGTCCTCCTCGGGACAGTCTATCGTGCGCGGAAGCATCGTAGACTATTCGTAGTTTTGTGCTGGCTCTATCATCCCTGATCACAGGTTGATGATGTAAATAAAACGCAATTCCCTTATCTTTTTTATCTTCTAACCGCTCGAGTATTCCTTGTTTCTCTTGCTCTTTTAATATTTCATCGTATCTTTTAAATAAGTCAGGGTTCCTTTTCATCGTTCTTATCAGCGCACATAGTCTACTCTCTGCTAATGATCTGTTGTCATAAGATCTCTGTTCTAACGGACTTCATATCTGTCATTCTCTTTTCTAATATCTAACTCATTTAAATTAAGTTCCTCCTTTATTTTTTCACTTGGCATAATCCCCGTTTCTTCCGTTTCCCAAAATTTTTTCAACAAATCTCTCGTGAGATCTTCATTATTGACATTGATTTTATTTACTAGTACAGATGAACTGCATATCTGATTATCACTGATACCTGGTATTGGGCCTGATAGACACCAACTAAATTTTGTTTTTTTAGCTACCAGGTTTTGTCTTATTTGTTCGGTTTCTCCGGTTACAACTACCCAATAAGAATAGTTTCAGATCAACATTTCTAGTTCTTTATTCCCTCTATTCCTCGCTGGTAATTTTATTCCTTTTCTCTCTACTGCTTTTAATATCTCAAGGAGTAGGCTCTGGCATGGTGGTTGCTGTGATATATTGAGTAACAAATGCGTCTATTGTAATTGATGGTGCGGTCTCTTCTACGTTTTCTAATGTTATTCTCACCCTTCTGTATGTTTTGATTTCCGCCTCTCGTTCTGCAAATGGTCTCACACTTAACGTTTGTAAGCCAGCTGTTTTCAATTTCAATCGGCTTGCTAATCTTTCTGAGACAAAGGTTCGCTGGCTTCCGCTATCCAAAAGATAATTTACTTCATAAAATTCTGATCTAGTTGGAGTTTTGGCGGTAACTACTTGACTATTTGACTTTTAAAGGAATTGTTTACTGTAGTGTTTAGTTAACACTGTTAACCTTTACATCTCGCTCTATCTTGTCATTATTCTTACATGCAAATATAGGATTATGTCTAAACGAACATTTAGTGCATCTTATTCTTGTTTTGGGACAATTTTTGGCGAGGTGATTTCTTTCTGTGCAATTAAAACATCTTCCATTCCTTCCAAAAATTTCTACTTACTCATTTTCCGAGATCGTGCATTTTGCGCTTGAATGGTCATCCGCATAAAACAAACAACGATTAATTTCATTTGTATTTAGAGCAATAGCTGATGGGATTTTGCTCTGCCTGTGATACTCCGTTTTAATATTAGCATTATTATGGGTAGTGCCATTAGCGTCTTCTCTTCTTAATTGGATCATGAGTTCTGCTCTTTCTCTGCTCGAGATTTCGTTTTCCATATAATCTAATAGACTAGTAATATTCATGGTTGTTGTCTCACTTCCACCCCTTTTTCTGTTAAATTCTAACACCATTCCTATAGGCAGAGTTTTTGATAATAAAGGACCTAGAAGGGGGCCATAATCATTAGTTACTATCCCAGTGCTTCAAGGCTTCTCAGATGCCTTTGGCATTTATCGTGCAATTCTCTTAACGCCCTGACGTCTTTCACGCTTCTTACGGGCTTCACATTTAAGATTTCATTCATATGGGTTTGAATTTGCATTTCTTTTCTTCCGAATCTATTTTTTAAAATCTCTACAACATCGTTATAATGCTTTCTGAAACAGGATACCCTTCAATGGCTCTCGCGGCTTCACCTTGCAGCAGCGTTTTCAAATAAACTTATCAGTAATAGCTAGATTGTCATTGCTGTGTATGCTCACATTAAATTGATTCCAAAATTCACCCCATTTCGACATTTCTCCATTAAATTTACTTGTATCTAATTTTGGTAATCTTTTATTAATTTGTCTAAAGTTCGAATTGATACTAGTAGGTAAGTCGTTTCTTATGTCATAAATATTTTGATTAATTTCCTGTATTTGGGGCGAGGGAGACAAGCGTTCTGTATCTTGGGTGGGCTCTTGAACCGCTGAAGATCGTTGTGTCGTGACATGCCTGACGTCACCTTCAGCGCAATTTTCTCGTTTTCTCGCCTTGGGCTTTGTTCTTGACAATTTAGACTTTAATTTCTTAAACTCAGTTCCTTATTTTCTTCATATAAACGAATAAAATATTCTAACCTTTGCTTGTGTCATCTTATCGTCATATTCTGATACCGTGTTGAATTCCGCTTCCAACGCGTCGTCATCGATTTCCTGCTCCAGTTCTGCGTCGAGTTTCTTTAGTTGCTCTCGTTTCATTTCGAGTTGGACCGAGGTTTCATGTAATAGTACGATATCTTTTTCTTTAGTGAAGCTACATACATGGCTGTGGATCTTGATGACTGCAGCGCGGATGAATCCCCTCTTCTTGTTTCTTTTTTCCATCTTGGTTAGGATTATCTCCGTCTACTGTTTCTTGCACAACACTTTTTTCACTGTCACTTCACTAATTAAAATTCTTTGCTAATCTAAAGGCCCCGGGTTTCGGCACCATTTCATGTGGGAAATGCTGATGTTAAATGCATTTAAATAACCACACGAAAAAACAGTTCTAAAGGTTAAAACTAATTTATAAACTATTTGAGTGAGAATCTGTTACATTCTTTTCTTATGGAGTTAAGGCCACAACTGGTTTTTACAAAAGGGGAGCAAAATTCCTGAGTTGAGGGAGTAACATGAGCCCACGAGTGGACCCAGGGGTAAAAACGGAATCTAAAGTTCATGGCTGGACAGCGTCATCTGGTCTGTTTCTTGGTTTTCAACAGTGTGGTTGGCCTCCGGTATCTGTTATGTTTGTAAGAGATGAGTTTCATTTATTCCTGGGTTTATTTTATTACTACTTGTATTTTCTGCACATGTCCCTCTTCTTTCAAATTTTAGGTTTTAACCGGCAGAGTACTTCAGCCCTATTTTTGGCATTGAAATGGTACATCATGGACAAGGAAGTTTCGTCCAAAATTAAGAACAAGTTTTGTCTTTTGCACACTTTGTAAGCCATACAAGTGACAAACCTCTAAGTAAAGGGTCAGAGGATAAGGAGGAAATTCCATAGCCCACCAAAAAGCACTTATTCCTCCTATGGGAATATTTCGCCATACCCATTTTCCATAACTCCAGAAGTCCAACCTTGCCGAAAAGCAAGCTACCCACAGATTCGTCTTAAGTGAGTTGCCACCAAAACTTGTGTGTGCGAGTGCAACACATTCAAATCATATATGGTGGGCAGTTTCTTGCTACAAATTAATTTCTTGCACAGTGGTGCATCTTGATAAATACCCATCCTGTGGAAGAATTTTCCTAGGAGACAATAGCCAATTAGAAAACCCTTAATGGTGTGTAGCCTGCTCGTGCTAAGTTGTAGTACGTGATGTGAAAGGAAGGTTCATTTACTATGAGCCTAGCATGTTTTTGATTAGTGGTCAGTTCCACTTTCGTGATATCTCGCGAAACGTGGAGTTAATTTCCCTTGCTGCACTTTTGCTTTGATATTCCGCAGAAAGGTTGTAGACAGCTTGTTTAGCAAGGGTATTGGCTGCCGCATTTCCTTCAATGCATTTATGCCCTGGAATCCATTCAAGCATTATGCTGTTATAGTTAGCCAAATCATGCAGAAGTTGACTTAATTGTTGTAGATTTGATTGCTTAAGGACAGCTTGACTGATTTATTCATAAAAATCTTCCTGCGTTTGTAAGATCTTTTAATACATTCTTGTAGACAGTAGATAATAACAAGCACTTCAGCTTTGAATACAGTTTGAAAAATCGCTGATCTTGGATTACAACAAAAAACTCCAGCTCTAGCTTTGCCATTATATCTGGAGTCATTGGTATACTAAGTTTTATCTCCAGTAGAGATGAGCCGGTTTCTCCCCCTTCAATTTTCCCGCGAATTCAATTATTATCTCGAGTTCTGGGAGACTGAACTTCCAGTTCATCTGTAGGCATTTCTAAAATACTGCTAGTCATTCTTTGGTTAATGCAGGTATGAGACTTCACCCAAGGGAAGTCTACCCATATCCCACGAATTCCCAACATGCATTAACTCTTCCTGGCGGCTCCACAGATATACGATCAGCAAGTTCGAAGACAGGCTTTCCGGACGGATATGATGTATTATCACGTGTTAAAATCTCCTTCAAATTACTCTCCTTCTGCAACTATGTACTTTTGCCAACGCGAATACAATTGCTGAAAACATTCCTGGAAGTCTTCAGGGTGGCTGTCGCTGCTTCCTGAGCCTGAGATGCACTCTTGAAACGGAGTCCTTTTAGTTTTTCAGACGGGAGAACGGATGAAAGTCGCATGGGGAGAGATCATGGGAGTAGGGAGGGTGTAAAAGGGTTGACGTTCCCATCTTGACCAGTGCAGCCTGCAGCCTCGGGAGTACCAAGAAAACACTTTTGCACGACATATTGCATTCTTACTGCACACCTGCTGCAATTTCCCCAAACGTTTCTGTCGGCAATTTCTCCAAACGTTGACAGAATTTGATGTTCGTTATTCTTCAAACGCCATTTCTGTTTCCGACGAACGCGAACAACTAACATAAACACACATTGCTTGGAAAAACCCTGCACTACTGAGCTGCTTCCTCCTTACCACGTCTCGCGTCATATGTGCCTCTACGCCACGGTCAAATAGTTTCCCTTTCCTTCAGGCCTGATCGTACCAGTAAATCTCTAGTGGGGCCAAGCCCTGGCTCCCAGGGAGCATATATCTTATAGTTTCCATTGCTGTGGTTTGTGTGGTTGACTTAGCACCTGTGATCCTGAGACATGCTCTTCTTTGAAGGAAAGCTAGTCAATTGGGCAGTCTTCCGCCATCATAACAGACCTCTGTATGTTATTATAGGTCTGATACAGGGATGGTTTCATGCACCAAGATTTACCAAGAATTCTTCTGCTACGAGTTTAGTTTGATTGATTTCATTATCAAGATATTGATTCAAAATCGGTTCGCTGTTCTATATAATTTTCAGACACTTGGCTTTTCACCAGCTTCCCCTCCCCCCCCCCCCCCATACAAAGATGGTATTTAAATAATATTAAGTTTGCCTCCTGCAGGTAAATGGCATAAATATTGGTTTTGAGGATTAACCCTCAAACCCCTTTACTGCACCATCTTTGAACTTCATTCAAGGCCCTCTGCATTAAGTCTAACAATGCAAATTTAGATAAGGAAATTAAGAAAAAAAACCTAAAAAACGCAGTACGTTAATTTAATACATGTGCCGACGCGTTTCAGTGTACTCGTCATCATCACGGGAAAAACGAGAAAATTACAAAGAACTCGTATTGTTCACACGGAATTTACAATAAGAATTTATAAAGTACGTTATTAGATGCCATTGGTGTGGTTATGAAAAAGCCTATCAGAACTTCAACGGTTTACAATTTTTAGTCCACCAACAAAATTACCTTAAGATTGCTGATTGGTGGACACGCCCTTCTGTATGTGAAGTGTTTATGGTGATCATGGATTCAACGTGATGGAACTCGATCACGATTCGTAGATGCTCAAGCACTTGCATCCTCGCACAACTACTAAGGCTCACCGTTGGATCTCTCATCCTCCTCTTTCCTTCCTTCCCGCGTCGGTTCTGATCCTTATGCACGTCGTCATCATCATCCAGGTTAGTTTTGTTTTTTTCCCAGCTTAATGCGTCTTTTTTAAGATGGTTTTTGGTTCACACACAGTTTGCTGGTTGCACTCTCCTCTTGGTTAAAGTACTGTTAAGCTCTTCTTATTCATTGATCTGTACGACGCACAGTGCGGCCGATTGCCAAAAAGCTGGCCAAAATTCGAAAATTCAAGTAATTCACTCCAAAATGGAATCTTAGGGGTTTTTGGGGTCGCTGATTACAAATTTTATGTCAAATGTACCGAAATTCACCCCCTTCACCCCTAATCGACCACCCCCTGGGGTATAATATCATGTATTATTTATCATAATCAAGTTACATATCGTTTTTGAGGGTTTTGGGGTCGCTGATTACGAATTTTCTGTCAGAATTATAAAATTCGAAATGGCAAATACAAGATGGCGTCACCCAGGGCGTTTTAAACCCTGTTGAATAATTATTTGTTTAAACAATTTATTAATAACTTTTGGGCAACATTATTATTGATAATTGTTGTTTAAGACGTGCCAAATGTTGCTGATTTTTTTCAGATTTTTATTGCATCATGAAGTACGGAAATTTCAATAAGATTAAATTTTTGACTGCAAAGCATCCTTAGAAAAAAACCCATAACAATTCAAGTGGCAGGAGGTGGCAGCTGAATTTTGGCTTAATCGATAGTTAATACTTTTCCAAGTAACCTCCAAAAGGTTAGAAGACAGCATTCGACAGCGTTTTATTGTCATTTGATTTGAAAACTCAAATTTTATTGGAAAAAAACGAAAAAAAGTACTCTTATTATTGTGCTGCTAAAAATTTTCTGTCAAAGAAATGACATTTACAAAATTTTTTACGTACATTCCAGACGTACTAACTTTCAAACGTACATTCCATTTGGTTTTATTAGATTTTCTTTGCTGCACGCGCTTTCACACGTTTAAAGGTTTTGCCGAATAACTACACCAATAGTGCGCTTGAAAAAAGGCCAAACTCCGACTGAAAATAAAGAAAGAATTTGGGGTATAGGACGTTACTCTTAACCATTTTTAATTCTTATAAGATCCCTCTAGCCAACTGCATGCTAAAAAAATCTTATCTAGACACTTTTATTTTTCGAGTTTTGGCCAGCTGTTTGGCAATCGGCCGCACTGTGCGACGGCTTCGTCCGTTCTCTCTTACTTGAATTCAGCTAATGTTTTGACATTGGCCGACGGCAAAACTGTGACTTATGAAAAGGCTTACCTTGACGCTTACAAGGGTGGAAATTTAGTGCCTTTGACCTAGTGATAAACGAAATTATATCTGACAAGTATACGTATCTAGAAGCAAAGCTGGAATCCCTAAATGAAGCCTGTTTCACAATTAAATCGCACGCATTAGCCCCAGCGGATCCGCCAAGGAAGCGTCTCGCGAAGCGGGCGTTAACAACTTTCCGTTTCCATTTCACAATTAAATCTGCAGCCACATTTAACTGTCTTCTGATTGGTTTATTCCTAAACGAGGTCGACTTCACACAAAAAGGCGTCTCGCAGCGACCTTCGTCGCATTCATAGGCGAAGATTTTTTTGACAGCAATATTTTTTAAATTACATTCCCAAATGCCAATTTCACATCGACAGTGTATTCGTGCAATATGGCAAGAAAGATGCGCCGAAACCTGACGTTTTCTGATTGAAGCACTTGTGAATCCGCTTGAATTGAAAATCGGCCCGCAAAGCAGTTGCCGAATCTGCTAAATTTCAGAACCAGCCTGAATTGAATATTCCGCATGCGGAGAGCAATGCGGGCGAATTCCGCTAATTGCGAAACGGCAGTCCGTGCGGAAAATCATCTTGCGTTGCGGGCTCCGCATCCGCCTGTTTTCTGCACGCAAACTGTAATTGTGAAACAGGCTTCAAATTGAGAATGTTTTTGACATTAGAATTCATCTTGTCTTTACTTGCCTTTGAGGATTTAAACATCGATATGAAGATTGGGTTTCCCCTAAATAAGACTGAAAACTCTTTAGGGATATTCTTCGAAAAAATAGAGCATTTCATACAAGGAGGTTATTATAACGAGGATATCAGCAGTAATATCAGCGTCATCACTCGTGTTGTCAACGATGCTTCCACTTCCAGTTCTTCTACTGCTGTTCGAAAGCGTCCTAAACATCTCGACCTCCCTCTTTACATCAGGCGTCTTATTCCTGAAAGGAATTCATGGCAGCGAAAGCGATTGCCCTTCAGTAGGCTTTCTTGCAAGGTCCAACAAGAGATTAAAGCCCTACGAATCCAAAAGTCCTTGTCAGTCCAGCACAAATCGCTCTGGGGTACTGTCAGGGCCTTAAAGGGGAACAGACCCATCAACATCAACTTCAAGACTCAACTGTTTGCTAAAGCCATGAATAAACAATTTACCATGTCTATTGAGGCTAACCTGGAGAGTCTCAAATACTCGGCTAATTAACGATAGTGGTATTGCTTATGAGCTTAATCATAGTGTTCTTATCCTTTATGAAGTTATTAGTGTTAATGAAATCTCCAGTGTCATCAAGCGTCTTAAAGCCAAAAAAGCAGCAGGTATCGATTCCATCACCTACTCCTAATTTTGTCCTGACTATTGCTAGGGTCACAGATGACGGCTGGAAACTTGGTTACTTCCCTGACAAAACAAGCGCAAGGAGTACGTCATCATTCCATTACTGAAGCCTGGTTGAACTCAAGTAATGGAACGTCATCATTCCATTACTCTCACCGTCAGTTACAGGCCCATAAGCTTACTACCTATGTTGCCAAAAATCTTTGAACGCCTCATTCTAAAGAGGTTGAACGATTTCTGTATGGCGAACAATCTTGTTCGTGAGAAGTAATTCGTTTTTCGCCCAGATCACTCCTGCCAACTTCAGCTCTGGAGCCTTGTTGCTTTCTAAACGCTCCTCTTAATTGCCCTTAGCATAGTGGTCTTGTGTTTTTGGATGTCCACAAAGCTTTTGGGTCGGATTGGATCATGCTTGGCATAATGGCCTCATTTATAAGATGATTACTTGTGGTTTTCCTCACCATCTGATGACTTTCATTACCTCCTTTCTGTCCAAAAGGATCTTTCCTGTTAAAGTTGGCTGCTCTACCCTTGTGACATTAATGCTGGTATTCCCCAAGGCTCTGTCCTGGGCCCAGCATTGTTCAGCTTCCTCACGACTTCACAATTTTTACTAACTAGGGAACCATACGAACCTGTACGCCATTTTCACACCAAAACGCAATATATTACTCACCTAAAGCTATTATTGATGCGTGCAAAATAAAATGTGTTAAAGTATAAATACACGTCTGCAATCGCGGTTTTGAAATATTTATTTCGAACAAAATAGTTTTATGAACATAAATTACATTTTGAATGTCTACACAGTGAATAAACAAAATATCACACATTTGTTGCAAATAGTTTTCGAAAAAATGGAAAAAGTAGGAATAAATCAGAATTTTGCTGTCAAGAAATTATAAATTTACCCCTTCCAGAAGTGGTACAGCCAACTACAGTAAGCTACAACATCAGTTCGGGGGTACGCCAAAAAGGCAAACCACACAGTTTTGTTTTGTTTTCAAACGAAAATCCACAATGTCACTTGGTACACACTTAAATCCAGCGGAATTGAGAAAAGTTTACTATCTGAAAGGACAAGGGAAATCATACAGATATACAGGGTGTAAATTTTAAGTTGACAAAGCAGAATAACTCGAAAAATAAGCTTCACACGAAAAAATGCGTATAATCCAAAGTTGATTATTTTCGAGGGGGCATCTGCTGGTGCTAAAAT
>JAHWFO010083866.1:446299-474754 GCA_023313115.1 Rhysida immarginata
ATTTTAGCACCAGCAGATGCCCCCTCGAAAATAATCAACTTTGGATTCTACGCATTTTTTCGTGTGAAGCTTATTTTTCGAGTTATTCTGCTTTGTCAACTTAAAATTTACACCCTGTATTGCAGCAAAAGTGGGACGATCTGTTGGTGCCATTCAGAATATCTTCAAAAAAGGTGACTAATATGGAAAAAACAAAAGGAGTGGACGAAAGCCAAAACTGACGTAAAGGGCCAAGAGGAAAGTTTTGATCTAGCAAGCAGAAAAGGAATGTCGACAAGTTCAATTGCGAATGAAATAGGTTCTGAAGTGTCACATGTTACTGTGGCAAATGTATTGAAAAGCAGCAAAAATATTGCATACATCAAACTCAAGCCAAACCAAAGCTGACTACTAAACCTAAACAAGCGAGGTTGGAATGGGCCAAACACACATGGACTGGAAAGATAAATGGAGTTGTGTTTTTTTTTTTCGAAGAGTAAAAATTCAATTTAGTTGGGTCGGATTGTAATAAGGGATATTGGCACGATTTAAGAACGGAACCTGAAGAACATTTCAGTAGGCAAATGGGTGGTGGTGAGGGTATGGTTTGGACTGCATTCGGCTCTGGTGGTAAGACGGATCTTGTTACAGTGAATGAAGATGTTGTACAATCACTTGATGCCCTTTAATTGGCGGGAACTCTTGGACATTCCAACAAGACAATGATCCATGCTATACATCGCAAACAACAAAACTGTCGCTCCCCCCACCCCCTCGAACTTTGTAACTTTTTTTCTTAATTTCATTTAACCAGGGAAAACATGGTTATGGCGGACGAACTTTTTGCCATCTGCGATTTAATGAAGGGGCTCTATGCCGTAACAGGCATCTCCCCTGGAGATCCAAGTTGAGGATGCTGTGTAGACAGAGGAATGTTGCCGATGTTAAAGTTAATGCAATACCATTCTCAGTTTTTTTCACGCTGACCTTGGCCATCTTATGGACCAAGTCGGGGATTTCGTTTCCTGTCTGCGAGTTACATCCGACGATTTACATCAGATTATAAGCACAATATTCGTGAATTATAAGGGTATGATGCAGTGTTACTGGTACTGGAAGAAGTCATGTTTGGAGAGATTGCTCTCTCCTGAAGAAGTACGAGATGTGCTCACACATACTGGGCAAATTCCATCGTTTAGGATTCGACTTTGCCAGTCCGGTCTTCAGAGCCACGTTGGATGGTCTTGCCTTCGTCTCCGCCAAAAGGAACGCCTCCTCCACCTCTTCCTCGTAAGCCAAGGGAATCGATGCCACCACCTCTGCTTCCGGAGGTGATAAAGACCATCCCTCCTCTCCAACCTTTGTGATGGTTGAAGACGTGAGCTCTGCAGAGGATGACGCAGACATCTCATTGGGTTCTGAATTGACGTTTGCGAGGGAAAATTGTCCTGTACTTACTCCGCCATCACCTTCGTCTTTGCAGTCAATGAGGATAGTCTATTCCAGTTCCAGTGTCATCTTCGGCTCCAGCAATTGGCCAGGGAAATTCGTCGGCAGCATCAACGCAGCGGGATGAACTTGCGACAGCCAAGAGAAGAAGCCCAGTCAGCACCGCAGCAGATGGGACGGTATAGGATCTTCATCATCCGAGCGAGACAGCAGCGCAAGTCAACAGCACAGCTTTTCCTCTTCATGTCGAAATCGATCGTCAAGAAGGAAGACGTCGGAGCCTCTTTCTACATTTTCAGAATGAAGGTCGTCTCACTGAACGTGCGTTCCCTTGTTCTTTCTTTAAGCACTTTGTTTTGTCAACGTTCACTGCTCTGTACAGGCCGGACATTCTCTTGGTCCAATAGTGAATTTGCTCCTTCACAACAGTGCTACGATCTTCCCGGCCTTCGCAGTCGATATCCTCGTGGACAATTTTTTTATTTACTCTTCTTCACCGATTGGTCAAGGGGTTGCTGCCATCGTTTTTAACCCCTCCATTCTGCTGTCGAACTGCATGCATGACTGCGAGTACAGAGGAATTTCGTTAGACATCTCAGCATCTGATGCCAATTTCCGATTGCTTAATGTATATGCGCCTTGTATTTCAGCAGAGAAGCGAACATTCTTTAATGATATTGACAATTTTTTGTGCTCGTTTTTACGTGTAGTGATTGCTGGTGACTTTAACTGCCATCCAGAAGACGATAATGTCTTTTCGTCTGGACATGTGCATAGTTTGTGCAAGCAAAATGCATTAATCGATCTTTGGACACTACCTCCACGAAATAATCATCCTCCGTTCGCTTCCCTTCAGAAACCCACAGTGTCATCACGCCTCGATCTATTCCCTCGTTGATAATGCATTTTCTGGCTCGCCTGGTTTAATGGAGGTCATCCCGTGTTCATTCTCCGACCATAGTGCTATCGTGTGGTCATGGAATCCTTCATTTCCAGCAACAGCTACAGGTTCTGCTTCTCATAAGAACTGGTTCATGAATGTTTCTCTGCTTGACAGCCTCCACACTCGCTTCGTGGTTAGTGCTTAAAAACAAAATTAAACTGTTCTTCAGGAAGATTGGGGTGGATGCTGCCAGATGCCGTCATGGCCGTCTTCTCATGGTCCAAGAGATCTTACGATCCTTCCATTGTTCCACCCCTAAGAAGGAGTTTGTTGCCAATATTTGATGAGTGAAGAGCGAGATCAATGCTCTAATGATCCGCAAAGCGGACAGCGTAGCACTCGGCGCCAAACTTACAATGGCTGCTGATGTTAGGCATATGTCATCAGCAGCATTTCCTGAGGAGAGGTGGCGAGCCAACATTAAACGATGTCACTGCCTGGTAGTGGAAGGTGGGGAAGTGGATTCTGACTTCGGCATCTTGTCAGCCTTCCACTCCCACTTTTCATCATTTTTAGCCACCCAATCATCCTATAGGATGCCACGAAGCATTGGATTGAGGCACTTAGATTGGATCTGAGGAAACTGATGTCTTTATTACCCGTCCTTTCACCAAAGATGAAGTCAAGAAGCTTCTATCGGCGGACGGCTTGGACAGCTTGTAAAATTGTAAAAAAAAAATTGTAAAATGTGGCTTCAAATGCATAAGTTATTGCGAAAAACTTTCGTCAACAATTAAAAAGGGATTCAAATTGGCAGCAAATTACTGAATTATGCGAAAAAATTGATGCCATGTGCTAATGTAATAATATAGCCCCTCAGTCCTTGTAGGCTGTGGTAGTAAAATCACCGCACGTGTTATTACATAAGCCAATGTCAAAAAACTCCAAACAACGTGTATTAGGAGGCAATTTAAATGTTCACTAGGCATAAATTGGCAATTTTTAACCGTGGCCGATTTATTTCAGGTGGACTCTGAAAGGGATGTCAATGAAAGCATCACGCACGTGTATTGCAGGCATAGCTGGCAAATGCAAGCATGTTGCAGCCATCACACTGCGATTAACAACTTGAGTGAGCAGTCGAGAACCAATATGCAAGAGCAATGGGGAAGCCACTCAAACATAGTAGCCTAAATTTTAAGAAAGGTAATCTGAAAGTGGAGGATTTGGCGCACTCTACAGTTAAAAGGGCAGCAGTAACAAATTTGATGAAACGACCTGCTCATATTATTGAACAATGACCTAAAAAATGCATTTTAAAACTCATTTTGCTTGTTGAAATCACTTAGAATGAACTAATTGTGAAAGAATGCCTACATGAGCTTTAAGGTAATGTTGAGGACACTTTGAAATTGAATGAATACACAGAAATTATGAACCCAATGTCTCGAAAGAAGGCTTTTGAAATATATAGGGCTTCTTTCATTGCCCTAGTGCAGGATCCCGTGCTTTAATTACAGTCTACAAATATTTTGGTTAAAGTGTATCAATATGCTGCAAAATTTTAAAATTTACATTATGTAATATACCGTGTGTTTCTATAGTTCCCGAACTGCCCCTTCTTATGTACGGAAAGCCTAACCTATGACAGCAGGAGTAATGTTCGGCCAACCACTAAAATAAACCATGTGCTAAAATAAATTACATAAAATCAATTTTACATAGTGCAGGGCTCGACAAATTCCAAAAATCTGAATAGACAGTTGGCTACCACTGCAGTTTTCATGGTAGCCAACCGAAAGGTGATATTTATGTGTCGGTATAATCATGTATATTCATAAAATCAATCTGAAATCTTAAATAAATGATTTATTTACGAAGTTTAAAAAATTATAAAATGACAAGTAACAAAGAGTGAAGAATCAATTCACTAAAAATCTTAAATACGTAATTTTATTCTAAATACGTAACAATTTTATTCTAAAGTGTTTTATCAGTTATCACTTTCAAATGTAGGCTGCACCTATAGGTCCCTCTACTTTTTATGAGAGCTGCGCGGTCCAAAATTAACTGTACGCAATAAAGAATATAAACAAAACACAAAATTATCAAAAATACCTTTAAGTAGGAAATTGATCGTAAGTGCGCGGGAAAAAATAATCCCCCTCCCCTTACGCACATACTCGCGCAGCTTAGAGGGACCACACCTGATTTTCAGGAATATTAAAATAGCCAAAAATTGAGTCTTAGAAATGAATAAATATGGCAATTTTATTAAAAGCAACTTACTGTTTGTACATCCTGGTAGAAATAAATAAGCAGTTGTCACATACTGGCTATATGCTGATGAGATTTTTTTAAACATCGAAACCGGACATTGATATCCGATTGGATGTGCCTTGCACTTCACATGTCCCATCGGCAGGCATGTGGCGGTTGCCAATAGAGCGCTCCTGTCTTATGATGCAGGGGTGTTTTTGCGTTTTCTTGAATTAAGCGTTATTTATTATTTTTTTATAAAAAGAATTCACTGTCATTGATTGAATTTTCAAACGAACTATTAAAAAATAAAGGTCGAATCTAAACCATAATTTATTTAATGAAAAAAAAAATAAAATAAAAAAAAATCAGAGGTAAAAAAACGCATATATGATTCGAATCAGAGCACAAGACATTAGCCATGCAGCCTTCCACCGATAAGACTACCGAACTGGATGACTTATTTTTATTCATCTCACATTTCTTAGATGACAAGCTGGGTCTAGCTATCAATAACAAATATTTCATCAACAAGGAACGAAAATCTGGCATAACAATATGTACCGACATAGTAATCACGAACAGTAAATACGTAAATAAACAGGAAAGAAGGCCACGCCTGTGTTCGTAGCCACCGATAAGAAAGGCCTGCCCAATTTGCGCTGATGCAGAGCTTGGAGACTGGCAGTAAGTGGCGATTTGAACTTCTCGGAAATGCAGCTTCACTGGTGTCAGTTAGGAGAATTAAAGTATTGCTCAAGCTGGAGCCTCCACGAAAAATTTTATGTATGAGCTAATTTTACTACAAATTTCAATTTCCGGTGGCTACGATACAGAATGTAATTAGGTCTTCCAATCAGCTGCTGCGTTGGCCAGTAGCCAACTGGCTACCACCTGTTTGAAAATTGTAGCCAAAAGGGAATCTCTGGTAGCAATTGGCTACCAAAATATAGGATTTGCGAGCTCTGATAGTGGCAAAGTTTCCCAAATGTGTTTATTTTATTTTTACATTTCCAAAGGAAACTGTACATGTAGGTTACACCAAAGGAGAACCATCTCTGCTCGTTCTTCATTTGTTTGTTTTCACGCAATAAACGCTTTTTAAACGGTTACTGTACTGTTATAAGCTTAATACCATATACCGTAGGTTTTATAAATAAAACTTCTATTTTACTTTAACCTTTTAATTCACTCTCATATTCATGTATTTGCATTTATGTAAAATAACTAGCGGGATTCGTAACCACTGGGAGCATCCATTAATTGAAAAACAGGTTGAGAGATGGTGGCTCCTGTCTACCAGCCCTTCAGCATCCCTACATAACAGTACGTTATGCAGGGAAAGTCATCTCCTGCGTTCGGGAACTTTTGAAACACACTGTATTAATCTTAAACACACGCAATCTCTGAATTGCTCTCTCAATGTGCACTCGTACTGATCCAATTTTAAGTGTCGTCCATGAACAAATGGGGGCATTACAAATACATAATCCCCCCCCCCTATCTTTATGCAAAATCTTAGGGAAATCTGTTCCAGTAGATCAATAAATTTTGAGTCAAGAGTTAAAACTCCATCAGACGATCTTCCACTGTATCATTTAGATAAGAAAACTATAAATCCTTTAGGGTTATTATAATAAGATACTTCAAAATTGCATTTTGATTTTGTAAAATTACATCCCACAACACTATAAGCTTAATTAACATTTGAAGGTATGTTCTAAAACAAGTTTAGTCAGTCATGTTGCATTCTCCATCCTCCAAATCCTCCTTGAAATAATTTCTAAAACTAAAACTACAAGCGCGTTTGTCGCGCTAGCCCGAGCTCTATAGCATTCATTAATAAACCATTAAATAATGACATAACCAAGTACCGAAAGGTTAAACTAAATCATTCGCGAAACTATATTTTAAACCGCCCTATGTTAACATTGTAAGTTTCTAATGGACCATAAAGATATCATTAAACCAGGTACCTTTGAACCAATTTCGACTATCATTAATTTAACGTTATATCATTCATGACAAATCATTCCAAGTTGTTTGATATAGTAAATATCATATTATAGCATTGAAAATTCCAATGAACCATAATGGTTCCACTAAACCAGGTTCCTTGCAACTAATGTCGACTATCATTAATTTTGCGTTATATTCATTCATGACACATCATTCGAAGTCGTTTGATATATTACATGCCATATCTTATTGAAAATTTTTGAGGGTGTCATAAGGGTACCATTAGAGCACGTGCCATTGTTTCGATTACAACCATACTGAAATTGGCTCATTTCCTGAACCATATTTATCAGTTGGCGAAAATAGTAATTTATATCTGCTTCTATCTCGTCATTACGATTTATTTGATATATTACTTAATATATCTTCCCTTTGAAAATTGCTTGGCGGGAAAATAGAGGTACCATTTGTGCACGTGCCAATGAACAGATTTACTTAATATTTTTGATTGGTTCGTGCCATGAACCATATTCATCGACTGACGAAAACAGATTTTGAAAATCTTTTTTAGCCTCTTGAGGAGTTAGTGAGACAGACAGGCAGGCAGGCTGGTTGGTTGGTTGGTTGGTTGGTTGGTTGGTTTCCCCACACTGATAGCATAAAGCACCTTTCGGTACTTAATAAAGAGTTGTTGCTGGCCCGTTGGAATAGATCGAAGGGAGCATCTCCAACACCCTTGATCGTTTGAAGGAATGTGGCCATTCATTTAAGATCGTTTCTCCTTGTCAAATGGTCACAGCTAGGTCCTTTTTGTTTTTTTGAAGACGTTTACAACGTCCAAATATCTTTGTATGGTCATCAGAGGGTACCAATGTTTTCATCTTACGTTTCCTCTGGTCTTCTGATGTCTTGCTAGCTTGAGAATGGGCTTTGTGTTGAGACGTTTATTTAAGTGCAGCAGCCTTTTAAGGGCTGCGCGAACTTTATTGCATGTGCGCCTAGGCGCCGGAATTTGTTTGCAAGGTGTATGCTCAGGCAGTACCATCAGCCTCAGCTCAACAGCCACTTAACAGACCTTGAAAAAGGTATGATCATCAAGTACCGTCAAAAGACAGCAGCAGTTTTGAAACCGCAGCTTTCGTGAACTGTTCGTGTAGTGCCATAGTGAAGGCGTTCAATGAGTGTCAAAAACCATGACATGTGCTGGGTAGTACTCGCATGTGAGCACAGGTTACGATATTGACTGCGTAACGCGGAAACTACTGCGGATCAAATTTTAACAGTACACATAGTTTTAAATACCCTATTATTCTCCCAAATTTCATTATCCTAAGCGTTAGAGAACCTGAGTTATTAACTTATTGGTCTTGGTGGTAGCATTTTTATTTCTCCTCACATCTCAGTTATCGTTCAAATTTGGACCCATGTTCATATGAACTTTTTGGCTTAGAATCGCCCATACTATCTCCCCTAAAAGTTTGTACATTGAATTTTGAATCGCCCTGTATATTTAGTCAATCATGTTCTATTTGCATTTTTCATATTGTCCCAACTTTTATGGAATTGAGGTTTGTAATTGAAGAATGTGTCAAGCGAAAATAAACATGTTTTACGCATGTCAACTTTATTATCCGGAATTTATTTAATACATGCAGAATGATTTTAATACTAGCAGAGGACCCGGCGTTGCCCGGGATAATTACGCTTGTAGGTAAACAGAACAACCTCAAAAAGCTAAATTAAATCTCCAAATTAAATAATAACTCAATCACTACAATATAGAGCGAAGGGACTATCCATTCTAAGAAAAATCCGAAAGACAGGAATTTACTGACAAAATCCATTCTAGGTGATATACCGGGACTTGATTTACCGAAAAAAATTTTTTAAAGGCTCACAATGGGTGGAACTCTCCAAGGGTGCCTTCTAGTCTAAATTTTTTACTGACGTAATCTTACTTTAGATGTACACTTGATATTGTTGCAATTTCCTTTCTTCTTTCGATGTCTTGAAGCAAAAATTGGCCATTCATCACTTTGTGTTGTCTAGCGGTCGCCGATTCTTCTATTTACTTGCTTACCATCTGCTCAAAACAGCACGGAGCTAAAGAAGTGCTTCCTCTATCGTCTTTCACTCTTTCTCAATAGTCTGCTAACTCATTATCTCCAGTTACTGATCATTTTTAAAGATTTTCAAGTACTAAGAATTCTCTTTTCTAAGAGAAGCCTTAATAACAGGAATTCTATGCATTGAATTTTATATTGCACAAACTTTGCCTTGCATTGTTGGTCATGAGACATATATTGTTGATCCTTGCATAGTGTTGGTGCATTGCGTGTTGACACCATTGTTGATACCTATTGTTGCACAAACTTTTATTTGCTTTGTTGGTCATGAGATATATATTGTTGGTCCGTGCAGAGTGTTTGTGAATTGCGTGTTGATACCATTGTTGATACTTATTGTTGCAAAAACTTTGTCTTGCATTGTTGGTCATGAGATATTTCTCATTAATATGCCCTGGCATAACCATGAATATCGATTTTTTATCAATTATTATTTTTTCGAAATCTGAGGTAGACAGTGACTTTCCTCATGCTCTGAAGGTCATGTATGCGAAATTTTATCAAGATCGGAATAAAACTGTAGATTTGTATAAAAAACAAACTAACAAACCCACAAACAAACATCCCTCTTTAAATATATAGAAGACTAGAAGAGGTAACCGGCGTTGCCCGGGATAATTACACTTGGAAGTAAACAGAATCTCAAAAAATTAAATTAAATTTTGCAATATCTTAAAAATAAACACATGAAAATGCTTAGAATTAATACAGTAAAAATTCTTAATGAAAATTCGAAAAAAAGGCTCACAATGGCTGGACCTCTCCAATAATTTCTTACTCACGTAATCTTACCTCACCTAGTGTTTTTGCAATTTCCACTCTTCTCTCGATGTGTTGAAGCAAAACTTGGCCATTCATCACTTTGTGCAGTCTAGCGCTCGCCGATTCTTCTATTTACTTGCTTCCCATTTGCTCAATACATCACGGAGCTAACTGTCGTCTTTCCACTCTTTCTCAATAGTCTGCTAACTCTCCATTATCTCCAGTTACTCATCAGTTTTAAAGATTTTCAAGAAATTGTTAAGTACTAAGAACTCTCTTTTCTAAGAAAAGCCTGAATAACAGGAATTCTATGCATTGTTACAAATTGAAACTTATCCATATTACATCATTTTATGTTCATTGTTATAATTCTTGGAAAGATTGCTTTAACATTACATCATCATTCTGTGCTCATTGTTATTGGTGAATTGCGCGTTGATACCATTGTTGATGCGAAAACAATGGGCCTATTGTTGCACAAACTTTGCCTTGCATTGTTGGTCATGAGATATATATTGTTGGTTCATGCAGTGTGTTTGTGAATTGCGTGCTGATACCATTGTTGATACCTATTGTTGTACAAACGTTTCCGAAATCTGAGGTAGACAGTGACCTTCCTCATGCTTCGAAGGTCAAGTATGCGAAATTTCATCAAGATCGGAATAAAACTGTAGATTTGTATAAAAAACATACAGACAAACCCACAAACATCCTTCTTTATATATATTGATAGAAGAAGATGAATGGATAAAATTGTATTTTCAAAATTACAATAACATGCTTAACACAGTTTATATGCCATTCATCTCTTCTCCCCATTATCGTTTTTCTTCATTAGGAATATATGTGGGGAGCTCGATTTAATTAAAAATTACTTTATTCATTATAAGTTCTCTGCTTATTCATCCAAAGATTTACTTGATCCTCCAGATTTTTTAGTATCCGTTGGCTGTGGTTGAGTATTTTCTATTTTGTTTTTATTTCTCTTTCATATATTTTGTATAAGTTGATTTTATGTATCAGTGATTGTATTACCTGTCTTCAGTCTTTAACTGTGGGTTCAATCCTCTTTAGTAATAAGGGTTCTAAGGTAGGATTTTTTTAGACGCTGCTTCAGCGATCAATTAGAACTGGATTTCAGTCACGTGATCTCCCCCCCCCCCCCCCTCCAAACGGCAGCATTTAATTTTTGACTTCACACGGAGGTTTTTGGTTCACTGCCTTTTCCGGGACGTCACAACGGAAATTAATTTTTCAAAATGAATTTTTGCATTAATTTATGAATATGATTATTGATATTTGGTATATGCCACCATTTTGTCACTAGGAGGTGTTGATTTGGGTGCATCTGATGATACACCCTTTGTGACGTTTTCACTGCCACACATCTTAGAGTTCCTACTCCACTACCCTGTTTCACACTTCCCTAACATTTAATAAATGGTTTCATCACTCCCTCCCTCCACATTCCGATTTTTTTCTTTCACTTTTTTAAAAAATAATAAAAGTAATAATTTTTATTAATTTTTTATTGCTACAAAAAAAACTGTCTCTTTCGTTAGTTCATTCATTTGTACTGAACTCCTCCGGCGCATCCTCCCCCTCCTCCTCTGAGCTGGTTCGTGGCCTGAGTCGGGTTGCGATCATTCGTGGTCATAGAAGTGTTCTACTTCTATCATCACAGCTAACGTGAAAGCATCTGATGGGTTTCATAATGTGAACGGCTAACTCCATTACGAAAAATGAGGTTGACCATTCAGATTCGGCCATAGACCTTACTTGTGTCTCTGCATTGATCACGTCAACCACAAGCAGCAATGCACCCCACCTTATGGATAAAACTTTGACGTGACGTCTTTCCAGTGGCAAGTGACGACAGTGAGAGACAAATAAGCAGTGTCCCAGCAAAAATGCTCCTGCGTCCTGGAAGCGTGTAATAGATTGCCTTCAGACAACCCCAGTCGATTTGACTAAGGGTTAATTCGTCATCATCAGGTAAAAGGAAAGAAAATGGCCTTTCACTCAGTGGCTGCAGATGTCGAGCTGACTTTTAGTATATTCGTCTAGCATTTGTACATTTTATAGGCCACAGAAGCTTAATTCTTTGATGAATACTTGTCCTTTTTCCGTCGTGAATGTGTTGGCTGTGACAGTCACGCCCTGTACTGAAATAATAATAATAAAGATTTTCGAAAACTAAAATTCATTCTGGCATCTTCACTTAATGCGTGTCTTCTCTTTTTGAGTAAAAAATGTTCAAAATAAATGTTAAAATTTACAATATTGAGATGACACTTCCATTCTTGCATCCATCTGCGTTGGCTTTCTGCTTCTTTCGGGAGAGAGGCTGGTGTTGGTTCTGACCAATTGCTGATTGAGTGATATTGTTTTTCATCTGAGGGGTGTTTCCACTTGTCTGCTGATGTCCGGGCTTCTTTGTGTTGGGCAGTTGAGAAAGGGTATTGTTCTCGAGACTTCTACCCGTTTCCAGACCTTCTGGAAATTTTTTTCCCTTCATACATAAAAAAGTACCATGGGACTAGTATCACTTTTTATAAAAAAAGAAATAAGTAGACGTCTAGAGCGATACAGAAAGGCGTCTAGACGTTTTTTTTTTTGTGGAAACTCTGTAGTGGTATTTAAGGGGTTATTTAACCTGAACTTTTAGCTTTTAAGGGCGAACTTTCCTTGGTGTTTTTTTAAGAATAAATGGTGGTACTACTAATGCCAGTTTATTGGGAGTTTTAATGGAACTGCTTATAGAAGGTGGGATAATTTTATTTAACTTAATGCCAGTTTTTATTAATTTGGCGTAGCTCTCTCTTGGGGTGTTTCAACAGTGGTTTTTTTTTACACTTTAAAGCAAGGGGTCTTATTTGCTGGGAATTCAACACCTTTGGGGAGGTAATATGGTTAAGTCGTTTTGGTGGGCCGTTACAATGTACATATCAAATCCTTGGTGTGTTTGTCATTCCATGATGTAGAGTTGCTTCTAGTTGCTGAGAAACGATGGCTACCGGGACCCTGAAGATTGACTGGGGAATTTTTTTATTTGCCCCAACTTGGATTCACCTGAGCCATACGGAAAGGGAAATGTAGAAAACCACCAATAACACTAGACTTAAGCTGAGTGTGCTGATTCCAAATCTGAAATCCAAATTTCTCTATCACGTCGGGCTCTCGAGTTATACTGTAGAAACTACCAATGTTTAAATTTGACATTTTATATAGTTTTACACAACTGAAACTCAAGGAATACAAGGTGTATTTGAGAACACGTGAGTATGGCATAATAGTCAATAATTCATACTATTTAACAATTCCAAAATGAGGAAGATAAACATGGTGGATCTAAAGATAACCCAGCAAATGAAGCGACATGCTGTCATCGCCTCCTTGGCTGCAGGACACTTCAACTCCGTGTACGACTCCCAGATTGTTGCATTCTTGAAAGTCACCCATTCGTTCGTGTTCAAATTTCGGTGATGTGTAGGCAAGATTTGTGAAGCCCTGGATTACTGCTGTAGCATGTGTTAGCCCATATGTTTTTCAACAGGATTCTGCTCCAAGTCATAAGGCCCACAGCACCACTGCATGGATGACCACGAATCTTCACGACCAGATCCCTCCCAACATGTAGCTCCCAAGCTTCCCTGATCTCAATCCTTTGGACTATTACGTCTGGGGTGTCATTGAGAGGGAGGCCAACAAGCATCCACACAACACCATTGAAGATCTCAGGCCAGCTATTGTGGAGGCAGTGGCAGAAATCCAGAAGACCCACCTCATTGCTGCCTGCCATCTGTTTCGACAGCGTGAGGAGGCTGTCATTGCGACGGACGGTGGTTTTATTGAAAAACTATGTATTTTATAGTCCCTTGTACAAAAATATTAATTATATTAAAGGTTCTGTGGTATCTTAAGTGTCTGCTCCTTTTACCTGCGGACGTAGTTTTGTTCTCAAATACCTGCCATACCTGTATTATTTGACATTTGAGCCACTGTTTAGCAGAATGCATGAGGGAGTCATGAACACCATATGACTACCATCTCTTTGCCAAACTGAAAGAATCCTTTCGCGGAACGAAGTTTGAAGATGACTCCCTCATTTTTGCAATTTTTTAATGGTCTAAATAAAACTGAGGGTGGTCATTTAAAATTTAATTTTCAAGTTTTATTACCAGTTTAATTTAGAATTTTGAGTTTGTCTGTTTAAGACCTGTGTAATGATTACTTATAAGATGTTTGACATGGAATGGTTGAAACTAGGGATCTCAAGATCCGGATCTTTTTTCGGGCCTAGGTCCGAGATACGGATCTTGGATCCGAGATCCGCATCTTAGATCCGAGATCCGAAATTAGGATCCTGTATCCGGAAGTTGTGTATATGAAAATTTTTTTTTATACTGGGTGATCCAAAAGTGTGTTACATTTTTTCATGAAACTAATAATTGTTTTGCCGTGACGAATTCTTGTTCTTTACATTGTTTTGCGCGTGCCTCATGATTCTTATGAAAGTATTGAATTGCTGGAAAGCAAACACTGAAAATGTCGTTAACAATGGAAGGAATGTAACACACTTTTGGATCACCCGGTATATATAACCACCTTATAACGTGTCTCAAAGTCAAAGTCCCTAAACTCCCTAATTCCCTGTGACTGAGAAGTGAATCGCTTTAATGTAATCAGCAATCAAAATCATCATAAAATAAAATCAGCTTTAATTTAACAAATCTTTAGTTTTCGTTTTAGTTGGAATTGTTTTATTTTATCATCTATATTTGAATTTTATCATCTATATGGACTCGACTATTGAGATTGTGATAGCCTGAGTCCTCCTAAGTTCCAATTAGTCCTAATATGCATCCAGGTAAAGGATCCGAGATCCGATATCCGACATTCGAAATCCGGATATTTTCAGACCCGGATCAGAAATTCGGATCCAACGGACATCACAAGTTGAAACACAATTTCTTAGATTTGATATTAAATTTTAGCGCTAAGATTCATTGTTGATGGATTAATTTTCATTTTTATTTTATTTATCTTTTATTTTTATCAAACACTGTATCAAATTTCTTACAGTTTTGGATTGATCATTTTTATTATTATCATCATTGTTTGGGGAAGCCAAACTCGGATCAAGTCCGGAAGCCAATCCCAGAGGCGGACCCAAAAGAGAGCCAAGCTCAAGGGACTCAAATGCGAGGGAGGGAAAGTTATGCACTCGTGGGAGTATTGATGTTTGGGTGTAGGAATTTCCTTATTATGTGACAGGTGTTTAGAAATGTAGCTTTCTGTAAGGTTTTGTATAAGTCTGGGTTTAAATTTAGTGTTGACAGGCTTTTGTGTAGCGAGTGTGGAATAACCCCAGTGGCAGAAACAACGATAGGAACAATGTGTACTCTGTTAACTCCCCAAAGGCGTTTTATTTCATGTGCAAGATCCGTATATTTAGTGATTTTGTCAGTGTATGTCTTTTGTAAATTGTGTGTGTTAGGGATGGAGATATCAATTATGTAAGTCACTTTGTTTTGATTATCTACTAGTGTAATGTCTGGTCTGTTATGAGGGATAGTTTTGTCAGTGATTATAGCTCTGTCAAAATATAGTTTATGTGTGGTGTTCTCTAAGACAGTGTCGGGGATATATTTATAGTAAGGAGTGTGAATGTCCCTTAGCTTGTGTATCTTAGCTAGATGTTGATGTATGATGTTGGCTACCTGGTTATGTCTGTGTAAATAATCTGTGTGCGTGAGTATTTTGCAACTGGATATGACGTGTTGGATGGTTTCCTCTGCGATATGGCATTTCCTGCAATACCCGTCAGTCGAATCTTTGATAATATGTTTTCTGTAGCTTTTAGTGTTAATAACCTGGTCTTGTATGGCAATCATGGTTCCTTCATTTTCCCCAAAGAGACTCCCTTCACTCAACCAAAAGTTCGACGCTTTTTTGTCGACGTGTGGCTTGTTGAGGTCAGAGGGATGTCTACGTGGAGTTGCTTTCCGAGCCATGATTGAAGTTTAGTGCATGTTGTAGGAATGTTATGGGTGTTCTGCATGCTGTTCAGATTCAGAGGTGTGTATTTTGTATCAGCCATGCAGACTGCTTTGTGTAATGGTGATGTTTGTTTAGAGTAAAAGAATTCTCTGAGTGACTGAGTCTGTTTCTGGTGTAGATCTGTTATGTCAATAAGACCTCTGCCTCCCTCTGAACGAGGCAGGGCGAGTCTTTCAATAGCTGTGTGTGGATGGTGCTTTCTGTGCTTTGTAAGCAGTTTACGTTGTTTCCTTTCAAGTCCCTCAAGATCTGTGTGTGTCCACTGTATTGACTCCAAATGAGTAGGAGAGTATTGGCGTCGCATAAGCATTGATGGCCTTGATTAAATTTCAGGAATTTAAATGCGCTTAAAGTATAGTCTCTAGCCTATGAAGATATTGTTTAGTGAGTGTATTCGTTATGTGTTTGTGCTCCAGAAGCTTGGCTTGCTTAAATCCTAGATATTTGTAAAATTCGTCATTTTCCATAGCAGCAATGTGATCTGGTTCATCTAATGTGAAGCCCCCTTCCCTGAGCACTCCATTTTCAATGTGAATGGTTTTGCATTTGTCCAACTCAAATTGCATGTGTATGTCTTTTGAAAAGGTTTGTGTAATGTCAAGTAATTGGTGCAATTGTATTTGTGTGGAGGCGTAGATTTTCATGTCGTCCATGTAGAGTAAGTGTGAAAGCGTGTAGTGGCAGCTTTTATTATGTTTAATTGTGTAGCCGTAAGTTGTGCTGTTCAGTCTATTGGAAAGTGCATTTAGTGCAAGACAAAACCAGAGTGGGCTCAGTGAGCCACCCTGGAAGATGCCCCGGTTTATCTGTATTTTGTCAGTCGTGATGGTTTCACTGTTGAGTGTGAGGTGTAGTGTAGTTCTCCAATGCAGCATTGTACTTTCTAAAAATGTGATAAGTGTAGGGTTTATTTTATATAATCGTAGTGTATATAACACCCATGAGTGTGGGACACTATCAAAGGCCTTTTTGTAATCAATGTAGGCTGCATGGAGGTGTCGATGTTTGTCAGTTTGCCGTAGAACCACACTGTCTATCAGGAGTTGCTCCTTACAACCCATGTGGTTTCTACGGCATCCCTTTTGTTGCTCAGTGAGAATGTTGTTTGTGTCTGTGTATGTATAAATTTTGTTTGCGATACAGGCAGTTATTATTTTGTAAAGTGTAGGCAGGCATGTGATAGGTCTATATTGTATGGGATCTGTAGTGTTATGTGACTTTGGTACCATGTATGTTATTCCTTGTGTGAGGAAATATGGCAATGTCTGTGATGCTTGCAAAATGTTGGAGATCTGTTTTGCAAGGGCCAGATGCAAACAGGTGAAGCGCTTATACCAGAAATTCTGAATCCTATCTACACCTGGAGCATTCCAATTGTGAGTACGTTTAATGACTTGTGAGAGTTCATCTGCTGTTATGTCAGTATAAGGCATGTTTGATAGTGTGGATGCTAATTGCTCCTCCTCCCTGATCCAGCTAGCTTCCCTATTATGTTCAACTGAGACAGACCAAAGAGACGACCAATAATGTTGGAGTGCTGTTTGTGTTGGCAGACCAGTGTTTTGTGTCTGTGTATAATCTTCGTTTAACTGCTTATAGAATGTCTTCTCATTGTTTGTGAATAACTTGTTCTGCTGTTTGCATGTTTTGTATCTCTTCAGGCGTTGTGTTTTTGCAACTAACTTTTGTTTTAATGTGTCCATATATTCTGTAATGTGTTGATTGTGCTGCTCATGTCTGGTGTGTGTTTTAATCTTCTTAAATAATTGTCTGAGGCGTTTGTTCTGCTTTGATGAAGTGTTGTTTTTAGTGTACTGTGTAAGTCTACCTAACTGCTTGCGGATTTCGTCAATCTCAGACTCAATCCGCTTTTGCCCTTTAGGTTTCTGTTGGGTGTATAATTTTTGTGTGTTTTTATGGATTGGTTTCCTACCCAGTGTGGATATAACTGTAAGAGCCCCAGCGTAAATAAGTAGGTGTATGTATTCTAAAGATAGATTTTCTTCAATGTACTGTGGTAAGATATATGTGTTCATGTAAGATAAAATTTCCCCTGTTTTGCTGTTTATGTTTATTTTAGGTATACCTGGTCTTTGTGTGGGATCTGTTTCCGTGTAAACTGTAAGGTATCTTTGTAGGGTGTCATTTAATGTTTCAGTAAGTTTGGTATCCATGCTGTGTTGTGGATGAATATCATGGTGAAGTTCATTTTGAGTGTGTGTTCTACAAGTTCATTAGTGATGTCAGTATTAGTGTTTGATTCTGTGTGTTGAGTGTCGGTTTGTATAGATGGCTCGTGTTCTTGTAGCTGTTGTGCAACTTCTTGCTTTATTTTCTGTAGCGTGGATAAGGGTATTAAATTGTTCATAACAATTGTGCGACGCTGATCTGCAATGCGTTGTTCAGTGACTGTGATGTGAGGATTGGTCTCTTTGAAAATGTTATATAAGCATTGTCTGTAAGCTGTAGTGTCAGTTTCCAATTTAGTGACTGCATAATAGGCTCGCATGATAAAACAGTTTATGTCATTGGTCCATTTCATGCTTTGGCGTGGCTTGCCTGCCTTAGTGGTCGAGGGCAAAGGAGCTCTTGAAACACTAGGGACAGATTGTGGCATTGCAGTAGCTGAACAGGGGTTGGTGCTGCTTTCGCCACCAGTGGCCCTGGGAGATTGTGACATATTTTTCGAACGTGAGCCTCTGCCTAACCCACGAGCGCGGACTTTGGTAACCCGGGTGACGTCCGAGCCGGTATCAGATAACGCACTAGCACTAATCATATTGATCACCAATAAATGGGTGGTCCTGTTAGCCATCTCCATCATCAGCAGGCCCTTGGTTGATGTAATCAGCTCATCAGCCCTACTGGGTCATCTGGACCCTCAAGATTAATCTAAGGGTAGAGTAAATCAGACCTGTTAACCAGGGCCATCTCTCTAAGATGTTGCCCCCCTCGCACGACGCGGACGTAGGACCACACGAGGGTTATTATTTTTATAATTATTATTATTATTATTATTATTATTTGAGTATTTGGAGACCAAACTACGGAATTTTATTTCTTTTATAAATCTAATTTTAACAATAACGTTAGACACTCATTCTTTTAACCTTCATCAAATCATAAACATATTATTTAACACTCTAATTAAAATTATTAATGGACAAATTTGGTTCTGCAAACTCTTGAATTGATAGGGTTTCGCATCCCAAACTCCAAAAGAAACCAGCAGACCTTGGTATTTACTGGACAACGGCGTACTAACTTAATTAACTTGGATCCTGCTTTTAAACTAATAGATATTTTAAATAAGAATTTTTCTTTGGTAGATATTTTTAATGATAAGCCTATTCGTCTCTTTAGTTAAATATTTTTAATTGTCTTCTTTTTATTTATTCTTTCCTGCTTTGGACCTCGGTCTGTTGGATCAGATGCATCTAAGGACCACCTGATATACAATATTATTATGATATACATTATTATTATTATTATTATTATTATTATTATTATTATTATTATTAATTACTGATTTACTCTGTCATTTCAATTTAGATATCTTAACATCCAGAGGGAAGTGAATGGGGTTTCAATGTCATTCATCTAAAAGACAGTTGTGATTCTCAACTGTGCCATTATTGAAAATGTTTAACGAGAGAAGGCGGTAGCTATCAGTGAGTTTATTGCGAGGTGTTCTTTACTCTCTTTTCAGAGCTATTATTTTTATAACCCAAATGAAGTGGGCTTCTCTGTCAGCAGCCACAATAGCCTCGAAGCTGGAATTGAACTTCGTTTTAATCTGTTAATAGTTTTATTTTACTTTTAAAAAATGTTAAAATAATGTCTAATATTTTATGCCTTTTAAAATTAATACGATTGAACTTTGAATTCAGTCATTAAAAATTACTTAACTTTTTGAATCGCGTTTTGAAAATTATCTTTACATTTAATTCTATATAATTAAGTAAAAAATTTTAATGTATTGACGTTAACTGTTAAATTCAGAGTAAAAAAAAACACTGTATATTACAATTTATTTACAACTTATTTAGAAAATTGCAATTTATATTTATAAGAAAAAGTATGTTAATTTCAATTTAAAATTCTATACAGGAATTGATTTAAGAGAAAGATTGTGCTTTTTTTTTAAAATTAAAATTAAAAAAATGAAGGTTTTAGGGCTAATAGTAAATAAAATGATTTTTTACAGAAGGAATACAAATTTCTTGGATTACATATGTGTACCTGTAATTTTTTACTAAGCAGTTTTGTCATTGGTTGAATTTTATTTACAGTATTTACAAGTTTTATAATATTATTTATAATTTTTACAATTGAAGAAAAAAACTGGTGTATTTACAACTTATTTACACTTTGTTGTTGCACCTTTTAATTCTGATCCTCGATAACCATAGGGGAAGCTTATTGCTGAGTCATTGGGGTGAACAAAGCATTTTTCATTTGTACATCAGTAAGATTTGAAGTTGGGCTTGTGCAAAATAGCTGCGACTTTCTTACGTATGAGATTGAAAATGATTGAAACATTGAGAATCTTCTCTCCCCCTCGCCGTTGTTCCTTGATAGTATTTGGTGGTAGAATATCTGTTGCACTCTCGATAGCTTAATTCCTTTAAATTTAAGGTCATGGGAGCCGTTCGAGAAGTACAAACAGTAATTCCTTGCACCAGCCACCACCAATTCAAAATGTAAACGTCAGGCCCGTATTTTTCAACGACTTCATCTATTAATTTGCCGAGATTATGGCCCCAAGGAAGCAATTTATCCAATGGGCTCTAAAAAAAGAACCGAACCTGTATTGCAGTAACAGACCCTTGTTTCCAGCACTTTTAGGATTTTATACAGCTCAAGCTGTCTGTGAGAGGCTATGAGTGAGGCAATGACCACGTTACCCTTCAGATGCATAATGGGATGGGTTACCTTGTATGTCATTAATATGATGTTTTCAGAGACGATATCGAGGTCTGTCACCTCAACTGATGGTGTGTTGAATAACTGATAAAACTAAGTGAAACTATGAACAAACTACGAACACAATGGGGTTTTTTCCTCATTCAAACAGAGATATCTTCATGCACTGTTCAGAGCAAGTTTACAACAAATACTGCATAATCCAGGGTTATTTTCAAACTTCATGGATTCCTCTCTGTCACGTACGTCTTTTACGAATGCCTCTCTCTCGCTCTGTCTTTGATTAAAGAGGCTAGTCAGATGCCTAGATTTTTTCACCAATGAACGTGTTTACATACTCACTGAAAAAATGTTCCCCGTATTTGTTTGTCATAAGTGTACTTCTGGTTGTATGCCATACATCATAAATTTATATGATAGTATAGCCTATCCTGTAATAAGGACTCAAAATTCGGGGGTCGGCCATCAGCGCTCAATGAGCGCTATGCTTACACAATTGAGCCAATTGCACATCAGCAGAAGGTCAACAGAGCTGGAAAAACAAACGACAGCTGCAAGTGATAAGGTGGTAGCACATCAGTCCGAAGTAGGCATTCATAACATGAGAGTCCAGACTTGATAATGTCTAGGTGCCCTTGGGATGGATTCGATACTTATTAATGTCTAGGATTTTGTAATCGCAGCTGAAAAATTCTCGGTTCGTCCCCATAGAAAGCATCACGTAGCAAAATGAACTGGTTTGACTCGATTGTAAAATTTCGCAAAAACGCACCTTATCACTGTCTCGTTTCAACAGACCTGTAAATTTACATTTCCAAATTATGTTGATATGTGATCTGGCAGTTCTTTCTTTAAAAATTCCAACCTCTCGAGCGTGCGTTGGAAATTCTCAGCATTTGTCAGATGGCCATCGATGCTGGGAGCTTGAGAGACTGTGCATTTTGGACACGAGTGAAAAAAGTATTCGTATGCAATTTTATGAGATTCACACCAGCCTTCAAAAATAAACTGTCTGCTCACTTTTCTGAGCCATTGAGAGCAGAAAGGATTCGTGTGTGTGGATTCTTTGATTGCCCCCATGCCAACCATTGTAAAGTTTTTTTTTACTTTGGCAAGCACTGCTAGAGTAACCTGATGGGGATATCACTGCCACAGATGGGGGGTTCCAGAAAATTTTGGCATAGCACATGGTTTAAAAACCCCCAGTTGTTATATCACTTTTAAAAGGATCAATGCCTGTAAAAAAGCACATGATGGATGCACCCTTTGCATAGGAGTATGACTTCACTGAGGGAATGTTGCTACAACTCAGTCATCATGTCCCATTCAGCACCAACACCCTACTTCTCAGTCTCATACCAAAGTACAAACTATTTTTACAAAGCCTCCTTCATTTCGGAAAGATCATAAAGTTCCATTTTATGGAGAACTGTGTAATTGAGCTTCTCATTTAATAAAGCAAATGGGCAGAACCCTTTCTTGGTTTCCTTGATTCCAAACTCTGTTGGGAATTCACATAGGGGTAGTGTAATGAAGGACAAGGAATCCAGAAGATGGATATTTACATCCTTGACTTCCAACGACAATACTTTTGACTCCCTGCAAATGAACCCAGGTTTGATGCCTTCATCGAATAAAAACCGCATTATACATATGTCATCAAATCCCGCTAGTTTGTGAGCAAATATAATTGATTTCTCAAAGTTTGTGTTTGTTGTTGCTGTTGTTTTACTGTGGTGTGAAGGTATCACGAACAAAAAATTAAGAAATCTGGTCATATAATCACTTCCATGGAACATTTTCGGCGCAAGTACCCATCTCATTTGGGTAGCTTAGGGCAGTAGGTAACAACTCGCCTGTTTAGGCATATCCAATGAGCTTTTGTATAGTTCTGCTTGGATCCTGTAATTTTTTTCCTGCATGGGCGTTCCTTGCACTAATTTATAGGGTTGTCAGACTTGTTTGTGTCACAAAAAAGTAAATCTTACCAATAAAAATAAACAAAAAAACAAAAGAAAAAAAAAGAATTTTGGCGTTTACAAAAAAAATAAGATGTGGGAATTCCACTGATCAAAGACCTAACGTCTACTGTTAAAAACGGGGAATAACAAAAAAATATAGGCCTCGTTCAGACTCAGAGAGAGAGAACATTTGTGGCTAGCACCCCTGTTTTTATACACAAAAATTCAAATTGCCCCCTTATGAAAGATGCAATTCACAAAAATTTGGGTGTACTGACCGACTTCAAATTCTTTTGTTCGGAATTCAAATTTTGTTCAAATTGATATCTTTAGAATGTGGTCTTTTCGATCTTACAAATTTCATTTAATTCGACTAAGTACAGGAGGATTGGGCGAAATTCTCCAGTTTTCAAGAAGTACTTCAGTTTCAGGAGATCAATGAATATGAGCTATTGTCTGAATGTTTCTCAGGCAGGGCACAATGTTTAATTTTTTGTCTGTGTGATGCCAGTTCATGTGAGTAAAAAGTTAGGGAAAACGTAAAAGTAGTGTGTTTAAAAAAGAGGGCTACTTTAGAATGTAAACATTTATACAAGATTTATATAACCCTAGAGGGTAACCAGAATTTCGTAAAAAATACAAACAATTTTAAAAATACACATCCGAGCAAAAATTTAAAAATGCAAATTTACTGCTTTCACTCGCCTAAGAGCGAGTAGTTTAAGAGTATGGTTAGCCCAAAGCTTCGTGATATTTTGTTTAAAAAAGTGTGGAAAATGTATTTTCATTACTGCAAAAAATTTTACTGAACATTCTCTTCTTCAGTGTTAACGAAAATATATCCTGCTTTAACACGGACGTTATCCAATGGCTGAATTAGATGGTACATCTTACAAAACACAGTTGATGAGTCGGGAACATCAGCATTTAACAGCACGTGTTGAATGTCCGTTGCAAAAGAAACTCTCTATCTCTTCCATTTCATTTCAGCATGTGGCTTGTTACCATCCGTACCCAATTTGGTCACGGTTTTTTGATATTGAAAAAAGCTAGAATACCAACACCCGTCATAGTAAGCAGTGCCTAGTAAAACGTACTTGAGAAAAGTACTGTTAACAATTGCTAGAGAGTTCCTTCATATAAAGCTTTGCTTGGACATAAGCATAGGTTCTATCACTGACTGTTTAAAAGAACCGAAATGAGTCGCTCAATTTTTCAGTTTGTTAATTTGTATTGTATTTGCAAAAGGGCATTGCTCTGGATAGGAATTGTGGTACTTGAGCGGGAGGAAGAAAGAAAGAGAGGATGAGAGCACTTGAAAGATTGTAAACATGCAACCCAAAAAAGGAAAAAATATTTACTGGCTGACTGTGTTGTCCATTTTGGCTTTATATTCGGGGTCTGAGAACCCCACGCCTTCGTCACCACAGCCACCAAAGTTCGACTGTTTCGGAAACACCCTGCCATGCCCTCAGCAATCATCATAGAGATATCTATCTTTGTCCGTGATGAGGGTGTTGGCGAATCGGTTGGCAATGATGATGGTCAAATCGAATAGAATCATCTAAAAGCAATTGATTACACGCCACCAGGATGCAGTAGCATTTTTGCTGGGACACTGCCTTATTCATATCTCATTGTCGTCATCTGCCACAGGAAATGTCACGGTAAAATTTTTTCATATGGCAGAGTGCATTGCCATATGTTAAGCAGACTACTCTGGGTTAATGTGATCAATGCAGAGACACTAGTAAGGTCTATGGCTAAATGTGAATGGTTCAATCCCATTTTTCATAATGGAGTTGCCATCCACATTATGAAACCCCATCAGTTGCTTTCACATTAGCTGTGATGATAAAAGTAGACCACTTTTCTGTTATGACATAACGGAAAAACCAGTCACGTGACCTGAAAACCCTCTGTGTGACATCAAAAATTTGACTGAAATCCGGCTCTCTGATTGGTTGCTGATGCAGCATCTAAAAAAATCCTAAACTAGAACCCTTCCCACTCTCCTTTATTATTTTTCTTTGATTTTATTTTAAAGCTAATGACTCAAACCCCGTGTTAAATGAATTTATTGAAATACGGTTACTTTTACAGATATCAGTCTTGGTTAGTTTTTTATATACAGTCAAATTTAAATATTGGATTGCATATTTAAGATTTTTCATTTGTGTAATTACATTATTATACTTTGGTACATTCATTCTTTTATCTTCTGAAGAACATTTAGAGCTATTCTTTAATATTTGTAAATCAGGGATTGCTGTCTCCTTGGTGGTTTGTAATGTTCTGAATTAATTGCACCTCGTTGTTAATTTATTGAAATTATTTTAAATTAAATTTTATTTCCTTTTATTCTCTTTTTATTCTAGTTCAGTAACTTTTCAGTCCAGATTATTCCCCAAATCAGTGGCAGCTCGTATCTAAAATTTTTGGGGGTGCTGCGTCAGAAAATTGTAATTTTTTAATGAACTAGGGAATAGCTAGTGACATTTATCTTAAGGATCATGTAAAATACATGTATAAGAATAGTATTAAAGAAAAAAAAACACATTATATTGAATTTTATCGATATCAAAAGTGAAACTGGGGTGCTGCATTGCTGCAATGCCTATGGACGAGCCGCCACTGCCCCAAATGTTCCTGTTTATTCTCTTTTGTTCTCAAGTTATATTTATTGTTAATGGACACTGCATTTAGAGCAATTGGTTCTCAGAAGTTCGGAAATAGTAAAAATTCCTTCAAATTTACTATATTCTGGAATTAAAGAAATCAATTAAGATTATGTTTTAGAAAAACTATAGTTGATCCAGGGAAAGATGTAGTAGGCGTGGCTTAGCGTTAATATCGATTAATCATGTCAGGCAATCGACGCTCATTAAATTATGGGCTTTCTTCATTTTCTACGCGGGCGTCAATCTGTTCATAACGTGCAGTGACCAGCGATTATAATGGCTACTTCATCTACAACACCTAACATTTTTGAAAATCCAGGACAAACTCTTTATAGCCAAGCTAGGGAGATTGTGTGGTATGTATTTTCCTATTTTAAACTTAAGGATCCCGATAAAAGCACTTCAGCGTTAATAGAAGAAACATCTAAAGCAACACAAGTTTCGGCGACGTCCGTTCGGAGAATCGTTCAGAACGTAGCTAAGCCTAAATTCGGAGACTGAAGTAAGCACGCTGAACCCTTCACCTTTTACAACGCCTGGGAAGAAGAGGGTAAGGGAGTCACATGTTAAAAATTTGGATGAATTTGAACTTTCAGTTGCACAGGCAAAAGTTCCTCAAGACAAATTTAATGAAAATTTGGCGAGCTTAATAATGCTGTCGCATGGAGTGGATTTGTTGATAAATCTATTTGATAGAATTACTAAATAATCCATACATAGTACTTGTTTTTACACCCAGGAGATTTGGGAAGTCATTCAACGAGAATATGGTCAAATGCTTCTTTGAAATTGAAGATATCAAGAATCCACTGAAAAGTTTTGAAGAGGTAGAAAAATTAGCAAATTACAAAGCTATCTGCAGGATTGGGGAAAATGCATTATTTGGAGAACACTGAATATCTTAAATCTGCGGACAATTGCTGAGGAGTATTTTGGAAAACACCTGGTCGTGTATCTCGATAAAAAAATATTAGGCCAACATCTGTTAAGGAAGCAGAAGATCATTTAAGAGCAGTGATCCGAGGATCATTATGCAGAGCAATCTTACTTGATAAAAAGTGGAAAGTTATCCAATTCTCCAGTGAAGCTTAATTTTGCTCAAAGATATTGCCAAGGTTGGTGTGACCCAGACAAATATGTAGAGCAGAATATAAACGAAGGACTGAAAAAATTGAGTATTTGCATACATACCATGGACAAAAAGTTTATCTCTTGGTTGATGGGTTTGATGCTCCCACAGTAGATGGAATGCTAGCAAATAAAATGCAGCAGAAGTAAAGAATATTGGTAATCTAATTGAATCTCTGCTTGGGACCGTTTTGAAATGGACAGTAGCCCAAGTTCATGTATTAGAGGCATTGATGACTGGAATCTCATTCTTGGGAAGCGCTGGATTTTTCTGGTAATTTTAAAACCAATATAACTGCTTACCAATATTTATGACAGACATGGTTTGCCGATTAATAAGGTCTGAAAGATGAAAAGCTTACACTCCTTCTTGAAAACACAATTCCTAAGCTCAAATGACAGGATATGAGAAAGAACATTGAAACATTGAATGATACTATGTTGTGGGCAGTGAGTGTTTGTTCTGCCTGTGGTCTGTTTTGCATTACATCTGGCAGGATATGACTGAGAAATAAGAAATTCCAGATGTTCTGTGCCCAGCTACAATTTGGGCAGCTACAATGCTTTGAGAACTATGACATCTTGGGAAAATTTTTCACATTGCTTGGGAAGGGACAAATATCTTAAAAGTCGAAATCAAAGCCATTTTAAACATTTTGATACTCTCTGAAAATGATAAGACGGAAGGTCTTAATGAAAATGTTGTTCACATTCCTAATAGAACAAGGTTATTTGTCTTTCATTTGTGAGGACGAAGAATCTGCAGATATCGAAGAGTCTGATTCTGAACAATCTGCAGATGAAGGCAGTGGTGCAAGCTGTATTGCAAAAATCCCAAATACTGAAATTATGAACACATATACAAGTATGTTTATACAGTATGCAGAAAATCGTGACTTAAACATTTCCTTGATGGATAAGTGTGTATCAGTCTTTTGTCGCATGACTGAAAATGTTGAGAAAAGTGATGTAACACTTGAAAACGATTTCAAGCATTTCTATGAGAAAGTATGTCAGCTTTTCGAACATTTCAAAACACTGATACAGAAGGATGAAAAAGCTGTGAATGAACATCCTATACAAGCTGTGTTGTAAGTTAACATGCTAAAGGTAAAATATGAAATGTTATCCTGAGAAATATGTGAAAGACGAAAGTCCTGACATCAATGAAAAACAAAAAGGCTACATAAACCTTTGAATATGTCCAGATCGTTTTGCTGAAATTTGGGAATTTAAATATAATCCAACTGCAAGTGGCGATAAGACTGCAAACTAGCAGAAGACTTTTCGTGCGGCCTTGGAAGAAATATTTGACTTTATGGTGATTGCCAACCAAGTATTTGTGCCTTAGCAAATATCGGAAAAAAAGATTTATATCTCTTTCCCCCAATAGTGTTTAGGCAATTTTCAGGGTCCTATTCTCTCACTAGGGGTTGAGTGAATGAGACTGCTTTCTTCTGTAATACTATAGTGGCTAGAAGAGACTGCTTGTTTTTCTAGCCACTATAAGTAATACCGTCAGTTATTGTTGTAATTCAATTAAATGACGGAAAAGTTCAATATATCTTCTTTACGAAAAAAATAGAGGCTTTACAATACTGCATTATAAAAAACGACGACTAGTTTCGGCTTTATTACCTGCCTTTCTCAAGTCTGCATAAGAGAGGGGTTACAATGCTTTATATACACAATCTCTGGTACACGATTGGTTCATAAAATACAACATAAAAGGGGGGGGGGGCAAATTATGATTGGTTGAACAATACAAAGAAACAAATTAAAGAGCTAAATATTTGTGATTGGTCGAACTTTACAAGATATTTAAAGAATCAAAACATATTGAAGGGCAAATTTTCGTGATTGGTGGAACATTACAGGTGTCGATTGGATAAATTACAAAAAGTTTTTCAGCTGGCGTAAGAGATGGTAGCTGTCGAAATATTGTTGGGAATTTAAAAGTGCCTTATTATATTCTGGTTTGTTTAATGATTTATAAATTTCTACTTCTTCTAGTATGGGGGTATTTTTTGGGTTATTGGAATATTTCAGGATCTCAGTGACTTCATCGATTGTCCTGGTCGGGTGTTTCTCTTTCGTCAGGTGTTCAGCGTAATTCGATTTCTTGTCATCTTTTACGTATGATTGGATGTGTTCTTCAAATCTTGTTCTAAAGGAGCGGTTCGTCATTCCTACGTAAAACTTTTCACATGATATACAATTTAGGCGGTATACGCCGCTTGCGTCGAAATTAAAGGAAGGAGAAGGAGGGGGGGGGGGGG
>JAHWFO010083866.1:474854-497419 GCA_023313115.1 Rhysida immarginata
GGAGAAGGAGGGGAGAGGTTCATTCTGATAAGTTGACGGGTGCTTGAGACGGTGCGGAACGATATATTTAGATGCTTATATATGCTTATATATTTTTTTTTTTTTTTTATAATGCAGTATTGTAAAGCCTCTATTTTTTTCGTTAAGAAGTACAATACTATGACCATTCCACTACAAGATATCTTCTTTTGTCAAATATGATCACAAGATAGAGTTGTAATTTTTTTTGCTCAATAAATCAGTTTGATGACTTTATTTTAAGCATGAAAATTGTTTTGTGCACAAGTCTGAAGGAGGATTGATTTACTTCAATTTTTTTTTCTTGGATGGCTTTAATATTACTTACGTATCACTGACTAAAATATTGAAATAATATTTTATTAAAATAAATAACGTAAAGGAAGATAATCTACCTCGTTATTAATCATAATTTCATAGTGCCAATTCTAAATCCTAAAATGGTTAAAAAAGGAGAATGTTATGTAAAAATATTGACGAAGTTTGTTTTGCGATTTGAAAATCTGCCTTTATGCATTTAATTTAAAATTATTTTAATTTTATTTTAATTTATTAATACACTAAAATTATTTACACTACATACCGTGTGTTGCAAAAGTTCCCGAACGCAGGAGATGACTTTCCTTACATAACGTACTGCTGTGCAGGTATGCTGAAGGGCTGGTAGACAGGAGCCACCGTTTCTCAACCTCTTTTTTTCAATTAATGGATGCTCCCAGTCGTTACGAATCCCGCTATTTATTTTACATAATTGCAAATACGCGAATATGAGAGTGAAATAAAAGGTTAAAGTAAAAAAATACTAGAAATTTTATTTATAAAACCTACGGTATACGGTATTAAGCTTATACCGGTACAGTAACAGTTTAAAAAGCGTTTTTTTGCGTGAAAATAAACAAATGAAATAAAATAAGACATTTGAGAAACTTTACCTTTATGTAAAACTGATTTTATGTAATTTATTTCAGCACATGGTTTTCCCTACATAGAGAAGGGGCAGTTCGGGACTTTTGAAACACACGGTATATGAAAAAGAGTTGAATTGAAATCAAATTATGGTATGTTATCTTACATAGATTTTTAGTAATTTTTAGTACTGGAAAATTTTTGTACCAATGAGTTCCAATGAATCTGACATATGACATACATGGTGTTAGAACAATATTAACTTAATTTAAACAAATGTATCAGTGTTAATACATTTGGTTTAAATTTCTTAACTGAAGACTTGCGTTTGTGCTGAACATTTGGTGAAATAAAATGGCGATATCTTCAAAACCTGAGGTGATAGAGACAAACGGTTTTCAGATTTGAAATCAGCATAACAAACTACAATAGAAAAAGTTAACACCATGTCAGATATCTACAGCTTGTTTATGAGTGTTGTCAATGAAGTCTGTGACTACCACGTTGAGAATTTCAGCCCGGTAGCGTTCTGCAGTCAGTGTTCCATCGTAAAAATTCGGTCCAACCACAGTGTCATTGTACAATCCACACCACACATTGATTCTCCAGTTCACTTGATGAGTTGCTTCTCGCAGACATCGTGGGTTTTGATGATGGTTGTGCCTGTTGATAACTCCATCCCTGGTGAACTGGGCTTCATCTGTCCACAACACCTCATGAATGAAGTTTGGATTGTCATCCAGGCAGGTAAGTAACCAGTTGCAGAAGGCGGCCCTAGCAACATAATCCAATGGTAGTAACTCCTGGTGACAATGAATATGGTATGGGTGAAAATGATGTGCGTATAGAATGTTGAGAACAGTTCTCTGATGGCACCCAACATCTGCAGCAATTGTTCTGCTGCTTGTGTGGGGATTTGCAGCAACTGCAGCCAGAACTAGTGTTGTTGTATCCTCGTCGCCTAGTGCCCTTGGTCGTCCTCGTTCTACATTAACATTCCCTGTAGCCTCGAATCTTTGAATAATGTGACGCATTGTTTGACGAGATGGATGAAGTTCGTTAGGGTATCTGTCTCGATACAACCTAACTGCAGCATGTAGGTTTCTCCTTGCCTCTCCGAAGCAGAAGATCATGTTGACCATTTCTGGAACAGTGTAGCTTGTCATCCTGGAATTGTTCTGTCTTCTGTGTGCTGAAACATGCCTTTTATTTGCTTTTCCGCATGAAAGTGAATGTGAGTATGGTAATTTATGTTAATTTTTCGATTTGCATGCTTTACATGGTGGAAATATCAACATTCAGTTTTCCTTGTAAGCTACAAACAGTTCACCACGTGATTGTGGGTGATTGGTTGGTCCGATTTGGATGATTTTTGTTTTGTTTGTTTTTTTATGCTGTTTTTTATGCCGAACAGGTTTGCAATTGGGTTTTTTTCTCTATCCCTTACGGTTTTTGAGATAAATTTTGAATGTGTCCTAATGTGCATATTTGGGATGATGAAAAGTGCACCATGGGATAGGCCACCCACAATTTCCTATTCATTGGATTCATCAAAACTGACATATCTGCTTCGGTTCAAAAAATAAAAGGGGGGTTCAGACTTTTGTATTCACCCTGTATATAGTATTTGTCTTAGTAGGTTCTTAGATATTTTCATTATTTGACATATTTTAAACCGTGTACAAGAAGTATTTTTCTCTATTCTACTAAAAGTTCATTTTCGTTTTATGTAATTATTTATCGGTCATTTGTATTCCCTTTTGGAATCTTAATATTGACGGCTTTTTAAAACAGACTTTCGTTGATTATTCCCAGAAGGTATACTTGTTTTATTGCACCTCAATAACACAATTTTATTCGTGGATATTTTTAAGACTCGCTGAGAATATGTAATTTTAAAAGGAGCTGTTTATTTTTATTTCAAGAATCCTTTATTAAGTAGCGGAAAAATGGAGCTACTTACTGGTTTTAACATGTCCGTCTGATTGTCTGTCCGCTCCATATTTTTTGGCGTAGAAGGTTGAATTCGGTATATAGCTTAATACGGGGATGTGCTACTTCACGATTTAACATTAGGTAGATTGGTTCGCTGGGGTTGGAGTTACGGAGTGCGGGGCGGGGGGGGGGGGGGGTGTCCATTTTTCTGTGTAAGATGTAAACGAGTGAAATTCGGTATGCTAGAGCTCTTTTACATTTTCTAAATACTATATTCGAGAAAAACAATTCTTTTTTATAAAAAAAAAAATTGAGGTTAAATGTGCGGATAAAAAGGGATAAAAAATAGGACTTCCAACACTTTCCTATACCCTTCTACGGGCCATTAATTTCTTGTTTTATCTTTCAAGTCAAGTGAGTGAAACCATGAACTTAGTCATCCGCGATTAATTAATTACCATAATTGATTTAAACATAATTGAAAAAGCGAGTGATCTGTTGATTGTCATCCGATGTTGTCACTGGGAGTTGTTTGAAAAAGATGTGGAGAATTGCATAGTCGTCTTGGGTACAGGACGGATAGCGTGTGTGAAGCAGGGTGCAATGCCGAGTAAAGCTGGCTTTTCGGACGGTACGGTTAGGCTGGAAGTTGGGCGGGTGCCGCGCGAAGATTACAGCGCTAAAGAGAAAATTCTCTCAGTCGTCATTCTGTCGCTCATTATGTTTGTGATCTGGTTCGTTTGCTTATGGCTAATTTCCTAATGGTTTTGTGAAGCCGTGGTACTAATTTTTTTGTGAGTTTTACCAAGTGATCTATTAGATTCAAACTTGTAATAGCAATTATATAAAACTATCAACTGGAATAACGATAATCAGTATATGTCGGTAAGTATGAGATATCATAGGAAGATTAATATTTTTTGTAATTTAAGCGTCAAAGTTTTACGTTTTTAAAGTGTAATAAAATATTAATACTTTATGATTAATTTCAATGTCAATTTATATCAGCAAGTTTTGGTAGTAATATATTGCTTGCATAAATATGTGCGTAGTTTGTTTGCACTACAGCCACGTGATAGCGTTATGAGGCTATATTGGGTGTGCAGTTTCGTAGCCACCGTTAAGAAAGGCCTGCCCAATTCGCGCTGAGGCAGGGCTTGGAGCCTGCCAATAAATGGCGACTTTAATTCTCTTAACTGACACCAGTGGCGCTGCATGCCCGAGAAATTTTAGTGTTGCTCAAGCTGGAGGCTCCACGAAAAATTTTATCTAAGAGCTAATCTCAAAACAAATTTAAATTTCCTTTTTAGATTTGAGAATTCCTAATAAATTGCAATTGTTTAATCATAAATTTCAACTAAATGATTAAACAAAAATTACTATTAATGGGAATTAGCTGTTAGTTTACAGACATTACTTGTATCCATCTATGTAGCAATTATTTTTATTACGAACATTTTTTTATATTAAAATATGAATACACTTCAACCATATAATGATACAAAATAATATCAAAAAGAACAGGTTTATTTATATAATACTAATTAATTTTGAAGTTAGACAAAAATTTCTTAAATAGATATTAATCAATTTAATTGAATTTTTTGACTAAATTCAAAAACAATTAGTATTATTTAAATAAACTTGTCCATTTTGATTTTTTTTATTTTGTATCATTATATGGTTGAAGTGTGTTTGTATATTCTAATATAATATTCTTTCACTTCCGCGTAATATCTTCTAGGTCAGTCTTATTTTTACAATATTTTTTTTACTAAAATACTTAACGGTTCTAAGCAATATCAGTAATATCAGATGAAGGAGGGGGAGGTTAAAAAATTTGTAGTATTTTAGTAAAACATTATAGATATAATGCTGGTTAATAGATTTTTACCTTGATGATTTTTTACAACCTGAAGTTATTGAAAATTGTTTTTTTCCAATCAGTAATTAATTTCCAAAAGCTAAAAATTCATAAAAATGTTATTAAATATTATAACAAGGGCTCGAATATAAGATGGGATTTTTATAAAAAAAAAAAAAAAAAAAAAAAAAAGGTGGGTGGAAAAGTTGGGAAATAAGGAGAAAAAGTAGGGGGAAATACAATTAAAAACACTAATGTGAAAGATTGACTTTATTTTTCGTAAAAATAAAGAGGCAAAACAAAGCTTTTTTGTTTAAATAGCGTAGTAAAGATGAACATTTCTGTATACAAAAAACAAATATTCAAATACCATGGTTAATCATTAATTATTAAAAAGGAACGGGTTATATTTTATGATATTACACATTTCTATGTTATCAAATAAAAAGCTCTCTCTGTTAGGAACAACAAAAATGCTCTTACAGTGAGAAAGAACAATTTTGTCCGAACCGTTCCAAAAATTTTGTGATTCTTCGAATTTTATGCATAAAAAGCCTTTATTCATGCTCCATTTTCATCATAAATAAAATTAATTTTAAGATGTAGACGGCCTCATTCATATTTATGGATTTTATTTTATTAAATTTAAATTGTTGTGGTTAAAGATCTGTATGAATCAATCTTTCTATAATTACGTTCAACACTGCTTATTGTGCTAAATAATTTTTTTATTCTTTTTTGTAAATTTGAAATGCAATTCCTTCGTATTTATCGGTCTTTCGATTTGAAATGCTCCTGGGTACTACTGCAAATGCATTGAAAATGCTTCCCTCATTTCTCGGGCATACAGCGCCATCTGATTGTAGTGGAAACTTTGCAAACTAGATTTATTGTCAGGTGTTTTCAGGCCAATTGGGCAGGCCTTTCTTATCGGTGGCTACGGCAGTTTACATAATTTTTGTGTTATTTAGTCCGTGGTGGCGAACCTAGTTTGACGTGACCATAAAAATGTGCGCGTGTCAAAAATTTACAAACAACGTTTAAAAGTAGCTATGTTGACATGCCAGGCTGTTTGTAATAGGTTAAAAACAACAAACTTGATTATTGCAAAATTTTTTTGAGACAAGTTAAAAATTAACACACGGCTTCATAAAGATGAACTAACTTGACATACGCATTGTCGTATGGGATCATCCATAAACCACGTGGCCAAAAAATAGCGATTTTTACCCCCCTCCCCCCCCTCTGTGACTACGATGTGAAAAATCTTGACATACCATCTCCCCTCTGTGACTATGATGTGAAAAATCTTTACTCCCTCCCCAAACCACATGGTCTTTGGCTCACCCTCCCTCACTGCAGCATCCTTCCCAAAAGACGTGTCTGTTACCTTACCCCCTCCCCTCAAGTGGTCAACAGTGGCCAGATCTTTACCCCCCTCCCCTTCTACTTGACCACGTGATTTATGAACTGTCCCTATACAATTAAAAATCAATTACGTAGGAGTTTTAGCTTAAAGGGCAACTGACATCAAAATTTTTTTTTCGCTAAATCTATTCTTTATGAACTGCTGAACATAGCAACATATTTCATTTTTTTTTAATTTTCGTTATTTTTATACAATAAAAGCATTTTTCGGCACGAAAATGAACGATCGCCGTCGCCATCTTGAATCGGGGTATGACGTCAAAGGCGAAATTCGTTTGAAATCTTTGCATGAGACAATATCCACATATACACTTGTAATAGGTTTGCTGGTGAAAGTCGTTTATGAAAATGAATTTGATCATAAAATGTTAGGTATATTTAACGTTGAAGAATATGATTATATATAAAGATTCTTACAAATTATTTTTTAACTTCAACAGGTTTTAATATAAACAAAAAAATTATAAGAAAAGATTATAAAACTGACTACATCTGCTATCATACAAAACTGTTTAAATATAGGAAATTTAAGACTCAAAATAGTTGAGCCGTTATCAATAATTATAAAAACCTTCCATCCCCCGAATATAAAAATCCTATATCCAATATTTACATTTAAAATGAAAAAAAATGATTGGTTGATTTTATAATTTTTTCAATTGTGTAATTTTAAATTTCTTTTTTACTTCATTGTTTGGGAGGGAGAGTGGGATTTGTGTATTCGTTCTGATGATGAGGTGTTGATGACCTCAAAATCGTTAATCATGGTGAAAATGATGGAATTTTGATTTTATTATTTATGATTCTTCAACTGTCTTCAAAGATAACATTTGTTGGAATATATCTTGGACATTTTTCTATCATATAAAACGGATTTTTCGCCACTTGCAAGGCATAACAGTTCAAGTCCTGTAAAGGAAATTTCACAAGTCAAGTTCCGAATTTTTAGTCAAGTGCTAAAATTATCAGGATTTTAGACAGTGCAGCTTATATTAATCTATGGTTTGATTTTAAATGTATATTTCTGTATATAATTTAAACATATATTTTGCATATATTTTAAAGTGCTGCTCATTTTAAATGTAAATATTGGATATAGGATTTTTATATTCGGGGGATGGAAGGTTTTTATAATTATTTTGAGTCTTAAATTTCCTATATTTAAACAGTTTTATATGATAGCAGATGTAGTCAGTTTTATAATCTTTTCTTATAATTTTTTTGTTTATATTAAAACCTGTTGAAGTTAAAAAATAATTTTAAGAATCTTTATATGAATTTGATCACATTGAAAGGTTGAATTTACAAATAATAGATAACCCTATATGTATGAACCGGTGATAAAAATTAAAAAAAAAAATTAGTTTGAAAAAAAAAATTGCATAAAAAAGCGATCTAGGAGATGCACGAATGTTATGGAAGTTTTATTTAACGTTTTAATTCTAATTCACAGTGTTTATGCAAATAAAATACTTATACATAATTCCAGGTGACTACTTCCATATTTGTAAGGATGAAACATTAAAAATAAATTGCCTTGATGTCGATGTTTTGTTTATAGCCACGTACGGACCGAGCGAGCAGCCTTCTGAGGCTGCCGCGAGACAAAAAAGCCACGCTTTGAAGGAAACTGAGGCTGAGGCGCGCGGGAAATATGAGCAACAAGCCGTCCGAGCATTTTATTACTCTCAGCTTATTCAGTAATTCAAAGATGGCATGAGGCCGCGTGTACAAATAGCCATCACAGCTTCTGGATTTACTGATTTCTACTGAGGCGCATTTGATCATCGATAAAAACCGACAACGCTCATACGTTGAGCGTATAATAACGTTTTGACTCGGCAACACTCGGGCGAGGAGGCGCGTACGTTCGAGCCACAGATTAACATATTCCGAAACTGCTCACTCACTCAGTAAGCTATACATTTCACAGAAGAAGAAAAAAAAAGAGAAAAAAGAATTAATTTACTTCGTCTTAATAAGGGATTTTTGATGTCATATGAAAATGCTTGCAAAAAATAAAAAAGCAAGCATCTCCGATATCTAAATCTGTCATAAATTTCCGATTAATATAACATTTGGATCGTTATCTGTCTGTCGAGCGTCGTTATTATAATGGAAATCGTTCAACCAAAAAAAAAATGTTTTAAGTAGAATAAAATACACGGAAAAATTTATTAGGAAAATAAATATAGTTTTAATTATAAGCAGTTACCAAAACAGTTTATTTTTCTAAACGAAATATAATTAAATATAAAAACGATTATATCGCGAAGGAAAATTTTATTCACCCCCCCCCCCTCCCGTCCTAATATTTCAAAAGAGCACATAGACAAAGTAGATACTCAAATTCTCCTTATTTTACCATCTTTCGGTAAAACGTGAAAATAAAATATTCTGTAGTTCATGCTCTTATTACTGCTGTCAAAAAACTGTAAAAATTAGGCATAGCTAGGCCATGAAAAGCGTTGAAAAGAAACTGAATATAAATACTAATCTGTATGACCGATAGCGAGTACTTGCCTCTGACGTCAGGCGTTCAGGTGTGCTGACGTAGGCGCTAATTTTTTAAATTAAATAACTCTTAAAATAATAATGATTTTTGAAAACTTTTTGTGCAGAATTTATTTTTTCAATGTCCTCTATAATTTTAGGACAAAAAATATATACGTCAAATTTTGATGTCAGTTGCCCTTTAAAGCTACTTAAATGCACGCTTGATCTGTACGTTTTATCCGTCCGTCCGATATTTGGTTGGTTTTGATATTGTCACGAGCTGTTCAATTTGTTTTTTTAATTCACTTGCTGATGCGTTTTTATAGTCGCTCTATACCGAGTGTTTAAAAAATGACCGGTGTACCGGTATATTTGAAAAATCAATAAAAACTAAACGGGCAGCGATAGAAATACACCCGTTTGTTGCAATATGCTTGGGACAACAGTAAATTTTCAGGCTGACAAACTTTCGAAATTAGTTCACGGTGTATTTCTATCGCTGTCCGTTTAGATTTTTCAAATATACCGGTCATTTTTGAAACGCCCGGCATTTTCTGTAGAGGTGTGATTTCAAGCATTGCTTGCAAATAATGTCTTTAAGCTATTCTTCTAGTTTTGGCCTAGCTAAGAAATTTCACATAGTAGAAGAACCGTGACTATTTTTGTGTGTGCTTGTAATAACAACTATCGCATTTCCTGTAGTGAGATGCACATGGTTTTAACAGTAGTCATACAGTAATTATGAGTAAATTTTATTCATATCCGCAGGTAATTAAATGGAAGTTTATATCATCAGATAACTTATATTTTTAGATGACACATATTTTTGTTATGAAATTTACAATTTTTAATGATAAGAAACTTATACAGGGTGAGGCAAAGCGTATAACTCGAAAATATTTGATGTAGATTAATGAAATTAAAAATATACTACCAAGCAGGATAGGGGCTACTTGGTAGTGACATTTTCAAGTTTATTTATTTATTTATTTATTTATTTATTTATTTATTTATTTATTGCAAGCAACAGGCTAGAAATGCCCAATGACAGCTTACAGGAAAACAAAAATAAGAACAAACAATTGAAAACATCAAAATTCAAATATAAGAACAAAAATTGAAACATCAAAACAACAAAAATTTTACAATAAGCATCAGTAATATCAAAAAGAGTTTACATGTTCATAAATTATAACTTTAAATTCATTATAATTTAAAAAGTTAATATCAATTAAATTTGAGAATATATTGCCTAATTTACATAATCGATTGAAAGGGAGATTGCTTGTAATACATTTCTTAGTCAGTGGTAAATAAAAAATATCAGTGGTTCTTGAGTTGAGTTTGGGAATGCGTAGTTTTATGAACTCGAGAAATCTAACAGAATAGGTTATATGATTATATAATTTGAATAAGCAGCAGGCGTCGAGATAAATACGCCTGTTAAGTAGCGTTTCACAACGAAAGTGATCTCTGAGGTAAGAGTTTGTAGCATATAAATTTTCATTAAAAAATTTATGATTTGATAAGTGAAGAAGGGAGCGTAGAAAATCAGTTTGAACTTTCTCAATCCGCCGCTGTAACGTAACATTGTACGGAGACCAGATGGTCGAAGCATACTCTAAGCCTGATCTTACGAGGGAGTTGAATAAGAAAATAGAAAGTGCAAGAAAGTGTTCATGAATTTATGCAAGAAAGTGTTCATGAATTTTGGAAATTTATTTCCTTAACTATGACAGATAGAGGCATAGTGTAAATTGCAAAGTTGTAGAGCACTCTTCAATTTACTTTGAATCGAATGTTAAAATCATTGCTTTATTGGGGAAAATTAAAGAAAAAAATTGCTTCAAGTTGGTAAGCTATAATACTTCGTCATTCCCAGAGAAGCCCATCGTTGCAAATGTCAAACCCCTGAACAATGGACACCAACAATAGGCTTCTCTGCGAGGCCTACGAGATAACAAAGCGGAAAAGTCACCTGACCATCAGGGGTCTAGCAACAATCCAACCTTCATTGTCTCCATCTTGGATGTTAACAATCAATGTTTTTCCGTTTGTTGGAAACAATGAAGGTTGGATTGTTGCTAGACCCCCGATGATCAGATGACTTTTTCGCTTCCAGGCCTTGTTATCTCGCTGGCCTCGGCTTCTCTGCAAATGACGTGAAGTATTTTACCTTACCAACTTCAAGCAATTTTTTTCTTTAATTTTCCCCCAATAAAACAATGATTTTAACATTCGATTAAAAGTAACTGAAGGGTGCTCTACAATTTTGCAATTGATACTATGCCTCTTATCTGTTATAGTTTAGGAGATAAGCTTCCAAAATTCATGAACACGTTCTTGCATATATTAGAAAATGTCATTACCAAGTAGACTATTCTGCTAAGTGGACACTGAGTGCACAGTCCCGTTTTTCTGTACTTGATTTCAATAAATTTTAAGTACGCTTAAATAGATACAGGATAAGTGGAAAAACCGCTTAAGTGGATAGATTTATATGCTAAAATTTGTGTAAACGCATGTTAAGTGGATAAAATAACTGAAAATTCATTGTGTGTAATATGTAATTCAGAAGCTGGTCACACGATACGATAGGTTCCTTTCAAGGTTTTAGTGATTAAAATTATTTGAGTCATGAATAATGATTAACGAATATTATCTGGAAAGTGTGATTAATGAATAATGATTTATGATTGATTTTATTGAATAATTTAAATGATTAATGATTAATTTTATTAATTAATATAAACGAATAATACAAATGATTAATTTCATTGAATAATAAAATACTCTTAAATTTCCTCCTCTGATTAACAATTCGACTAATGAATAATTCCCCCAAATGATTAATAAAGTAGACCTCGAAAAAATAAGTTGGACAACAAATTGGCCTAGCGAAGGTTGCTGCTGAATTATAATAGAAACCAGAGTCGATTACAATTAAAATATTATAAAACACCCCTATCTTATAGAATAGTTAATAATAAATGCATATTTTTCGAGGTTTATATAATGATTAGTAACGATTAAAAATTGGATTCAAGTCGGAAAGAATCAGACGACAATAATAACGAATACGCTATTCAGTAGAGGCCAAATCTTGTCAAGAATTTAATTAGAGTTAGGCTACCGCACACAACAAACTTTTGATCGGCCGACAGTTTAATTGGTTGCGTATTTGGTATGATGACTAACGTACATTCAAGGGATTCTAGTCGACCGATAGACCGACCGAGAAACAGTTGGAAGGCTTCCCGATTCCCTTACAACTGTAAAGTCGGCCAACTATCGGCAGACTGCTTATTCAGTGTGGTGTACTATGCGAGGGCGCACACTCGCCGACGTGCAGTGGACAGTGCCATAGCCTACAAAGAGATAAGATTAACTATTTTGCAATGCAAAATCTTGGCGTCAACTATCACCACTAATTTTTATAAATACAAAAGTTCGGCAATAGAGACTTAATTGAACAGATAGAGCGAAGACCAGCTCATATAAGAAAGATTTAAACGAGTACTCGGACATAAATTTGAAGAAAAAAGGATGGGATGAAGTATGTGAAGCTGTTGTTCCTGAATGGAGTCAACTCGATTTCGAGGCGAAAAGAATACGACAATCGACAATCGATCAGTGTAGTGAAAAAGTAGTACGAGTGGTCCAGGAGCCTTTAGCTCACTTTATACGCTCGCCCAAAAAGTAAACCAAATGAGGTACACTGAAGTATGAAAAAAGCCTGATGAACCTCTTTAAGTCATCCAGAAAAGAGTCCCTTCATGGTAGGGACGAGAATCGGATTGCGGATTGACGAATAGCGAGTCCGAAAAACTAGGATCTAGCAGATCCAGTAGTTGGGAAACTCGGCCTTGTTAATGTTCTCGAAATTGACATCCAAGATATGACGGGGTCTTCGAAACCTGAGGGAACCCCTGATAGTGAGTGAGTGGTCCAGGATACCAGCAACCAGGGTATTTTCATGATGTTCCATCTTGGGCAGCATGTTCCTGAGAAGTGTTTGAACATAGGACCAATGTGGGTCATCCCCAGATCTTCATAGATAGAGAGATTGTTGGCAACTCTTCTGTCTAGTTGAACAATGGATCGGAGGGTAACATTTTGGAGGGTCTGAAGATCTTTCCATCTCGATTTGCAAATGGAAGCCCAAGCAGGCATACCATAAAGTAAAATGGCACGAATCACTACCTTGTATAACAAGAGTTTGCTGTCCACTCTGAGAGCGCTGTTTCGCCCCAGAAGTGCAATCAAACTGAACCTCGCTTTCTTAGCCTTGTTAAGCGAATATTGGACATGGTCGTTCCATTTGAGCTTGGAATCAATCACAACTCCGAGGTACTTATAATTTTTAACCCACTCAAGCTTCCTACCATGTAGGATGAGCGGCCTTGGAGGGTTTTTGCGTTTGCGTGTGATGAACATGGCTTTACACTTGTTAACATTCAGCTGTAAGCTCCACTTAGAGAACCAGCTCTCACATTGGTGTAAAGCTTTTTGCAGACGGCTGATAACGTGGACTGGATTACGTGCCCAGGTCATGATGGACCCGTCGTCAGCAAACAAGTAAAGATTGCACTTTGTAAACTTAGGAAAGTCGTGGATAAAGAAATTGAACAAGGCAGGCCCCAAGACAGAGCCTTGGTGAACACCAGCATTAACATCAGAAGGGCCAGACAAGGAGTCACCAACCTTAACACGGAAGGTCCTGTTTGCCAGAAAGGAGCGAACCAAGGCAATCAGGTCATCAGGGAAGCCACAAGTAATCATTTTATAAATGAATCCATCATGCAAAGAATACGACAATCGACAATCGAACAGTGAAGTGAAAAGGACATGAGCGGTCCGGTAGCCGGGCTTCCATAACACACTCGCCCAAAGAGTAACCAGGGGACTTAGACTGAGTTAGAGGAGAAGCCTGATCACCCTCTTGAGTCATCCTGAGGATAGCGTCCTTACCTTGTAGGACGAGGACTAGGATTATGGATTGACGTAGTGATAACCCCGGACAAGTGCGGGTTAGGAGATCCAGTAGTCAGGGAAGACGCCCTTGTTGAGATCATCAAAGTTGACTTCTAGGACATGACGGGGTCTACGAAACCTTAAGGGACCCCTAAAAGCTAAGGAATGATCCAATATATTGGCTACCAAGGAATTATCATGACTCTCAATTTTCGTGAGCAGCTTCTTGAGGAGCATCTGGACAAAGCTACCAATGTGGCCCATACCGAAGTCATCATGTATGGAGTAGTTGTTTGCAACTCTTCTGTCGAGTTGAGCAATGGTCCTGAGAGTTATATTTTGGAAGGTCTGGAGTTCCTTCCATCTCGACTAGCCCAGGCAGGCATTCCGTGAAGCAATATAGAGCGGATGCAAAGAATACAAGGCAATTACCTATTTATACATGGATAGATTTATTGTAATTAAGTTAAGTTAAGCAATCGGTCGATTATATCAGACAGTAAGAGCCAATCAAATAGTTTAGTTGCCTTGTGTGCGCGAATGCAATCCAACCAGCCTAAATTATCGGCCGATACTTTGTCCGTAGTGTGCGGTTAGCCTTAAGGAAATTTAATCTTTAATCAGTAATACTAATAAAATTAAACATTAATTATCAATATTATTCTTTAAAATATTCATTTATATTATTCAATAATTAATCATTATTCATTTATATTATTCAATTATTAATCATTATTCGTTTATATTAATCAATAAAATTAGTCATTAATCTTTAATCATTTACATTATTCAGTAAAATTAATCATAAATCATTATTCATGATTAAAATAATACTTTTAATCATTAATCGTTATTCATTATTCGTTAATCAATTGCTATTTGATTATTAATCACTAAAGCCTTGGTTCCTTTAATATAGGTGGAAATTATGTTGAAAAGTAGATTAAGGTCCAGACTTTCATATAAAAATTAAGGTGTTAAAAATTGTCCTTGCTGTTTTTTTTTGTTTTTTTTTTTAAATCAAAACTGTACTTTAAAAAAAACTCCTCGTAGATTACATAGATCAGTGTTTCCCAAACTGGGGTTCGCAACATCTTTCAGGCAGTGTTGCTAGCGGAAGTATTGCCGGAAATAAGTTTTTCCACTCAGGTCTGGGTTTTTTCTACTGAGTGACCTCTTCAGCCAAAACCCTGAATATTGCGTTATAGGAAGGGGAGGGGGAGAACCTCAAACCGAAACAAAACAGTTTGAAAAAGAAAAAAAGAAACGTTTCTTATACAAATGTAATATAAAAGTGAAAACTTCAAGAGAATAACTTCAAGGTTAGCAGAGAGCACATTTCAGTTTAAAAAGACAATGTGTTTTTTACTTCATGTACACAATTGATTTTTATATTATTAATTTTTTATTCATATATACTGTATATAAATTTTTTAAAGGCGTTTCCTTTATTTTCTGGTTTGATATATTATACTGTAGTTTGTGTTCAATACATTTAATTATAATTATTTCATTTAGAATAACCAACATTCATAAGTTTACATTTAACATATTTCATCTTTTTACATTTAAATAGGGGATGTTTATATATACATTTATAAACATTCATTTTTTATATACATTTATACACACATGTTTATTTTTACATTTTTAAACGTATGAATGGTTTTCTAAAGTGACTTTCCGAACTTGGGTTTATTTCTGTTTTGTTTTTTTTCCCATCTGGGTTTTTTCCTGGGATTTTTTTCATCTAGGTTTTTTCTGGGTTTTTATTTTCTCAGCAATGTCGCTGGGATAGGAAAAAAACCTAAATCTTGGTGGAAAAACCCAGGTCTGGCATCGCTGCTTTCAGGGGGTTCGCCAAAATTTTTCTGTAATGGCGGAATATTGTATTGTATGCATGAATGTTTATATATTTATTAGGTAGTGGTTCGCGCTATTCAGATCTTTGTGAAAGGGATTCGCGAGTCGAAAAAGTTTGGGAACCACTGATATTGATGATAATCATTAAACATAGAGATAGGTTGCGTAGGGATAGGTTGTAGATGGCATACTGGTTGGTGCTACTTTCGCGATAGTGGCCCTATGAGAATTGTACATTACTCAAACGCAAGCTCTGCTAACCTACGAATGCGGACTGTGGTTATACGGATAACGTTTGAGCCGGTATACTCGATCTATCTAGTATTAGCTATAGTAATCAGCTATATGGATCCGCGTCCTATTAATCGTCTCCATCAATAAGTATTGGTCAAGCTTATCAGCAGTGCTGGGTCAGCTAGATCCTCAACATTACTGCAGTGGTAGAGTACATTGTAAATACAACCTGATAACCAGACCTTAAGGTGAATATCCAATACGAGTACTTGGAAGTTTTGAAAGTTTAAAGCAGAATTTTTCCTTCCATTTTTTCAAAACTTATCATTACCTGGTGTTTGGAGCATCAGGTCCAGTTTATATTCATTATTTATTATTTAATTTTTACATTGTACAAGTATACTTCTTTGATATAAATCATTGGTGTAATTGATTTTATTTTTGTTTACAGGTGGAGAATTAAAAATGTTTTCTTCACCAGCAGAAAAGTTTATGGTTACCAAGTAGAAAAAAAAACAACAACTAGAAACCTTGTAGTGTAAGGCCATCTCTAACAATTGGTTTGGAAATTCACAAAATGGTTTTGATAAAATTTTGGAATCTGTTTAACTGCCTGTTGAGCAAACATCATTTCCTTTCGACACCTAATGTGCATTTAAACGAAAGTAAAAGGAAAGATGTATTTGTAATTGATATAACTAAATTTTTATATACTTATAATAACTATTAATAAAATTTAAAATGTCACGGTAAACTTTATATTCTGCTGAAAAGTATTATATTGTGTTGGGAATGATACTCACGAATCCTGAATAAATTGACTTTTGTGATATATAAAAGGACAAAGAATGCTTCTCTCAGTTTTTAATATTACGAATTGAATCTTTTTAATAAAATGTAAGCTAAATTTGGTTTATTCGTTTGAATTTGTGCATTATTATTTTAAGTAATTTTTTACTTTACAAAAAGTTATTCTTCATATACTCTATTTATTAAATTACTTGAACGGAGCTATTTTTTTATACAAGACTATTTTTATGCCAAAAGTAATCTGAGGATCGGTGCGGACATGAAATTGACAATCGACAATCGAACAGTGAAGTGTACATTTGTTAGGATGGGACGAAAGCAGCGCTTTCACAAAGCTCATCCAACCAGAATAAACACCAAATGAAATACTCTGAGGTAGTCAAGAAGCCTAACCAACCCAAGCGGTCTTCCATAAAACGCACTGCTTTCATTATCAACTAGAAAGCAACCAATGGGAGCATACGTTGTCAAACTAATGCAGTCAAGTGCACGGACGATCGTGTTACCTTCTTTTTTCTAGTTACTCGCCCACGGAAACTCCATAAATGCTGCTCGATACACAAATCTTAAATCTCGCGACTCTTCATTATAAGAATCGTTCTACTTCTTTACGATAAAACCCGTCCCCACAATGTGAAATTCGCGTGGAAAATATCCTAGTAGCTGGCATACGGCCTAGATTTGTCCCCTGTGGATCAGTTTTTGACATTTTGGTCGACGATTTCAGATTGTTCTTTCGAGCACACCTAATAGACAGAAATCAACATCGGCAGATTTGGCTGTAATATACCTGAAAGGAACATCAGTAATTCCTGCTTCATCCCCAAGGGTTATATCGAAAAGAGTCATTGATTTAGATGAGTGGGTTGATGCCTTGTCCTTGTATATTGTCGATAATTTTTAAGTAACGCACTGTAAAAATATAAAACTTCAAGTTCTTGGCCTTTTTATTATTCGAATGTTAGAGCTCCATTCTTCCGCTACTTATACTCTGTGCAATAAAAGAAAAAACTGGGCGTGGGTGCCAGAATGAGCGCTCAGCCATGCTTCTGATTGGCTAATAGCAGATTCTGGCACCATGCCAGTTTTTTCTTTTATTGCACAGAGTATAATAATATAGATTATGAGCATTTGAGCAATCATGCGTCGACAAAGCGATTTCACGTACGCGCGCCGATGTCAGTAATGCTTAAAAGATGAACAGAAAGTAACAATGTATTCCTTCTTGACAAATCGATTGTTGTATGACATGCCATTATCCTGGTATTCTTTACATTCACTGTTTTAGCACGAATTCGACTTGAAGGGAGATGTTTATTGCTCCATGGGGCATACTATATTGATTTACACTTATTTTTTTCTGTCATCTACAGACAGGTTACACATCAGCTGTTAGATTCACCTCTTCAATATAATGTCCTTTTAAATAAATGCACTTTTTCCCATGGCCCTCTGGAACCATTCTTTTAGAGTGTCTTTTACCCCGCCTGGACAGCTGTGTTCAGATCTTCAACGTTTGCAGAATGGCTTCCATTGCATTGACTGTTCATGCCGTCTGTGGCTCATGCCGTTAAAAATTTCGGAACCCATCTGACAAACACCTTCCCCATCTGAAGGTGGCCATGCATGATGCGCTGCAGGACGTTTCTTGACAGTCCCGTGGCCGCCTCCATTTCCAAAAATCTGATGCACCTCTTGGATGGCCTTCTCTATCCTGGCGATATTGGCTGGCGTTGTCACTGTCCCTTTCCTTCCGGAACTGGTCCCCTTTTCCGTTAATGCGCGCCCACTTTTCCAGCCTTCCATCCAGTTGTAAACGGTTTTCCGTTAAGATGCATGTTCTCCTTCCAACCTTCCATCACTAATGGTCTAAGAATTTTTGCAGTGGTCAACCCTCTTTCCAAAGAAACCAACTCGTCTAACGCTACTCTATGATCGCTATCCATGTTATCCACTTATGCTCCGACAGCGGTTAGAGAAGGGGGCTGTTGTGTGGACAACCGGGATCCTCTTGGCTTTTGTTGCTACCTGGTGGCGGAAAGATGTACTAGCTATGCATGGGTGTCGTCACAAGTGAAATTGTTAACCGTAAGTGGAAGGAAAAAAATAAAATATAGATCATTTAAATATAGTATGCCCCTCGTAATTTCATAATAAAATGTTGTTGAATAAGCTATTTCAAATGTTTTGAGGTATGAAATATTTTATAAGACTTTTTATCGAATCTTTGACGAGACGAAGTACTTTTACAATAAAGAATAACTAAAGAATAATCAATGAGGGTTTATCCTATGCCACACCTCTTTCCTATTTTCATCAATACTTTAACAATGATGTGTGAAGATTTGAGTTCGTTCTTTTTTTTTTTAATAAATTTATTTATTTATTTATAAATTCATTTACAATGACCTTATCCGGAGCCAGTATGGCCTAGTGCCGACATGTGTGGTCTCCGGTGGATAGTGAAATACATGGTTGGACAACAATGATATAAAACATATAAATTAGACGATAGATTTAAGTGCAGTAGAGTCCACTTATAAGAGAACCGGTTAAAAGAGTAATCCGGATTTAAGAGCAATTTCTCATGTTCCCGAATATTTCCCCTCTATTTTTTATACTAAGGTAGTCCGGATATAAGAGGTCTTGATAAAAGAGTAATCCGCTTATAAGAATGTTATTTTTTACCCAATTTATCTTTTAGTCCTCGTATAAGAGCTTTGACTATGAACAACTCCGTGGTTGGTTGCTGCAATCCGTTCTGCGATTGGTCACTACAGTCCGTAAAATGAATATACAGTAGCAATCGGTTGTTGATGTTGATTGTGGAAGACCTCTTTGGGTTAGTCAGGCTTCTTGCCTATTTCAGTGTATTTCATGTGGAATTTATTCCAGAAGGGTTAGAATCGTGTAAGCACTGCTTACGTCCCACCTGAACAAATGTACACTTCACTGTTCGATTGTCGATTGATGTTGATTAAGTCCCTCAAGTCGAATTCTAGAGAATGGCATCTAAAACAAGGAACACTTTATCTATGGAGAAAAAACTGGAAGTCCTTGAGGCACTGAAGACAAAATCAAAGAAAGATGTACAAGTCGTTTATTTCAATTCTTTTTTGGATGAAGAGGTATAGTTACTTTGGTTGTTTATGTAGATTCCCTGGGATGTGATGATTTTCAGCCATTTTCGTTAGAGCGTCTTAAAGCACATTACAACAGGGTGACTATTGGACCAAGGCATCATCCGAGCAACAACAGGGTGACTAGCGCCCGGGAAAACCTGGAAAAGTCAGGAAATTTTACAAAAAATCAGCAAAAAAATTTGAAATAGGAAGGAAAAATTTGAAAATATTCTATCAAGATAGGTTTTTTTTGCTGCTTATGGTCAGGGAAAATTACGTGATCAGCCGGGAAAAATCAGGGAATTTTACGAAGTCGTTTTGCTAGACACCCTGAACTAAGCCGCACTTCCGAACGAAGATTATGCGTAAAATGCTTCATGCATTAAGTGATGGCACATCAGCGAGCGCTTTTGCGATATTGGTCGATTTATTTTAAGCGTCCGGTATATATTTTAATTTTTCACAAACTAAAATAACAGATTTCTTCAGTTCTTGATTTCAGTATGTATTAAACTATGCGAAATTGTCAGGTGAAATATCTTAATAAACGATCTTAAAAATTCAAGTGTCTATTCTATTGTTTATGTGTGGTCCGGTTGTAAGGGCAGTCCGGATATAAGAGCGATTTTCTCTGTTCCCGAGGCGACTCTTATAAGCGGACTCTACTGTAATACTATAACATTTTAACAGGTCTTGCTCGACTTGTTTCGCCTGACGGCATTATCAAAGAGATCTTTATTTATGTCTTAATAGGAACAAAATTTTTCTGATTTTGAAATTAACAGGGTGTTTACGAAGTCTGTGTACAAACTACAGTGGTGGATAAAAGTTTGAGACCATCACATTTCAAAAATTAGGCAAACTGAGTTACAAAGTTTTTGATGAAATGTAGTGATACTTGTTTATTGTCGCATTCAACTTGATCTAGTTCCAAAAAAAACTAAAAATAATTGCAAATAAAATAAACGATACATTTCACTGTATGAAATTCAGGAAAAAAGTTTGAGACCAACATGGTTTTTTCTTGAGAATCAGTAAAACTTTGTGGATCAATATTTTGTTGGAAGTTCTTTCACTTCAATAACATCAATGAATCTCTTCGGCATGGATTTCACAAGAGCTTCAAGTTTTTGTGGAGTTATTTGGTCCTAAGCGATCTGTATAGCTTTTTTCAGATCAGAAACGCTGTTATACTGTTTCCCTTGAGCATAAACCACTCGAACTAGATAACGCCACAAATTTTCAGTCGGGTTAAGATCGGGACTGAAGGCAGGCCAATTCATTGATATGATATTGCGTGATTTTAACCATTCCAAATTTGATACTGCTTTGAGTGTTGGCGCATTGTTCTGCTGAAAAATGAATTCCGGATCATTTAATTGATCTCGAAGAGGAAGGAGGAATTGCCCAAGATGTCCTGGTAGTCGGTTGCCTTCGATCATGGAGAAACAAATGCCACTTGGGACTTCTCTCGCTCGGTAAAAGAGCCCGTATCATAACGATCCTCCGCCCTGCACACGCCGTGAAAGATATTCTGGTTCTTGACGCGAATCATGCCAGTAGTACTGAACACCGTCTGGGCCGTACAAATTAAACTTTTTTTTTCGTTACTAAAAGCGATATGGCTCCATTGTTGACTATAACTGATCTATCGCTTTGCAAAGTTCAATCTGGCTTCTTTATGCTTGGAAACACATTTCGGACTGTTCATGGGTGAACCGGCAGCTGCAGTGATTTTGTAATTGAGACACTGTAACTGAACTGGGTGAGACACCTGTAGCATTGGCCAATCTAAGGATCTGTTTTTCAGCTCTTTATGTTGAGCTTTTTCGGCCGTCCTGATCGCTGTTTTTTCCATACATTTGTGGGTTAGCAAAATAATTATGGACTACAGTCTTTAATTTACCAATACGAGTGGCAATTACACGTTCTGACTTTCCACTTTTCGATATTCTTCAATTTGACCCTTTTGGTGATCTGTTGGTTGTTTGCCAGAACCTATTGTTGATAAATGCACTATTGTGTATGGTACTCGTATTTGTCTTTAAATAATCTATGTAATATAACATTCATTAAAGCAGTTGGTATTCATTTGCATGGACTTTTCCATCCTGGTCTCAAACTTTTTTCCCGAACCTTCTACAGCAAAATGTACCGTTCGATTCATTTTTCAATTATTTTTGTTTTTTTTTGGAAATACATGAAGTTGAATGTGACAATAAACATGTGTATCACTATAATATATCAAAATTTATTTCAATTTAATTTGCTTATTTTCTGGATTGAGATGGTCTCAAACTTTTTTTTTCACCACTGTATTAGGAGTGGTAGACGGCCTTATTTTGAATATATTTGCCAATACAGAACAAAAATTTCAAGCCGTGTATGTGAGACAGATCATGGTAATTTATGTTCATGAATTTGAATCCCTGCCTAAACATTTCGGTGTTAATGAACTCTGTTTACAAGTTTTGCCAGAGTTGCTTGAGGAGGCTGTCCGAATCCACAGGAGTATCGTATACGCAATACGTTCCATGATCGATGGATTGGTCGAGGAAAACGAGTTGGATGTCCACCTCGATCGCTGGGCCTAAACCATTTAGATTTATTCTTCTAGGGACATCTGAAGAATATGATATACGATACTACTGTGGATTCGGAAGAGGAACTGGTAGCGCGAATTGTGATTGCAAGTGACCATGTAAGAGACACCGCAGGGATTTTTGGCCGTTTGCATTGCTGCTCAAGTTTTCTAATTTCTCCGTTTTCTGGAAATACATTAACGAGAGAGACAATATTATGAGGAAGTCTCGGACAGCCGTTGTATGTTTTGATGTTTGACATTTTTTATGTACTTAGGAGTCATTGAAAATAAGGTCATCTACTACATCTAAAAGTTTGTATAGTCCTCATCA
>JAHWFO010083866.1:497819-552527 GCA_023313115.1 Rhysida immarginata
GTCATCCCCAGATCTTCATAGATAGAGAGATTGTTGGCAACTCTTCTATCTAGTTGAGCAATGGACCGGAGGGTAACATTTTGGAAGGTCTGAAGATCTTTCCATCTCGATTTGCAAATGGAAGCCCAAGCAGGCATACCATGAAGTAAAATGGCACGAATCACTACCTTGTATAACAAGAGTTTGCTGTCCACTCTGAGAGCGCTGTTTCGCCCCATAAGTGCAATCAAACTGAACCTCGCTTTTTTAGCCTTGTTAAGCGAATATTGGACATGGTCGTTCCATTTGAACTTGGAATCAATCACAACTCCGGGGTACCTATAATTTTTAACCCACTCAAGCTTCTACCATGTAGGATGAGGGGCCTTGGAGGGTTTTTGCGTTTGCGTGTGATGAACATGGCTTTACACTTGTTAACATTCAGCTGTAAGCGCCACTTAGAGAACCAGCTCTCACACTGGTGTAAAGCTTTTTGCAGACGGCTGATAACGTGGACTGGATTACGTGTCCAGGTCATGATGGACCCGTCTTCAGTGGAAATTTTTTCAGTCATTTTAGTCTCATTTTAGACCAATCGGGAATTTGGACCAATCGGAATTTAGACTAATCGGAATTCTCCTTTATATTCCTTTATTTCCCTTTTCTATTATTCACACTATAATATACGCATCCATTGCAGTCATCAGGGAAATGTGTGTAGTGCGCATGTGCCTCGGTCATTTCCAAGCAGCAAGTTGCTTTAAAATCAAACTGAGCTAGATGTACGCTTGAAGCGAAAAGCAGCTTGAAAATCCTCTTGCTTCACGCAACTAGCGCATATCAGCTTGGTGTTTAGGATAGCTCGAGCTTGAAAAATCACACGCAATACGCTTAAAGCTTCACGCTCCAAGCGAGCTATGGGAACGCACCTTAAGTCAGCGTCAAATTTAACCGCCGTCCTTTTAGCGATTGTTTTAAAGGGCCAAACACATGAAATCACACAAGAAGATGCCGAGACTCTAAGGTGAATGTTCTAAAACTTCCCAATTTATGCGAGCGAGCAGATCTCGAATCTTTCAGGCTACATAATGAGCATTATCATGCCTAAGGATAACGCTGTTTGTGAGTTCCCTTGGACGTTTATTCTTGATGCTGGCACGTAATGTTGTAAAGTGTCTGTATATCGATCAGCATTGATGTTGACACTAGGTTCCTTCAGCGGCCCAAAATTGAATAACAGCACGCAAATTATCTTTGGACGAATTTTCTACCATGAACGTCGTCTTACAACTCAATCACAACTCTTAAGGTGCGATCCCATAGCTCGCTTGGAGCTTGAAGCTTTAAGCGTATGGCGTATGATTTTTCAAGCTCAAGCTATCCTAAACACCAAGCTGATATGCGCTAGCTGCGTGAAGCAAGGGAATTTTCAAGCTGCTTTTCGCTTCAAGCGTACATCTAGCTCAGTTTGATTTTAAAGCAACTTGCTGCTTGGAAATGACCGAGGCACATGCGCACTACGCACATTTCCCTGATGACTGCAATGGATGCGTACATTATAGTTTGAATATAAAGGAGAAAAGGGAAGGAAGAATTCCGCGATTTGTATTCGTTTCTTTTTTCTCCTTTGTATTCATGATTTCTTTGAAGAAAATCTTCATTTTATTATTATTTCTTCTTTGAGTATTATAGTATGGTTTTAAAAATTTTTATTAATAATTTATTAATATTTATTTCTTTTATTTTATTTACTTAATTTAATCTATTTATTATTTTATTAATTTATTTCTTTTATTTATTATTTATTTGTTTATTTATTTTATTATATTTAATTGAGTTTATTTTATATAAGTTTTAATTTTTTATTTTATATTTCTTTTTTTTATTTTATTTTCATTTTATTTTAATTTATTTTATTATTTTCATTTATTATGCAGAGTCGAGTCACTGAATTATGACCGCCACGTAGGTATATGTAAATACGGTTGTGCTCATTCACAGGGGGGGGGGGTGCGGATAAACCTGCCTGTTGGAAGATATATAAAGGTGATTTCAGAGGAACATTTCGTATCATTAAGCGCCTGAAAAGCAAAAAGGCCGCCGGCATCGACACCATTACCAACAGTGCTCTCAAGAATTTGCCTCCCAGTGTTATCTGCATCATCACCAAGGTCATGAATGACTGCTGGCTTAGCGGCCATTTCCCTAGCGCCTGGAAGGACTCAGTCATCATCACCATTCCTAAACCTAGACTGGATCCTGCTCTTCCCACAAGTTATAGGCCCATTAGCTTGTTGCCCATGCTTTCCAAGGTCTTTGAGCGCACTATACTCAAGAGGTTCAACGACTACTGCGAGGCAAACGACCTCATTCGTAGTGAGCAATTTGGCTTCCGTCCAGGTCACTCTTGTCAGCTTCAGTTATGGAGGCTCGTTGCTGATTTAAACGGTCCTCTCAACCTCTCTATATTTGGTGGTCTCGTTTTCCTCGATGTCCAAAAGGCCTTTGACCAAGTCTGGCATAATGGGCTCATTTTCAAAATGATTACCTACGGGTTCCCTGACGATCTAATTGCTCTGGTTCGCTCTTTCCTGTCAAAGAGGACTTTTCGTGTTAAGGTTGGGGACTGCTTGTCTGAACCCAGCGATGTTAATGCTGGTGTTCCCCAAGGCTCTGTCTTGGGGCCAGCCTTATTCAACTTCTTTATCCATGACTTCCCCAAGTTTGCAAAGTGTAATCTTTACTTATTTGCTGACGACGGGTCCATCATGACCTGGCCACGAAACCCAACACATGTCATCACTCGACTTCAAAAAGCTTTACATCAGTGCGAGAGCTGGTTCACTAAGTGGCGATTAAAGCTGAATGTCAAAAAGTGCAAGGTTATGTTTATCACTCGCAAATGCAAAAACCCTCCAAAGCCCCTCTTCTTATTTGGCAAGAAACTTGAGTGGGTAAAAAGCTACAACTATCTTGGTGTCATGATCGACTCCAAATTAAATTGGAACGACCAAGTCCAATACGCGCTCAACAAAGCAAAGAAAGCGAGGTTCAGTTTGATTGCACTTCTGAGGCGAAACAGCGCTCTTGGTGTGGATAACAAACTCTTGATATACAAGGTTGTGATTCGTACTATTTTACTTCATGGAATGCCTGCTTGGGCTTCTATTTGCAAATCTAGGTGGAAGGATCTCCAGACCCTCCAAAATATTGCTCTCCGGTCCATTGCCCAACTTGACAGAAGAGTTGCCAACAACCACTCTATCTATGAGGATTTGGGGATGACCCACATAGGCACCTTTGTCCAGACTCTTATGAAGAACATGCTACCCAAGATAGAGAATCATGAAAACACCCTGGTTTCTGGTATCCTGGACCACCCACTCGTTGTTAAGGGTCCCCTCCGGTTTCGAAGACCCCGCTATATCCTGGATGTCTGCTTTGATGACGTTAACAAAGCCGTATTCCCGAACTATTGGATATTTTAGATCCTGCTGATTTTTGGGGACTCTATTCGTCAATCTACAATCTGACTCTCGTCCCTTCTTGGGACTTATTCTCTGGAGGACTAAAGAGGTTCATCAGGCTTCTCTCCCAGTTCAGTGTACCTCCTCTGGTTTACTCTTTGGGCGAGCGTGCAAAGTGAGCTTGGCTCCTGGACCACTCGCGTCTTTCTTTTCACTACACTGTTCGATTGTCGATTGCCGATTGTCGGAACATTTCGTACAGCAGTCGTCGCCGTCATGGATAAAGTATGCGACCTAACAGGCCTTGAAAATGGTATGATCATTTCGGAAACCGCAGTTTTCGTGAACTGTTCGTGTAGTGCCGTAGTGAAGGTGTACAATGAGTGGAAGAATGGACAAAATGTTTATTCCAGGCGTAGAAACTGTATAGGACTATGGGCCATTAATGAACGGAGTGAACGGCGCTTGCGACGGCTAGTTACTTGACCATCATGACAGCCCAAATGAACGAGGAATGCACCAAGAAGCTATCGAAAACAACTGTGAAACGCACCGTCTTGGCCTTCGCAGCAAACGTCTGGTTCCAGTACCCATTTGACAAGTGTGCTTCGCAAGAAACGACGTGCGTTTGCATTGCTGTACAAACATTGGATTTTAGGCCAGTGGAAAAAGGTTGCATTTTCCGATGAGTCGCATTTTCTACTGCATCGTATCGATGGGCGCTCGCGTATCCGCCGGGAGACATCCGAATACAAACTGCCCGAAACCATTGTTGGACGGCAACAAGCTGGAGGAGGCCGTGTAATGGTCTGGGTCATGCTTTCGTGGCATGTTTTGGGTCCATTACTGGAAGGTACCATCAATAGCTGTGCACATTTATCCATCGTTGCCGACCAGGTGCATCCCTACATGGCAACTGCATCCTGCGAATGATGGCATCTTTCAACAGGATAATGCCACATGGCACTTGGCCAAAATTTGCCGTGCATGGTTCGAGGAGCATGAGGATGAATTCCACTTACTATCCTGGCCTCCAAACTTCCCAGATCTTAATCTTTGCGAGGATATGTGGGAACTTATGGATCGACACGTCAGGCTACGAGACCCTCCACCACGGAATCCTTATGAGTTCGTGATGCTCTGCTGTTCTCATGGACACAGATACCTGTTGCCACCTTCCAAGCACTCATTGATCTATGCCTCGTCGCCTAGCTGCTGTTTTGGCTGCAAAAAGAGGCTATTCGGATTGTTATGCATGTGGTTATAATTCAGTGACTCAATCCTGTATATAATATTCATTAATTTATTTTATTCCATTAAATTTTTATTGAATTTATTACATTTATTTGTTATTTTACTAGTCTTTTTATTAATTTATGTATTATTTTAATTTTATTTATTTAATTAATAGGTTTGTTTATTTAAATTTAGTTATTTTATTTTATTTTATTTATTCCATTTTTTGCAGCCTCATCGAAAATAAAAATAAATATCACGCTTTGCTAAATTGGAAATATTTTACCCGTTTTTACAAAATTTATTTATTTATTTATTTACAATAACAGAACAATAAATTGGCAATAATCATAATGCAACAATATAAAAGAAAAATCAAATAAGATAAATTCAGTAATTTTTGATCAAAATACTTTTTAGATTAATTAGCAATAGCTTTTTAAAATTAAATTCCTTTTCAGTAACAACTAACGTTTTCGTGCATTGAAGGCGCCATATTTTTTGAAATTCACGCCTGCGATTTCTCGCGAGACACGTTAGCTATGGGATAGCTTCAACCATGACCTCCTTTATTACTCATGGAGTAATAAAGGAGGTCATGCTTCAACGCTAGCTTGGCTTTTCAAGCTAAACTTTTCAAAGTGAGCTATGGGAACGCACCTTTAGAAAGAAACAACAGCTAATTTGTGAGACAGAGGCCTCACTACTACTTAAATAATGCACATCTGCTACTACAATAATATAAATATCTGCTTTCCGTTGTCTAGACGATACCTTCGCGGCTGCGCAGTCCAAACGTGTTTGAATTGAACAATCCTCGTGCATAACTTTTCTCTGAATTTCGTAATCAAATATGATTTTCCAAAGCTGATAAAATTAAACGTTCATTAATGGGATTAGACCGTCTATTTCTGTTCTAAGCTTTATTTCATGTCTAGAGACACCAATAAAATGTGCTGGAATCCATCTGCCTTTTGCAACTGTAGAGAGTATAAACACGAACGCAACTAAATATTTCTTCATACGTTCCTTCTGCCGTTTCTACACGATATGAGTTGTGAAGAAACCAATCAAGAATTCCTAATTATGCAAACGTATGCAAAACTTCGAACACGTTCTGAACATTATTGTTCATTCATGTAAGTTAGGTTTTTCTTGACTCTTGTGTGATTAGCTTTCAGCAAAAAATTAGAGTTAGGAGTTGTTTGGCCTCTTAATAGTGTAACCAATTCTTTAGGGATTCTTAGAGTATATTTTCTAACAACTCCCAGAAGTCGTATCTCTAGAGACCGTTCGTCTGTCCTACCCAGACCCAAAGGGCATATATCATAGAGTGATATGGAATTATAGTCTTGTAAACTTAATTTTTAATGTCCATCAGGAGGACAAAAGACCTTCATGTGATGCTAGGGAAACAATTCATTGGTTTCCAGAATTAATTGACAAAAACAAATTCAAGATTTTCTCGAGAACTATTTAAATGATTTTGAGGGAACTTGAAGTATTACTTATTGTTATAACTGAAAATACACGGTATAAAAATTCTACTTTCTCAGAGACATGTGAAAGCATGATAGTCCAAAATTGAACCCTCTTAAAACTCCACTTACTCTATTAATTTAAGAAAATAAGTGCGGTTTTAAAAGGGTTAACAGGGTATGTGATCATCCTAACTGCTATGTAGATTTAGCAATGAGCCGCCCCTCATGCTGTTTACGAGAGTGTTAAGATATTTAGGATTACAAATTTCATTCTTCTACCAAAGGACTTTGGTTCTTGTAGTGTTCTTGGACGGAGTGACGTCTTGCATTTAATCTTACTAGAGATCTCAAACCTAGAGATTCTCTATGGCAGTGATTCTCAACCTTTTTGACTCACAGTGCCCTTTTAGTAGAATTAATTTCTATGGCGGAACCTCTTAGGCAAGAAATTACTCAGACATTCAGCTCCGAGAATTGCTAAATAATTTTTATTTATTTTATTAATTATTTATTATTATTACTTTTTATATATTTCACTAATTTTTATTATATTTTCCTGGAACGGCCGCGTAGTACAGATTGTGAAACGCTGCTGGTATTTGGTTCCGGAGATCAGAATGTTTCACTCTTAAACCTATTTTTGACTTGCCCAATGCTTTGTGGACGGTCAGAAAGTTCCTCTGAAAAGCCTTCCATAAGATACTAAGCTTTCATCTGTTTCTTAAATTATTCGGAATACCGCCTGGAAACATGTAGAGAAATGTATTATCTTCCTAGTCCATTAATCAATCAGCATTTCTCTGGTGTAAGAGGGGAGATGTGAATTCGGTGACGAGAATCCGTGTTAAGCTGAATCCAGCCTTATGGTGCTTGTACGAATTCAGACGAGCACTTTCTTGAAAAGGGTAGAGTGAGATTTAGACCACCAGTGCTTTCTTTCACAAAGACTTACAAGTCATTTATGTACTGTTTGCCTCAATAATCAGGTTCCAGAAGAGAGAAGAGTTTCAGAGAGAGTGTGTATGCCTGCTGTCGACCTCTTATTGCCGCTCACTATGAGAACCGCGTAACGGTTCCTTCGATTTTGTCATTGATTTGTCATTGATTCGATGATTCTTGGGCGTTCTTGTCTTGACATTCTGATTAATATTCCGGTTTCCTCGAACTATTTCCAGAGATTGGAAACAACTTATTAGAAAATATTCATCCATCTTACTATTTCAGCTCTGTGCCTTAACGAGTCCTTTTCTGAATGACAGCGGGGAACCATTGAAGTTCAAAATTAAGCTTCGGTTGTTGATCTCCGTTGAGAGCAAGCATTTGAACGTTTGCTTGTTTTTACATTTTTAATGCTCCAGTGTTTATTGGTATTATTTTTTACAGATTTAATTCTATATATATATTTGATTGTGATTATCAAATATATAATCATTGCTTTTATCCAATATACATTTTTAAATTTTATACAATTCTAATTAACAGGATTTAAAATTCGTCATAGTTATGTTATTTATGTTTATTATGATTTTCTTTATTTCTAATTGTTTTTTAAACAGTCGAGTCACATTTTTGTGAGCACCTCCTATTTGCATTGTCAGCGCTAAATAACCAATCGCAGAAAGCACTAAATAAATGAGGCAGTAAATGTCATTAGCAGATTGGGCGAGGGTGTTATAGGCATTCGAAAAACATCTCAGTTGCTGCAATGCAGAAACGAAGCGCTTTTTCAGACGTACAAAAAGAAAGATTATCTTTCAGGCCAAGGGTGGCAGCATTTCAGAAACTGCGGAATTTGTGAACTGTTTGCATGCAGTTGTGGTAAAACTGTAAGGGTTTACGCACCAGACGGATGATGACAGCACCTATGCTAACGATTGTGTATCGGTGGAAGAGCTGGAATTCCCTCAGCAGTACCGACACTGGACATCCACTGATTGTAAAAAGTTACCTTCTAAGATGAATCACATTTTATGCTCCATTGGGCGGATGGACGTTGGCGCAAACGGCGAGAAACATCAGAAAACAAATAAACTGGGAACGGTCTGGGGAATGTTTTCGTGGCATTCCAGAAGGCAATATGAATCGATTTCAGGTACGTACTGATCCTTGCTGACCATGTATACCTGTGCATACCATTGTTTTTCCTAGGCATATGGCATCTTTCATCACGACAATGCGACATCTCATACAGCTGGAATTGTACGTGAGTGGTTAGAAGAGCACGAGGAAGACTTCCCTGGGCCTCAAATTCCCCGGATATAAACCCAATCGAGCATCTATTGGACCACCTCAGTCGGGTTAATCGCTCCATGGATACTCCACCTCTCACCCTCCAACAGCATGGTTCAATATCTATATGAACTCTTACCAGCACCTTATTGAGTCTCCTTTTACCCGTCTAGCTGCTGTTCGCGCTGCATATAGTGGTTATTCCGAATATTAACAGGTGTTCACATTAATGTGACTCGACTGTATATAGACTTATGCTTTATAAATATGTCAGCTGATTACCGTTATAACTTTAAGATATAACCTTGTGATAGTGTTCATATATCTGATTGGTTAGCTTCAGATGTTTAGCTTCTCTTATCTGTTCGGATCTTTATCAGAGTAGTTATTGAACGGTAGCAGTAAATAATCCCATCTTTTATCTTTTGTTTCATTGTCGCTAGTTTCACTTGAGTTCCTTTAATCCCATGTTTTCTATCTCTTTTCCCTTAAATTTTCCGTTCTATCTTTTTATTCCTTCTAATCAGCTGGTCTTTTTATTCGTTCTGTTTTTAGTCTTTCTTTTCACTTATTTTTTGTTCTCCTGTTTTACTTTTTTTTTAACTACATAAAAAAACACACACAAAGAGTTGAAATTGAAAACAAATGTTTATGGTAGCCTTTCCTGAAAGCCTTAAAAAAGTTTTTATGTGATACTGTTATCGAAAAACTTGATACGTAGGCGGCTATAGTTGTTAATAATTATCTTTATTTTAAAATAATCAAAAATTTTGACGTCATTGTTGATAGACTTTTTACTACTACTCTACTCATTCATTCAAACAGATTAGCTGATTAACTGGATTTATTTATAGTATAGCACGAAAGTGTTTGCGTGTACGTGCAAATTTGTAAAATTAATATCGAATCAGAAATCGGATTGTGTGAAAATTTCTTGAAGTTTTGATTTCATTAAAAATTAAGAATTAAAATTAAAACTTTTAAATCATTGATATATTTTTAAATGATTATGGTTGACTTGGAAGAAATTTTGCCGTGTAAGGTTAGGATTTTATGATATGCCACGAATATTATGTTGCCGTAGCACTCCGTAAAACTCTTTCCGTCTTTCGCGCTTTCTTTTTTATTATTCTTGCTTTGAAATTCCTACGAAAGAACTATTTCCGAGAAGCGTGCGAAGGGAAGGGGAGTTTTTATGTTGATTTCTGAATCTGGTGCGGAAAGGGTTTAGCCCTGTTTGACCAATGAGCAAACACGCGTCACTGTTTTGACAATCTTATTTTCTCAGCTAATTAATAAAACTCAAGAGCGGAAGTTTTGAAGTAGGGAGAGGAAGCCCTCCTTTCCGCTTGTTCATTGAGGAAATTGTGCGCCTACAGAAGTTGCTCTGCGCAACCAAACACCGGGTAACTCCCCCCCCCTACTGCCTAACTGCCGCTCATGATGATGATGATGATGATGATGAAGATTAAACACAAAAGGTTAGGCCCACCATACAAACACCGGCGAATCTGGGTTAACCTCACACACGAAAATAGTCAACTGTAAAAATTGATCCATCAATAAGACACCGATTACAACGAGGCAACCAACATCTACCACATTTTTTGTTGAATAAATAAAACTACTATAAAATTACTTGCACTTTTTAAGTGTTTTCTATTCTTATAGGTCCAGTGTATCTCTTTAACTTATCCTGTAAAGTTATTATTACAAATTTTTAATAACTATTAATTTCTAAAGTATATAAACGTAATTTAATCATAAGTAAGAATATTTATTAAGTTTTGAGCTGTTTTGCAAACCTATTTACCTATTCATAATTCATTTTATATAACGTTAAAATATTTTATTGAAATGTCAATTCCACTTCTTAATAGTTTAGGGGAAAATACTTAATTTATGAAATAGCGCTAAACAAATCAAAATATTCACGCAGACTTCAAATACGTAGTCAAATTATGTTCTCAAACTTCAGCAATTCTTGAAGCACCTTTTCTATCTGTGGATCTTGAAAACGTTGGCTTAAACTTATATGAAATTAATATAAACGTATTCATAGAATTGTTACAATTTTAAGTTATATGCGGGTTTTTTTTTTTTTTAAGAAGAAAATTATGTTAACTGAAAGATTTCATTTTTTTCTCTCTTTGAAACCATAAGATTAATGTTCCTGGAGGTTTTCTATTCATTTATATAAAATTTTACTTAAATGGAAAACACTACCTAAATCAAACGGAATAAAAGTTAAAATCATCCTTATGTGAGGTTGAACACTAAAAAATTTAAAATTATTCTTTATTTCAACTTCCACGTAATTACTGCAAAAATAAATTTTTATCAGTAATGCAAAACAAAAAATTTCTGAAATATTTTTTTTTTTTAATGTTTGCTCTATTGAGATCACTTTAACATATTTTACTAATGTTTCCAATAACTTGGAGTAACTAAAGTCTCCCGGAAATATAGTTCGCACACCATCTCACCGTATAGAAGAACGTCATTTGTGTAAAAGTCTGTCTGTTTGCATTACTCTCTTTTGATCACCTAGCAATGGTGTTCTTAGTCCGCATTTTTCTCGCGCAAGTTTTCGAGATGTCGTCACCTATGAATGTCTGTTTCTGTGGCAACTCCAGTTAGAATGGACTGAATATATGGAAGAGAAATAGAAGATTGTTAAAATGGAAAACCCTGCATTTCGACAGGGGAAAAGTCCTGCGAATTCTCTATTGACGTCCATCGATTGTTCTAATGTAAATAATCATTGAATAATCTATTAAAAGTGTTTCTCTGAATTTACAGGAAAAAAGTAAATATGAAACTGCCTTTGTGAGAAAGTATGTCAAAAGAATAAGAGAACAAATATTTTGCTGGCGTTTCCGTTGAACATTTTTTGACGTTAAGGTGTTCAATCTTTATTCTCTTCCGAGTTACCGCTCGAAGTGGGTGAACATTTACTTAAGGTTTAAAAATACTTGTGAAATGGTGAATATTTAAAAATTCTGTCTGCCTGTTGCATACAGATTTCTTGGAATCGAATACGTCATTTTTAAGATTCTTAAAGTACTGTGATAGCAAAAGAGACGACTTTAGTGGAGCTTGCTGAAAAATAAGCCATCAAGTATTGTTTGTGAAATTTTGACAGAATATTTGAGAAAAGAAAGAAAAAAAGGGGGATTTAAGTAAATCTCGTTAGTTGGTCATCTGTGTTCTATGTGAACGCGATGTTTTTCTTCCATTTTTAGTTTCTTTTCATCTAAGTCTCGATCTCCTTGGGTTCCGTTCTTGAGGCATTCCACCCCCTCTGAACTTCCCGGATACATTCATCCTCTAAGAGAATGTCAAGGCTCAAAACGAACGATCAGAGCTGACCACTTCTTCAACATTTGCAGGTAGGCGAAAATATTTATCTTTTCAATTGTTGTTTTAGAGGGAAAATGTGGCAATTGCCTCTGTGAGCCGATGAAAAGACCACCGCACCATCATTTCACCGCCGCCATCCTAACTGCCCTTTATACGGGCAATTGGAAAAGGGATTTAAAAAAAATTTATCTAAAAGCCAAATTGATTCCGAAATTTTTTGCTTTGGTTAGTAGCATAATTATTAACATAAATGAAACAAATAAGCTATTGGTTAAAGATTCTTAGGAAAAATGTCAACGGTTATTTTCTTTATCAAACTTTCAAAGATGAAAGCAGTGTTAGGAAAATATTCATCAGCTAAATAAATTAGAGAAGGAAACGAATATAACCTTTTCTTTTAATAGTAATTTTAAGCAATAGTGAAAACAAAAGTATATAATAAAACGTTTGAAGTATAATCCCATTCAATAATCATTAATATCTGCAGATCAGATTAGGAAGAAATCTTATCAGGTTATCTTCTTCAGGCAAAGACCGAGGATTTGTTTCATGAAATTTATTTTTATATACGATTAATAATAATTAATAATGTTAAATTATAGAATTTCATTTAACGATATAAATATCAGAATAAAACTAGTGTTTGATTTTGATTAAGATACTGTTTTTGTATCAGATATACTAAAAAAAACAGCAGTGTAATTTTATAAATCCAATACAATGGTAATTCTAGCATTCAGTTTTCATAAGTTTCACTCATGTACGGTTAACAAAAGAATTAACGTAGTCTTAGAGCTTATTAATACAAGAAATAATTCCAATTTTTTGTTTTATCTTTGAAACTATGAAAATTTTATTGTTTTCATATTTAAAATTTTTAAATTTGTTTTATAATTTTATTTGTGCATGGTATAAAAAATGAGAGAGATTATTTCTTTATAGTTACAATACTGATTAATTATTTGATTTATTGCTTCTTATGATATCATTTCTACAGCAATTCTTCGTTGTACGTTCTAACTATTTTATAAACCTTATTTGTAGATGTCTTATTCAGTCCATGTTTACTATTAAATTAAACACTTCAAGTAAAAATATCGAAAAATTCAATGCGTTTTTTAAAAAGAAGACTCAAGGAATTTCAAATGGATAAAATCTTAACTTGTTGTGGACTGAAAAAATCATTTTAAAATTATTCATATAATTGATACAATTTAATATGGCAGACTCATTTATTATAAACACATTTTCAGTTTCGAAATTACTATCCATTTGAAAGGTTTTATTCTTTGCCCTACTCTTATACCTGGGAGTAATTCTACTCTTTACTCCCTGCCTATAATTTATATGAACGTGTTCAGATAATCAAGCTTTTATTCTCTATTTTCAAATAAACAAAATATTGTGCCTTCGAATATACAAGCAGAAGGACTGACAATCGATAAGACTGATTTTGGCCGAATGAATTGCCTATCTTTCCATTGCAATTATTTCTAATTCGTTTCAAAACCCACCATTAATGAAATTCTTAACAGACTAGAGATAAAAAGCTTCTGAGATTCAAGGTAATATAAAAAAATTACACGGTTTTTATTTTGTGTGAAAAATTTTTGTTTTTATTTCAAGTATAGAAACGAAATTATTAATTCCTAAAAATTCCTAAAGTTTTTTGTCTTTATAATTTAAAGTGCCAAAATTGAAAGAAGTATTTGAATAAGAGGCCCGCTAGTTTAAGAATTTATGACATGCGTATTTCATTAATCGCTTTCTTTCTTATGGCTCAGAAAAATAGGACGGAGACACAGTTCGTCAAATTTTTCTTTCTATTCCTAATTTGACTATTGAGTTTCAGTTCCTTTTGGAGAAAAATCTAAAATATTAGAATTACAGTAATACACATCAGCTTAATCATTAGAGATCAAACCTACCCAATTTTTGCCATATTTTGAACAATTTTCTGAGGTCCGAACTTCCCGCCGTTCCACGCTACTGTTTCAGAAGTGTTCGATGCTCAGAACTGTCCTTATGCAATTTGAATTCAACCTGATATATTTTTATCTTATTCTATTTTCATTAACTCTAAGTTAATCTTTATACTTGTCAGAATTGAACTCTGAGCTATTCTTTAGGTTGATAGCAAAATTAATAAACAAAATAAAGTACTGGTATATACGAATATTCCGACAACCGATAGTCTAAATATCCCTCTCAATCGAAATATATATAAAGATAAACTAAAATAAAATTAAGATTAGATATGGCTGAGAAGACATAATTATATACAATAATATTTAATTTTTTCCAGTGGTTAATGCCTTAGAGATGCGGAAGCTAGCTGATTATTAATTAATAAAATTATTACACAAAGATAATATATTCTGCTATTAAACCATTAATGATTCGGCTAAATATGGAACCCAGAATGCCGGAGTTATTAAACTTGTACTACTATAGTACTACTACTTACAGATAGCTATGTTAGTAGATAATAATTGTAATTTAAGAAGAATTTTACTAATGAAATTACCTTTCATGTGTACAAAATTTCTAAAAATAATTACAAGTGCTAAATGTAAAACATTAGCCTAAACTCCAGCACGTTGTAGCAAATTTCAACAATCTCAATAAAAAAACTAATAATTTTTACTTCTCACACAAAAATTATTCCTTAAAAATAAACTTAAATTGTATGTGGTTAAAATTATTAAAAGTTTACTTTAAAAAAAATCATTTTTGTGTTGAGGTGTGAACTTTTTAATGATGAAAAATAGGAAAGAAAATTCCGCAGCCCGTACTGATGAAATTTTTCATTGCATTTAATGATGAAAAATTTTCTTTCCCATTTTTCATCATTAATTCGAACATCTGAGGTAGGCGTACCATTAAAACCCTCAGTGATCATCTAATGATTTGAACTTTTTAGGTTTCACCCTTCATTGATATGTAATACTCTTCGAGTACTCGTTAAGTACCTAACCTAATCTGCAAATCCGTAAAGTAAAAAAATCTGGGAATCTGGGATGGATTAGAGTCAAAATACACAACTCGCATTCCTTATTTTAATTCAGGCTAAGTTTATAGTTATAGTATCAAATTTCATAATTAAATACAGTTAAGGATAACAATAAAATTATAAATCATCTATAAATTCCGATATTTTAAGTTCGGAAAATGGGCTGATTTTAACAATCTAAATTACGTGTGTTTCATCTAATATTACTTTTCCTGATTTCATTACAAATAAGGAGTTCGCGCAAGATGGAGGAGTTTTAATATTTTAAATTGTTACATATTAGTACAAGATTTCTCGTCTTATATTATTTTTAATATTTCATTTAAAAAAATTTAAGTTACCCGTTTTCGATAGAACTTTAAAAGTTGTAATTTGATATAATTTTCAATAGATATGTTTTTGATAAAGGATTTTTTAAAATGCATTATGATAGAAAATTTATAACATCTTGTATTTTTGATGAAAAAAACTTTATTGAATTTTTCATAGTCGATTTTGATAAATTATTTTATATAAAAAAGGAGTAATTGGTGTTTGATAAAATATTTAATGGAACTGTTTGCATTTAATTCATTCTCCTAATTGTTGAAAATAATTAACATGAAATTAATTCCCCCGAGGAGGGTATAGGAAAGCAGCGGAACCCTGAGTTCATTTATTTTTTATCCCTTTTAACCATACTTTTAATCCCAGTATTCTTTAATCAAAAATTGGTTTTCTCGAATGTAGTATTAAGAAAATGGAAATGAACTGTACCTTTTTTCGTTTCTTATCGTTTTCGATCGATACATTTAGTTGCCTTTTGAAAATGTTAACATTGTAGTTCTAAAGATCACGTGACCGGTACCTCCACATCTTCAACCCCACTGAATGAATTTGGTCCAAACTTCATAGTAATGTCGAGCTTGCTAGAGGAATATGCAAACCAAATTCACTCCTTTACATACCTTTATACCATATAGACTGGGTCCTCCCCTATAACTCTCACCCCCATAACTCCGACTCCACTGGTACAATCGAAACCAAACTAAATAGTGAAGTAGCACATGCTCACAGTAAGCTATATTTCAAATTTTAACCTTTTACGTCAAAAAAATGTAGAAAATATTAAGGGGACAGACAGACGGACATGGTAAAACGAATAAATAGCTCCTATCTTTCGCTATACAATAAAAAAATCAAGTTATTTTGATTAATAATTTATTATTGTGTTTGACTTTGGAGCTGAAATTTAATTTTTTAATTACAGTATTTTAGCACTGCCATTTTATTCTAGTTTTCATTTGTACCTTTGGTTTTCTACGGAAGTGTAAAATGAACCCGTTCAGCAGTTCATGGAAAACCGCAACTGTCACTGATTGTCGATTATAAACGATACCAAAACTTTCCTCATCCACTTATGCATTTCATCTTTCTCGTTTACTTCACCAATGAGTGACCTCAGAGTTATAAAGAAACTTGTTAATTTGCTAAAGACAAATTAAAGAAATAAAAAACTTTCACCACAACAAAAATCAAGGAAAAATACAACCTGAACCTGGAAGCGCTTTTCGACAGCAAGGCTATATATAGTGAACAATAACCAATAGAAACAAAAAAACCCTGAAAACGTGATCACCGTTTTGCACGAATTTAGAAACCAAATGTCCAATTTAAGTGAGCTAATTCTAAATTTTAACCTAAAAAGTGAGTTTTGTTCACTATTACCCGAAAAAACCTGAGTGGCCATGACTAAACCAAAATAAGTATTTATGTGGATCGTACTAATGAACAGATTAAAAGCACAACACTCTTTAACCACAACTAAAAAAGGCGTAAAACAAGAAATAAAACAAAAAGCATGAAAAAACAATACAATCTGTAAACGTCTTTCGAAAGCTTTGCTTTCATCTTCAGCAGACAAGAAGAACCTCAAGAGATTCTTGAGAGAACTGACTTGTTTATTCGACAATCGACAATCGACAATCGAACAGTGTAGTGTATCGGTATTCGTGTGGAACTTGAAGCATAGCTTCATAATCTCACCCTTCATAATCATATTCCAAGGGAAATACACTGAACTAGAAAAGAAGCCTGATGTACCCACAAAGGTCATCCAAAGTATGAAAGAAAATTGCCTCCTCTTGGTGGAGGAAAATTTGATTGACGATTTTCTAAACTAGGAGTACATTACATAGTAAGCCACAGAAAAAACGAAAGAATTTATGAAGCCCAGTAATCTGGGAAGATGACATTATCAATGTCATCAAAATTGACATCAGGATATGTCTTGGATTACGATGCCTTTTTCTATGTAGAGAATATTTTAGAATGCCAGAGACTAGATCATTATCATGATTTGCCATAATAGGCAGCACGGTTTTCATGAGCTCTTGAACATATTTCCCGACATGGGTCATATCGAAATCATTATGAATGGAGTAATTGCGAGCAATTCTCCTATCTAATTGTGCAATAGTCCTTAGGGTAATGTTCTGGAAAGTTTGGAGTTCCTTCCATCTTGTCTTGCAAATCGTAGCCCAGACGGGCATGCCATATAGCAAGAGGACACGAACAATTGTTTTGTATAACAGTAGTTTGTTACCAACACTGAGGGCACTGTTACGACCCAACAGAGAAATTAAGCTAAACTTTGCTTTTTTTGGCCTTGTTCATCACAAGTCACATGCATATTCCATGATAGTTTTGAATCAATAACAACGCCAAGGTATCTATAATTATCAACCCATTCCAATTATTTGCCATATAACTTTAAGGAGTCAAGATTTCTCTTTTCCTTCTTAGTGATAAACATTGCTTTGCATTTGTCGACATTCAGTTTTAATCGCCACGTGCTAAACCAGATTTCACATTCTTTAAGGGCTTACTGCAAACGTGATACAACAACACTAGGCCAGCGTGCCCATATCAGTATAGCAGCATCATCCGCATAGAAATATAGCTTGCAGTAAGAGATTTCAGGGAAGTCGCGTATATAGTAATTGAACATCGTGGGACCGCCATTTATCTCACAGGTATCAGATAATTCATCTCCAACTCTAGCCTGAAAAGACCTGTTGGACAGAAACGAGTGAACTAGACTAATTAAATCATGTTGAAAACCATCAGTTATCATTTTATAAATAAGGCCTTCATGCCAGACCTGATCAAATGCTTTATGAACATCTAAGAAGATGACGCCGCAATACATCGAAAGATTAAGGGGAGTGTTAACATCCGCTATAAGTCTCCAAACTTGGAGCTGGCAAGAATGTTCCGTCCGAAAACCAAATTGTTCTGCATGGTTGAGATTATTGGTTGTGCAGAAATCTAAGAATCTTGTGAGAATTGTTCTCTCCAAGACTTTGGATATAGAAGATAGCAAACTGATGCCCCCTCCCCCCTCGCTCGCCAGATTTATCACCCCCTGATTCCTTCCTATGGGTTATCTGAAGAAAGTGGTTTATGGGAACAGTCCACACACGATTACTGAGCTGAAAACGAACATCACAACACCCATGTCTAACATCATTACTGCCATGCTTCGCAGAGTCTCACGAAATCTGGTAAAGCGAACCCGTTTTTTTTATTCGCGAAAAAGGACGTCTGTAACGCCTAAAGTTTGTCTGCTAACAAGTGAATGAAAAAACTTTTTCAAAAAACAACGCACGAGTTTTCCTGGAAAAATTTTTTTAATTCATGCATTGTCACCGACTTTACGTATGTGTACAAAATTTCAGCAAGATCGGATTAGTGGAAGGGGTTAAAATATTGATTACAAGATTTCATCTACCAAACATGGTGAAAGTTATACGAGCGTTGTAAAAACAAAAGCCAGCATTTCAACTAATCTTTGTGATACTTTACTTTCATTTAAATTCTCAAATTGGTACTTTTACGGGTAGCTAAACTTTGATGTGCGCGATTTTAAACTCATCCTGTACGTGCCCGACGACCTCGGTTGGAATATTTGGACTTTTACGGTTGGAATATTTGGAATTTGAAAAGCCTGTAAAGAGGCGTGGGACGATATCCTCTTTGCACTCTTTGCAACAAGTTTCTTACGCAGCGGAAATTGCAATGTCCGAAGAAACGGGTCTGCAGAACGTACACAACCGATTGTACCGAAAAGGACTCTAGGGTTCCTGGGCACCAAATCGTTCACATACATGTTAATCAGCCTCCATACTCTTCTCAATGAGCTTTTTGTAGATCTTCCATTGTACTTGCGTCGCTTTTTAGAATCCTTTTCTTTTTTCCTTGCCATTACACAAAAGTTTATTCTAACTGCATTTTAGTGTGACTAACATGTGGAAAGCAATAAGAAAAAAAAATTGTTTTAAGAAGTATGGATATAGGGACTATTCTTTCATTGCGGTCCATCGATAAGTCCCTCACATTGGAATGTACACAAAATGCTATTCAGAAAAAAAAAATCAAAAAAAATCAGTCAAAAAAATTTTAGAAAAATTTGTTTTGTGCTTTAAATTGCTTCGAAGCTATCAAAGTAAAATAGCATTTTGAACTCAATCGATGTTTTTAAGGTTTTCTTATTTTATTTAAAATTTTTGATTAATAAATTTTGTTCTGACTGAAAAAAAAATGATCATTCTCAGTAATGGATATTTAAGAGCCCTCAATCGGATCATTTCATATATGATTCATGAAACTGTTATTCAATCACTATTTGTTCTATAAAATATTTAAATTTATAAAAGATCTTTAAAAAGATATCGGTAAATCGTGTTTCGATGAATCGCAAATAAAACTGTACAACTACATGATGTCCTAAGAAGGACTGACAGTTTTTAAAATAGAATAGCAGGCTGGCTAATGGTGACAGTTATTAAAGTTATTGTTGCAGGAGATTAATATGTGAGGTCAGAGATTTTGATAAGTTTCCTTGTGTTTAGCGGACTGCGCATAATGACATACTTAACGGCCTGCACGTTTGGTGCCGTCATGGCCGATTGTGGACGTCCAACGATTTAGACTGTTGCTATAAAGCCTTTTACGGACCTCCAATTCCTTGTATGAGGACAAGGAATTTCCGGATTTGATGAATGAGCTTCCTTTCCTATTTTAATTCCCGAATAACTTCAGCTGTCTCTATGGACTCATTCTTATCACTAAGGGAAAGAATACGAATTGATAAATTGAATAACGATAATGCATCCTCTTAATTTGTTATTTTCATCAACTTTATTATCTCTTTAATTTGCATGAATTGGGGTACAGGAATTTTATCTGGGTTATCAGTTTCCATAATCTTCACGAAACAATTGAAAATGGAATTTAAAAATGCAGACAGTCTATAATTTAAATTAATTTGCCCTGCTTGGGGTGCATTCCTTATCGATTTTTGGGTTACTATGAAATAGTTTTTGTAGAATATTTTATTCACATAAGAAGAAGAATTTATACTTTTCTTTTAAATTCCGCTCACCTCTGAGCAATCTTAAAAACTGCTTGATTAAATCGATGGCACGCGAATGATAATAACAATGATTAACAATTTATTTATTTATTTATTTATTTATTAGGAGCTTTAGCATAAAAGCTACTTATAAGAATGCGCCCTTGGTCTGTACGTTTATCCGGCCGTCCGCCGTTTGCACGATAACTTGAAAACAGATTATCTTTTTTAAATTCTGTTTTAGAAATATGACCATCAAAGTCTTAGCTCGACCGTATCAACTTTTCAGAATTTTTCGTGGACCCCTTCAAGTCGAATTCACGTGCTAAAACAGTGAGTGTAAAGAATACCAAGCTAATGGCATGTCATATAACAATCGATTTATCAAGAAGCAATACATTTCTGTTCATCTTTTAAGCATTACTGACATCAGCGCGCGCACGTGAAATCGCTTTGTCGACGCACGATTGCTCAAGTGCTCATAATCTATATTATTCAGTAGCGAAAGAATGGAGCTACTTATTGGTTTTATAATGTCTGAACTGTGTACCCCTTCATAATTTCTACATTTTTTGAGATAGAAGGTTGAAATTCGGAATGTAGCTTCCTATGGGCATTTCCATCTGCACTATTTAATTTGGTTTTGATTAGTGCACTGGGATCGGAATTATGGGGGTGGGATTCAGAGAGGACAACATATCTATGTACTATATAGGTACGTAAAGGCGTGAAATTCAGTATCCAGATTCCTCTATACAAGATCTATATTACTATGAAATTTAGGCCCAGGTTTTCCATTGGGGTCGGATTTGCAGGGGTGGCAGTCACGTGGTCTTTAGAACTATGCCAACATATGGCTTGTGATATATCATACGTTCGGAAATGAGAAAGGTTGGTTGGTTTGGTTTATTTGGTATTAACGTCCTTTTCAACTGCTATGGCCATTTCAGGACGGCGTTATAGGGGCCGCAAATTTTGCCTCGCAAGGGATCTTTAACGTGCAGCCGGCAAATGACTACACGGGACCAACGGCTTTACTTCCCTTCCAAATTGCGTGATCTCAGGATATTCCCCCTGAAAAAATCCTCGTCGTCCTCGGCCGGGATAGAACCCGCGTCCTCGGCGATCACGCAACCTCTGAGCCACCGAAACCGATGAAATGATGAGAAAGGGAAGGAAATACGAGCTTTTTTACATTTTCTACATTTTACGTTCGCGAAAATTAATTTTTGATGAAAAAACTTAGGGAGAGGTAAAAAGTGTAGATAAAGGGGTAAAAATAGATGTCTTCAGGATCTGCTACTTGCCTTACCCTACTCGGGAGGAGGGGGAGGGGGGATTAATTTTTTAAATAAATGTAAAAATGTATTTCTCCTTCACTGCTAAAGCTCCTCCTTGGAATGTTTACAAGATTTTATTTATTTATTCGGAGCTTTAGCATAAAAGCTACTTATAAGAATGCGCCCTTGGTCTGTACGTTTATCCGTCCGGCCGTCCGCCGTTTGCACGATAACTGAAACCGGATTAACTTTTTCAAATTCTGTTTTCAGAAATATAACCATCAAAGTCTCAGCTCGGCCGTATCAACTTTTCAGAATTTTTCGTGGACCCCTTCAAGTCGAAATCACGTGCTAAAACAGTGAGTGTAAAGAATTCAAAGATACTGGCATGTCATATAACAATCGATTTGTCAAGAAGGAATATATTGTTACTTTCTGTTCATCTTTTAAGCATTATTGACATCGGCGCGCGCACGTGAAATCGCTTTGTCGACGCACGATTGCTCAAGTGCTCGTAATCCAATGACGTATATTAAAGATAGACTCCGAATCCTATTGTTAACAGCGGCAAAAAGTGAAGCAAATTGAGCCATGATAATTCTGGGCAGGAGTGAGCCGTGGAGTAATTAGCTGTCTGGCTGCTTTGTTTTTGAAGATTTTGGGCCTGAGAAATAATTAATTCAAAACCATTCCTCAAAGTTAAACTGCGTACAACTGTACAAATAGACAAGAAAAAGGATCAGGAATCATTTTCCACAAAAATAAATCAAAAATACATAACTAAAATGAAAATACGTAACTGAAAGACAATCGAAACGAAATTGAAATTGAAACCATGATTGAAAAATTGTTTATAAAATATAATAAAATACTTCTAATACAAAGTAAACGAAAAGATAAACTTATCACTCCGTGATCGGCGTGTGAAAGAATTATTAATCAGCTACTCTCGTGTCTAGCCATGTGTTTTGCATCGAATTCACTCACTTTCGGCCATGACAGTTCTGGGCATGGAGCTTCCCAATTTGCTTCAAGTAACAACAATAGAATTCGTAGTCTATCTTTAATATACGTCATTGTCGTAATCTATAAGCTTATTATTAAGTAGCGGAAAAATGGAGCTACTTATTGGTTTTATTTTACACACGATTTGAATCACCCTTCATCATTTCTACATTTTTTGAGGTAGAAGGTTGAAATTCGGAATGTAGCTTACTATGGGCATGTGCACCTTCACTATTTAGTTTGGTTTTGATTAGCCCACTAAGGTCGGAGTTTTGGGGTTGAAAATTAGAGGGGACCAAAAGGTCTAGGTGTATTTATGCATATAAAGGAGTGAAATTCGGTATGCAGATTCCTATAAGCAAGATCTCCATGCTATAAAGATTCTTTTCCCCCGAGGTTTCCATTAGTACTAGTATCCATGCCTTCCCGACTCGGTGGCGGAAATGCATCGAAAAAATGGGGACGACATTGAAAAATAGTGTACCAAATCTGTCTGTAATAAAGGAGCTGTAAAAAATATTTCCGGTTTTCATTTGACTGGCCCTCGTAAATAGGATAAGAATGGAGCTACTTATTGGTTTTATAATGTCAGTCCGTCCGCTTCATAATTTCTACATTTTTTTGAGGTAGAAGGTTGAAATTCGGAATGTAGCTTACTATGGGCAAGTCCATTTGCACTATTTAGTTTGGTTTTGTTTGGTATACGGGGCTCGGAATTACGGGGGTGGGATTCAGAGAAGGCAACATATCTATGTGATATTTAGGTACGTAGAGGCGTAAAATCCAGTATTCAGATTCCTCTAGGCAAGATCTACATTACTATGAAGTCTAGGCCCAATTGTTCCAGTGGGATCGGATTTGCGACGGTGGGAATTACTTGGTCCTTAGAACTATGACAACATATGGCATGTGATATATCATACGTTCGGAAATGATGAGAAAGGAATGAAGATACGAGGTTTTTGTACATTCTTTACATATTACGTTCGAGAAAATCAGTTTATTGATTAAAAAAAACTTGGGGAGAGGTAAAAAGTGCTGATAAAGAGGTAAAAATAGATGACTTGCCTTATCCTACTCGGGAGGTGGGGGGGGGGGGGGACTAATTTTTTTTTAATAAACGTATAAATGTATTTCTGCTTCACTGCTAAAGCTCCTCCTTGGAATGTTTACAAGATTTTATTTACTCTTATAGATTTCTATACTCTTTATTAAATAGGGTTTCCTATTTAATAATGTCCATAATTTGGTCGTTTTTGCCAAATTGATTAAGATGATCAGCAAATTTAGACTAAACAGGTGGTGGCCTTACAGTATAACAGAGGGACATCAGGAGTTCCTGTTCACTGTTCGATTGTCTTGCTGTATATCCTTGACAAAGCCGGGAATAAATGGCGAAACTAGTTGGAACTCCTGATGTCCCTCTGTTATACTGTAAGGCCACCACCTGTTTAATCAATAGGAACAGTATTATGATCCACCCTTCTACCAAATTTAGACTTCTCATCATTGTTGATGAAGGATCTTTTGTGTTCTTTATATATCGGAAAATTTCCTTGAGGTCATTCTTAAAAAAACATGAATCACATGAATTGCATGAAAATTTGTAAATGCCATTGTCACTGTATTTGGTCAATATCAATCTAATTAATTCAAAAATTTACAAAAGTTCATTCTTCATGTAAGGCCATTTGATGACTAATACAGCTTTCATAAAATTTTCGTATTGCTTACATCTAGACCACTTCGTGTTTAATTTATTGATTTATAAAGCAATACCGATTTTATACAATGATCCTGAAAAATATCTTTATGATGAAAAATAGGAAAAAAAATTCCACAGGCTGGAATCGAACCAGGAACCTTCTGCTCACCGTGCAGATGCGCCAACCGATTGCGCCACCGTGGACATGGAAACATTAACGCTATCTACATGTCCTTAGGGCTGGTTGGAGCAGTACCCAGTTTGCGGGCTGGGACTATCTTTCTTCAAAAATTTCAACATCTGAGGTTTGGCGTGAAAAAATCCTCTTAAGACCCATCATTTATTAATCTTTAACGATTTTACGCCATTAGGAAAGATAGTCCCAGCCCTAAGGACTTGTAGATAGCGTTAATGCTTCCATGTCCACGGTGGCACAATTGGTTGGCGCATCTGCACGGTGAGCAGAAGGTTCCTGGTTCGGTCCCAGGCAGTGGAATTTTCTTTCCTATTTTTCATCAAAAATTTCAACATCTGAGGTTTGGCCTAAAAAATCCTCTTAAGGCCCATCATTTATTAATCTTTAAATATCTTTATTAGGAGTATTTTAGAAAAAAGTTACTTATAAGAATGTGCGCTTGGTCTGTACGTTTATTCGGCCGGCCGCCGTTTGAAACGCTAACTTGAAAACGGATTAACTTTTTCAAATTCTGTTTTCAGAAATATGACCATCAAGGTCTTAGCTTGGTTGTATCAATTTTTCAAGATTTTTCGTGAACCCTTCAAGTCGAACTCACTTGCTAAAACAGTGACTGTAAAGAATACCGAGATAATGCAACACCACATCTACTAAAAGCCTGAGCGCGAGAACGTCATACTTTGTTACATCACCTACGGTAGGGTATTGTTAATCATATTTCCACCAATAATAAGCCCGAAATTGTCCCTACACCGTAGCTGATGTAACAATGTATGATTTTTCCGTGAGCAGGCTTTCTCTCCAGGCGGTATTGGATAATGGCATGTCATATAGCAATCGATTTGTCAAGAATGAATATATTATTTTCTGTTCATCTTTTAGGCATTATTGACATCGGCACACACACGTGAAATCGCTTTGTCGACGCACGATTGATCAATTGCTCATACACCCGTATTCAGAATGAGCGCTCTCGCTTTTCTCAACACACTGTTGAATACAAATTCCTTATTATTTAATTTGTACTCAACAATGGTTTGAGCAAGAGCGCTCACTCTGAATAAACGGGCCATAATATATTATACAGGACGTAAACAAATAATTGCTCCGGTTTCGTGAATTTATTGTAGGTGTATTATTTAACATATCATCAAGAAACTTTATAAGTACATAGAGCAACTCGCCAAGTATTTTTGCCATTTTACAGGTGCTCGATAATGTGCCCCTTTAGTGACTACACAATATAAAACCTGTAATCAATGAAACATGTTTCTGTCACATTGAGAAAAGATCGGTGATACGAGCCAGGTAATGGCAGATCAGCCGGTAATAGTAGCACAAATACTAAGTCCATGAAATACCCCCATACAAATAAGTCACAAGAGGTTAAGTCAGGGGAGCGTGGAGGCCACTGATGTGAATAAAAGGACTTTCTTTTATTCACATCATTGATGAAGACCATGGCAGCTTTCTTGATCATTTCCGACACGACCGCTCCATCAGTTTTGCAGCTGTAGCCCTCTAGCGGCCGCAAACGGAAACATAGATCTGCCGGACATTTTTCAAAAAAAAAAAAACAAACGAGGCGAGCAGCTCTCTGTATTTGCAAAGTCTCATTATGATGTGTTAAATAATTCACCTACAATAAAATCATGAAACGGGGACAATCATTTGCGTACATTCTGTAAAATGAAATTTCAAGTTTTTGCTTTGGTTGTTAACAAGTAAGAGTTTTGAAATTCGAAAATTTAGCTATCCAATCAGGAAGCGTTATTTTCAAGTCCATTGTTGGGATTGGCTGTTGTAAATAATTTGAAAAAAGTAGGTGTTTCAATTGTTACGACAGTATCATTGTTAAACTCAGAATGGGCAGAAGAATTTTAATTGTTGCAATAGATAACGAAGACATTTATTTTCTTCATTAAAATCACAGTCTTTTAATTCTCTGGTCTGTTCATACCAGAGACAAATGAAAATAAGAGACCGGCAGTGACCTCCCCTCTAGTGGTGCCTTCGCGCCGCCATAACGGGATTGGCAAGAAACAGCTGATCGCCGTAGGCAATGCATGTGAATCAATCGCAAACATTTATTTTTTTCTAATATCTACCTAAGATATCTCGATGAATTTATTATGGAACCACCAGAAAAACTTGCTCTATTAAACAAAAAAATAATCATTCAAATCGGCCCATCTGATAAAAAGTTATTTGATGATAAATAAAGTTATTTTTAAACATAAATTAAAAAAAAAAAATTTTAATGAAAAAGGAGGAAGATATTATATTAAACCAATTAACTAGGAAAATTCTCCTCTATAAATTATAATTTTAAAGTAAATAAAATAAAATATACAGATTATATCAAATTACCTTTGATATGGAGTAAAATAATAACTCACCGGACCATATTAAGGTTACTTTCTCTTGTCTTAGTGATGTGCGATACCAAAGAAGCATCGATACTTCCGGTATCGAGTACTTGAATAAAATACTCGATACCAATATCGAGTACTCAATGAGAAAGTATCGATAGTATCGAGTAAAAATGAGTATTTATTTATATGGTAAAATGCATTTCTGAGAGGACGTCGAACCTATACTGGAGCACGTGGAGGCTAACATCACTCATTACAATTAGACCTCACTACTATTACTAGGAGGCTATCATCACGTGTCCGAGTCATTGGCTTTTTTTTTTTTATTTCCCGTGCGCCCATAGAGCGAGGCGTGAGCTCGACAGCTCAACCTCGTTAGGAGAAATAAGAACAAACGCTTCGAAAGATACTTCCCTAATCAGTAGGCAGCCACTGGAATAAAAGCGTTAAAATATTCAACAGATTCTGAATTAACGCTGAAAATCGAACTTCTTCATTAGGTGACTGATAGGTTTTTTCAGTATCGGGTATCGACATGCAAAGTATCGATACTATCGATACTTGAGCCATATTTCTATGCCCGATACTTGAGTACTCGATACCGGCAAGTATCGATACTTTTTGGTATTGGTATCGGTATCGGCACAACACTATCTTGTCTCTCTTCTTATTTCGATCTGTATCTGTTTTTTTTTTTTGTTGTTGTTTTTTTGTTTTTTTTTATAATTTATATTAAAAAGCAATTAATTTACGAAAATTCTTCTTTATAAATTCCTTTATTTAAGGTAAATAAAATAAAATATACATATCAACAATAATTTGGATTATAATTAATGAACTGTATATTTTATTTTAGTTTATTTACTTTAAAATTATAATTTATAAATGAGAATTTTCGTAAATTAATTGCTTTTTACTAAAAATATAAAGAAAAAAGCAAAAAACAGATAGATCGAAATGAGAACAGACAAGCGAAAGTAAACCTCCCCCCCCCGCTTTTTAAAATAACCCTCATTGTTGTTCTGGCGCGAATCTATTGTTTCATAATTTATGAAAGAAAAAACATGCCTGTCAGTTGTTGTGCATATTATTGCACAAATCGTTTTTTAAAAGGATCCAATATTTCATTTCACAAGTAATCATGTGTATTAATAATATGTTAATAGTTTATTACAGTATGTGGATTAATAAACTGATTATTATCAGTGCTAATTATTTTATTCAACTGAGAATTATTTCTTCCTTTTTTTTGTTAAAAAAAAATTGAGTACCTTTTAAAAGTATTTTAGGTTACCAGATTTTCTTTTAATTTAAAATTTTAAAATCAATTAGCTAAAATTTGATAAATTATGTTAGGTTTGTTTATCAATAGTAAGAAACACTTTTAAATATCTTCCCAGTTTAAATGTTCTGACTTTATCAACATTCCATTATTGTCAGATAAACAAAAATTAAAATGACATTTTTTTTATTTTCTTAAAATAATTTTGTGACACAGCTTGTTAAAATTTTTAAAGTATAAACATCTAATTGATATTTCAATAAAGATAAGTATTGTGATAAACATTTTTATTGTGATGAATACATTAAAAAAGAACTGTCACTCAATAAATGAGCACCAAGCTCGTATAACCAGGTATAATATTTGCACAATAGATTTCCAAAGGATGACATTCTTCGTAAATAGTGGATACATCTTATTAGGCGTAAGAATTGGAAGCCAAACTCTTATTCTTCAGTTTTCTTCATCTATGCTTTCACTTGTCTCTGGCTAAGCCTCCATTATTAAAATAACGATAGGAGTTGCGAGTTGTAGGCGCTCTTTTAAAAATTCGTAAGGTATTGAATCAGCTATTGAAAGTCATTAAAAGTATACGTTATCGTTAGTTAATGCAATAAAGTTTTTTAAAAAAATCAGAAAACAGGTTACGCTTACTAATACCTCTCGAAGTCATCTACAAAAACAGCTGAAATAACATTGAGAACATACGCCACCTTACGTTTCTGCCATCCCCATAATGGAGATCGCTGCACTTCCGGTGGCACCAGTAGCGCTCAGCAAAATGAATAGGGCACTGCCAGTCTCTTATTTTCATTTGTCTCTGGTTCATACCAATGACGTATATAGACTCCGAATCCTATTGTTGTAACTTGAAGCAAATTCGGAAGCTCCATGCCCATAACTGTCATGGCCGAAAGTGAGTGAAGATAATGCAAAAGACATGGCTAAACAGAAGTGTAACTGATTAATAATTCTTTCACACGCCGATCACGGAGTGATAAGTTTATCTTTTCGTTTATTTTGTATTTGAAGTATTTTATTATATTTTAAAAACAATTTTTCGATCATGGTTTCAATTTCAATTTCGTTTCGATTGTCTTTCAGTTACGTATTTTCATTTTAGTTACGTATTTTTGATTTGTTTTTGTGGAAAATGATTCCCGATCCTTTTTTCTTGTTTGTTTGTACAGTTGTACGCAGTTTAACTTTGAGGAATGGCTTTGAATTAATTATTTCTCGGGCCCAAAATCTTCAAAAACAAAGCAGCCAGACAGCTGATTACTCCACGGCTCACTCCTGCCCAGAACTATCATGGCTCAATTTGCTTCACTTTTTGCCGCTGTTAACAATAGGATTCGGAGTCTATCTTTAATATACGTCATTGGTTCATACGCGCAAATTCCGTTGTTGAAGTCAACAATGGGATTGCTGTATTTATGGAAGAAGCGCTTTTAGTCCCCTCTATTGCGTGAATTTGGCTACATCTCAAACTTAACAATAGTTAAGGGAAAGTAGAAGCACTCCTTAGTTCATAGCGGTCACGGCATGAAGGCGCCACTATCTTTAGAGATGAATGCTGTACAGTGTTAAAGCTTAACTCAATTATTTACATGCAAGATTCAAATCTTTTATTTAAAGAAATAAATGGAGTCAGGTCTTATAGTAGTTACTTTTATTTTTTAATCACATTATATTATTCATAAATTTAAAATTGGCAAAATTAATAAAGACCATTTTCATTTAAATAAAATATGATCAGTGGATATGACTAATACAAATTCAACAATTAAATATATATATAAAATTTCATTTACAATTAATGAATGTAATTTAAAATGTATTAAAAATACTTACACATAATTTGTACACAATCTATAAAATTATTTTTAAAAAATTCTGAAAATAAATTTAAAATAATAAACAAGTTTATTGCAATTTAGATATTTTTTTGAAAATAAATTATTGCAATTTTCAGCTTTTCGCTGAATTGGACAGATTCATTCTGATATCTTTAGCTGAGAAATAGAATTTTGTTTGGCAGTAATATAATATTAAATGAGGCAAGCTAAGTTCTACATGTTCTCTGCTAGACCCCCCAAATCATTGGAAATGGTCAGATTTGGCAAATTTTCAAAAAATTTCAGAAGATATATCAATCAAATTTTTGAAATTATTTTCACTCAAAATTTTCTCAAGACATCGTTCAACTTGCTGAAAAACTTTAACAAGTTGGATAGCCTTTCAGTCTTCGTGCGTGCGAGCTGGTGGCGGGCACTTTGAACAATTCCTGTAATTTGGAGCCACGGGTTTAGTTGGCTGTATCGCGTAAATAAATCGTTTCCAGACAAAGTGCTATAGAACATTTTCGTCTTTTTTGACCTGAAGAATATGTCACTAAATTTATTGTACATAATTTTGAAACACCCTGTATAGCAATCCCATTGTTGACTTCAACAACGGATTTTGCGCGTGTGAACCAGAGAGGAGGATTAATACAATTAATAATAGGTTATTAAACCTCCTTGGTTAAAAGACCGTGATTAAAATGTAACGTGTTTTTTTACAGTTGAAAAGTAAAATTATGTACTGGAACATAAAATTATCTGATGACTTATAGTTGCCGCCACATAAGTTGAACGACAGGATGACGTCATTTCTAACGCCAGCCAATAGACGTTAACGGGAAGTAAATCGCTATTCCATGAACCATTCGCTTTCGTTTTCGAAACGTTGTTTTCGTATTTATATTTAGTTTATATTTAAATAGATAAATGAAGTTAATAAATTAAAAAATGACGCAGAATAGTCGACTCGAAGGCAATTTGTTTTATATTATGACTTTTAATAGGCTTTCCGCGATTCAACGTTATCTCCTTCTTCCATGGATATCTCCGCCTTTACTAACGTAGGTTTTGCGCTCGCGTTGTTGCACCAGTATGGCTGTCTTATTGTTGCGACGTCACATGAAAACTCTCTATAGTAGAACAAGTGCATCATGGGTAAAATGCAGACAAAACCTATTGATGAGAAGACTTACTGCGCATGTCAAAAAGATCGTACAACTTAGTTGGCGGCAACTACAGTGTCTGTTAACTGAAATATGTCAATTTTTAAATTTTAAAAAATATTTTCATATAGTTATTGCAATCAGATTATCTTTAACCATTACTTAGAATTTTAATTATTCAAAATAGTTTTCAACAGCGTTTTCAATAAAATAATGTTTAATAGAAAATCCAAGAATTGAATATATAAGCCTTTCGAAACATGCAAATTTAATAAGGTACAATTTCAATTCACTTGTAGAAATATACCACTTAAAGTACCAATATGATTAGAGATCGCTAAATGATAAAAGCAAACATGGCAATGGAGGACTCTGGTGAAAAATACCCAGTGACTTTTATAATAAAATAATAATGCGAAAATCTTTTCGCACGGATTCTGCTAGTTTATTATACGGGGTCTTTATAATTAAAGTTCCATTTTGACATGGCCATAAAAAAAACTACTGGACCAAAAGCTATAATACTTGGTAATATTATACAAGAGGGCATAGGAAGTTCATACCAACCAAAAAAAAAATTAGTTCAAAAGGTCACCACCAGCATGGAATGGCGCTCTATGCAATATTCGTATACGAAATTAGACACGAAGACAAAGGTTAACAAGTCTTTAATCGTTACTAAAATTCGTTATATGTTGAATGTGGCCTCCACCATTTACTAAAAGCAGGTTACACAGGATTATCGTGTCTAATTTCGTATACGAATATTGCATAGAGCGCCATTCCATGCCGGTGGTGACCTTTTGAACTAATTTTTTTTTTGGTGGCTATGAACTTCCCATGCCCTCTTGGGTATTATTACCAAGTATTATAGCTTTTGGTCCAGTAATTTTTTTTTATGGCCATGTCAAAATGGAACTTAATTATAAAGACCCTGTATAATGAAATTTGAGTTTTTGCTTAGATGTTAACAATTGAAATTTTTGAAATTTGAAAATTTAACTATGCAACAAGGAAGCATTATTATCAAGTCCATTGTTACGATTGGTAATTGTAAACAATTTGAGAAAAGTAATTGTTTTTATTGTTACAAAAGTATTATTTTTGTTGGTCAGAAGAATTTTAATTGTTCCATTTTTTTTTCAATATAATCTACAGATGGCGATGGCATTTTTCTTGCTTTATTAAAATGTAGTGTCTATTAATTGATTACATGTTTTTTTACATTTGAAAAGTAAAATCATGTACCAGAACATAATACTGATATGATGATTTATCTGATTAGTGAAATATGTAAATTTTTAAATTTTAAAAAATATATTTAAACTGCTGTTGCAACTAGATGACCTTTATTTAGTGGAATTTTAAAATAGCTTAATTCTATAAATTAAGAGTCAACTTAACTATCATGTTAAGTAATTTAAATGCAAAGAAAGGTAAAAGTAATGCATTAACAATGTAAGTGAAATCTCAGCTAAACTAATATCAATTATAAGTGTAGCTTGATTGTTTATAGTTTTTCTGTGAGTAAACTGCTGAGCAAATAAACCGAGCGAAAATAATACATCAGCTCATTTAATTAATACAGATATGACAACTACCTTACATGGAATCGCATTAACACCATCCGATCGAACCATACTGTTGAAGTTATGACGAAAATAATTTTGTTGTATTCATCACGTTACAGCTTGAGCGAGCTAACCGACATGCATTTGGTATATGGTGCTGCGAATCAACGGGAATGAATAGCTACAAGAATGTATGCAGAGCGGTTTCCTCAACGCAGACATACCGCTTCCATCTTTTTTGAAAAAACCCAAAACTGCCCGTTTTGTTGGACGACGTACTGCTTGCAGTACGCGCCAAGATATGGTTCCAGCATGATGGAGTTCCTGCGCACTTTAGACTTGTGGTGTGGTTTAGGTGGTTGGGTTATCAAGTTCCCGTTCCATGGTCAGCAGGATTGCCAGATCTTAGTCCGATGGACTTCTTCTTGTAAGACATCTGAAGACCTAGTGTATGCCACCCTGTAGATCATGTCGATGTTCTTCTTCCACGTATTGCACGGATATGGCAGTGAATGGTTGCACGAATGCGGCAGTCAATGCTTGGAGATGCCAGTGAAGGATACGAGAAAGGGGGCGTCAGCTCGAAGCATTTCTGTAATGTACACGTTGTCTAACGATAGCGTTTGTTGTTTTTCATTGAAAGCTCACTCATCAGAGAATCAAGCCACTGGCCCTTGCATGAATGGTTCGTACAACTCGTGTAGCCCATACCAGTGAGAGCGTGGACACACAATGGTTAATAAAAATGTTTGTTTTAGTACTCTCTATTTACCATATTCTTCAGCAATATAAATTCTGAATCATCCTGTACACTACATCCAATGAAATACATTTTTGAAATTTATCTTTTCAAAACACTTGTTTTAAAAGTTTGGGATAATTGATTTTACCACTTTTCAGGTGTAAGTCACCTTCTGCTTTAATAACAGCCTCAGTTCTTTTGATCCGGCTCTTTACAAAACACATTTCACCAACAATTTGATCATTAAAACATCTCCATACCATCAGCTTTAAAGGGCGTTTGACTTCTCGGTTGACAGTCGAAGGCATAGCGGCATCTTTGATATCTCTCCACACATGATTTCTTTCGTTGAAGTTTAGACAAAATATGGACCCTGCCTAAAAGATGACGTGTGACCACATTTTGGGGTCTAATTCTCAAAATTTCTAGCCCAGTGAAGACGTTTTTTTCTTCTGAGTGGATGCTAGAAGAGGTTTTTTGATGACAACATGAAATTGAATATTCCTTGCATTTAAATACCTGTATTATATGAAATCTTTTTAAGGATGCTGACAGGTCAGATGAAATCTCACGAATAGTAAAATGTGCATCTTTTTTCACAATATGCATTAGTCGTTTTTGATTACGATCATTGAGTGTTTTTGGTCGTCACTTCGATTTATCATTTTCACATTTTGATCTTCTCTTCATCTTTTTAAAATTCCGCTCACTTTGTTTTGACTTCTTCCTAATGGTTTTGCTATTTCAGCTTGTTTCAAGTTTTTTGCACTTAATTCAATGATTAAAATTTGATCTCTTTCCGAGACTTGTGGAATTTTACCCATTTTCGTAAATAGCTTTTGATTTTGAATAATGCTCAAGTATGTATGACTGTTCGTTTAATTATTGGTCCTCCCACTGATAAAAAATGCACTATCTCATCTTATGGTAACTGAATCGTGTTCGAAAATTTGCTTACTTAGACTTTTAATTAATAAATTATATTATCCCAAACTTTTGAAACGAATGCTTTCATAAGAATAATTTCAAAAATTTAGTTCCTTGAATGTAGTGCATACTACATTTTGATATTTTATGAAGAGAAACCCATTGGATAATGAACAAGATAAAATAAAAACTATTTATAAATACAATAGAGCTTATTCATCAGAGTGACGTCGTTCCGCAGCAACCAATCACAGCGTGAAACTGGTATACAACATGGCGGCAGCAGCTTCAGCTGCCAGTCAACGGCGGAGCTGAAGCTGCTGCCGCCAATCAAAATCGGAGCTGAAGCTGCTGCCGCCATATTGTAAGGCTCATGAATAAGCTCTATAGCAACAAATTGAAACAATACTTTATGACAGAAATTATTTGATGTAATTATACAATGACTAAACATTGGTAAAAGCATAAATCTATCTGGCAAAAGAAAATGAATCAATACATAAGTTTACTCTTATTACACAACAATTCATATAATACCGAATGTATATTTCGCCAACCAAGTTGCCATCTTCAGCGATGATTCATAAACGAATAACCATTGTTCATTAGTTATTTGGTCGTCCACCACCTGTTAGTGAGTGGTATGTTTTCCTCCAACCCAACTCAAAATTTTTTTCTCACGAAATCGACTTAAATATTTATGATTTGTGATGACATGTTGAAATTTCGCGAAAAAAAAAATCAATTGTTCGTACACGGCTAAATTTTTGTCCAGCTAACTCCTCCGAATCAAATGAAATTAATACACTGCGCCTTGGTGTATTTTTTGAGACAACTGATTAGGCCGTTTAAGAGCTATTAATTTTTTTTTCTACAAATAAACAAATGGCCATTGCATTTATACCACCAGATAAAAATCAATAATATACACATGTACCGGGTTCCTCTCATTGAGAAAAATAATTTTTATAAATAAATCGATTGGTCTTGTAGAACAATTTGGGAAATATTGAGGTTTACATTTAAAAAATTAAAAAACATTCTTATATTCAACGATTTAAATTATAAATTATCAAGGCAACGTCAATAATGCGATCGTTACGCGCGCGAACTCCAGGCCAGGGTCAACAATGCTTAAATGTTAAACGAAGAATGTCGATTACTTATTCTAGATGATTTGCTGGTTCTTTATCAAGGAATTTGCCGTCCACCAGCTAACAGGTACGTGCAAGATGTATTAATTTTGTATCAAAATGAGAGGCCTGTGTGAATGTGCCATTCTACAATCTCAATTTATTAAAAGATAATTTTCTTCTAATGTACGCAATATAAGGTGCGACCAGAAATTATAAAGCCACTTGCATTATTGTAAATTAAAAATTAATGGTGATACAACAAAACATAAAAATTTAATCACAACATCGACATTGAATAAATAATAATTGTCAAACTTTATGAGGAAAAATATTAAAAAAAAAAACAAAACGTTTGGCAAAAAATGATAAAGCCATAGTGCATAAATTGTTCTCTAAAGTAAATAAAATGCTAATGTAAACCAACAGCTGGCATCAACTAGTAATACAAATGGGTACTAATGTGTAAATTAATTGTCTGATTAATTAACTGAATCCAAACAATGCCAAGAGGACAATTTTTAAGTAAATTTGAAAAGGGCCATATAACTGTTCCACATGAAAGTAGTCAACCAGAAAGATCAATAGCTAAAGTCTGTGGGACACAGAGCAATTGACATTTACCTCAAATTAAAAGATATTTATGGATGAAAAAATCTATACTGGACGACCCTCAAAAGGGCAATTATACTATATTTGTGTACAACATGAAAAATGCCCTGTCGATGAAAATATGTGTTTCTTGTATATTTTTGGCTGAAAATAACGAATCTGTAATTATTTTTTGCTTACCACGCACCATTTCCCCCCCAAAAAATCCACATTTTAGCTTTTTACGTAGCTACAGGATGATTCAAATCGTGTGTAAAGCAATTTAAGGGGGTATTATAGACGTTAAGGTAAACACAGAAAGTCTTATGAACATGGGTCCGAATTTGAACGATAACTGAGATATAAACAAAAATAAAAATGCCGCCACCAAGATCAACAAGTTAATAACTCAGGTTCTCTACCGCCTAGGATAATGAAATTTGGAGGAATAACAGGGTACATAAAACTGTGTATACCGTTAAAATTTGAGCGAATTCCAACAAGAAGTTTCCGAGTTACTCATTCAACATCATAACACGTGTTCACTTGTGAGCACTAACCAGCACTTACGAGGGGCGATTGATAAATAAGGTCTCCATGGCTGTAACTTCTTTTTATTTGTTAATCGATTTTCAAAATTCTTTTGTATCTTATACTCACATTTGTCCTCTATGTAATGCACTATTCACTTTTCGACATAGTCCCCATCCCTTTCCACGCATTGCGCCAACGCGTGACTAGTTGGGTGAACCCGTCGGAGAGGAATTCCGGAGTTATTGTATAAATTTAAAGAATTTATTTTAAAGACATCTTGCATTCCTGGAGTCTGTAGCTTTCAAAAAGTTCACAATGTAGGTCTCGGCCTTTTTGTTTCCGAAGAAATTTGTCACGGGTTTTTAATTCAGCGTTCTTTCAAAATTTTGAACATCATGTATTCCCAATTTTGTGGCCCCTGTTTGATTTTTTCATCATAACCTAATCTAAACTAGAAACTTTCTTTTTATATAACTTTGGCTATGTACGAAGCAAGCCCAGAAAGTAATGCACCGTAATTTTTTTCTTCAACAATTATTTATTGAACACAATGAAACTTATACACACAAAAGAATGATGTTTCTTCTACACTCCCTGTTTTTCCACATAATCTCCGTCCCGTTCTATGGCCTTCCTCCAGCGAGACACAAGGGCGTGTATCCCCTGTCGGTACCAGTTCTTGTTCTGTTCACGCAGCCATGTCTTCACTGTGCCAATCACCTCTTCGTCATCCTCAAAATGTCTTCCACGAATGGCATTGTTCAATGGCCCAAACAAGTGAAAGTCTGAGGGCGCTAGGTCAGGACTGTAGGGTGGATGGGGTAACACTGTCCAACCCAGTTTCATGATGTGTTCCGACGTCCTCAAACTGGTATGAGGGCAAGCGTTATTGTGTCGAAGCATGTTTCGTGTGATATGTTTGACCAAATCTGTCGTAGAATCGTCTTTAACTCATCCCGAGTGGATAGCTCTTGTTATTTAGGATGGCTTTTCACCTCGTACCACAAATTTTCTTTTGGGTTGAGGTCAGGTGAGTTACGAGGCCGTGGTAAAAAATTTATCATTCTCTCCTGCAGCTATATCTTGGTGGTTCGACCAGTGCGGCAAGACGCTCCATCTTGCTAGAATAGGAACAGGTTGTCACCAAAAACGTTTTCTGATGCAGGAACCATGAAGACTTCAAGAACTTTTTGATTGCCGGTTGCATTTAGTGTTTCATTTAGAAAGCACAGATTCCCAACACCTTCAGCACTCATGCAATCCCACACCTTAATAAAGCCAGGAAACTTTACAGATCGACGAAGACATTCTGGATTAAACGTTTCTTCTTTTATTCGCATTTCTCTCACTTCTTGATCACCATATGTGATGCAAAATCGGGATTCATCACTAAATAAACTCTTGCTCCATTTCTCAGCATCCTAATCCTTATGTTCTTTGCACCAAACAAGATGGGCTCTTTTTTGCTTGCTTGTTAGTAGTGGCTTTCTTTTCGGAACACAACACAAAACATTTGTAAAGTTTCCATTTCTGAGGATCGTGTTGCGCTTCTAACGGATGTAATAACGAGTTCAGATTATTGCACTATACTAATTCATCTTGCATGGTGTATAGCTATTCTAATTTGATGCTCTAATTCCTGATGTTTTTGACGGAAATAACATACATATTTTATTTCCTTTATCATAGAGATTATAGCCTTTCAGTCTTGAAGCTTTTATGGTTAGTCTGAAACTCTGAATCACCAACTATTTTTTGATGTTGAAGCTCCATGGTTCTAAGAGCTCACAGCTGAAGGAAATTAGGATCTTTAACTAAATTCCACTGAAACAAAAAATAGCAGTCACTGCAGAAATGATTTGGTTCTCTCCAAACCAGTTATACGACAATCCGGTGTCGCAATTCAGGCATATCGGCCGTTAATGCTAGCACGTAAACATGGTCTTTGACAAATCCCCAAAAGAAAAAAATCACTTGAAGTCGGGAAAAGTTGGTTCTGTGGATTTCTGCAGCCGATCCATTGTTGAGAAATAACACAGTGTCCAGTCACACTTGGAATCATAAAATTATCCTGAAACAGTCCTGTTTAAGAATATGCAAAAATTGCATTTCTTATGTAGGGATTTCTGCTCTCTATTGTCTATCATAGCAATTGTCTTTTTGCATGTGGTCACGATTCATAAATTTTTAGAATAGGATGCACATGATGCAAATGATGAGATGGATTGCATAGGCTCCTGTTGATAAGCTTGACTATGATGATGGAAGGATAGTTGAGCATGCAGCAGTTTCTGATGCTTAGTACTTTAGAAGAAAGAGGGTGTGATGTTGATGGCAAAGTGATGCATTAATCAACCTATGGTGACAGACTTAAGCCAATTAATCAACCTATGGTGACAGACTTAAACCATTGGAGATAATGGTGCACATGCTGCATCCAAAATAGCAGAAAGACACAGCATTTTCACTGTTGCTGCTCTTTTCCATTTTCCTGAATCAACTTGCTGATATGATAAGAGTTAGATTTCTGTTTTTGTTCAACAACATCCAGTTCTTTGCTTCCTCAATAAAGTACACTTTCATTAGCCTGAAAAATGTTTGGTCAAGGGGTTGCAAATACTGACTTGTGTGTTACCGCCTCAGCAAACTGGAATATTTCAAGGGAATTGCTATGTGAGCAATGGCCATCCGGAGTGAGGCGGCACTTTCCTGCGTTTTCTAGGCAAAAAATGCTGTCGTAACCATTTCAGAAATAAATACGAATTGATGTAAGCCGATTTGAGTTCATATATACTTGTAAATCAGAAGGCAAAACACTACCAATACTCTCTCTTTTTGTGTACGCCTTTCATAATTATCACTAGTAGAAAAAACATTCCTTGAGCATGCAACATGCGACCACAGTGTGATGATACTAAACATCTTTCTGTCCTTTTGAGGTGATCATCTGTCCTAATGAGGTGGATGTCCGATTGTTAAATAAGTTATTGACAATCAATACCTTTTGCAGAAGGTTTAAAATTTTCATTTACTCTTTCACGGGACATTCCTTGCCCCCATAACACGCTAAGTTCTTCTGCTTGCCTGATGCTCAGTTTTCGATTTCTTTCGAGGAAAGAAGCTAATCAGTGGTACCCTGCAACCATCTTCGTTTTGGAAAACATATGCTGGATGTCAAACTATTCTGCAAATTGGAATGCAAGACTTCTGTCCGGTCAGAAGCCAAGCCTATTGCTAACAGCTTCTGGATGTTTGCAACTAATCTTTTCTCATTTTCTTGTCCAAGAACTCCTGTAATAATTAGGACTTTATTAGACAAATGTCACAAACAATAATAAGCTTAACTACCAACATGTTAATTTAAAAAAATAAATTAAACTTCTAACTTATCTTCAGGAACCAGTGATCGCTTTTTAAGATCTCAATTTTCGCCATAGAGTTTGCAAGGGATTGAATATTCTCTATGGATGCCTGGGTGATTGTCATTTCTTTTAGATTTAACTTCATTATTGGCATAAGTAAGTTGCTCTTCTGACCACAATCCTCTAGGAGCAGCTTTTATATTTTCGAGGCAAGACCAATTCTATAGAGTATTGTGTTTTAAGTTTTATATTTTGTTTCAGAAAGAATATAAAAAATTGGCCTCATTACAAAAATTCAAACTCAATATGCCTTCATTTCAGCTTAAGGAGAAGAAGTTGATACTGGTGTCCAATCCAAAAATAAAAATTTGGAGACAATCCCTTACCGTTTTGTTTATTTTTGAGAGCAACTGAAATTCAACTCATTCTATCGACGATATCTCTCTGTTTTCACACTTGGGCTTTTTATAAGAGTAGCTCTAAATATTTTGGTAACGCTTGCGCATGCGCAGTCAAACATTATTTAGTAAGAATGCTCATATTTCATCAAATTTTTTATATTCTGATTGCAGGGTGTTGTCTCTACTGTAGTTTGTCAATTTCCTGAGAATGGCATTGAATTGCATCGAAACCCCTGCATGTTATAAACAAAAAACTTACAAACTTTCGATTTTTTTAAAGAAACCTTTATATCTGCATGAATATACGTGCTATTCTTTTACAAATGAACACATATGTAAAAGAAGCCTCCTAATCATTTGCTACAGCTGCAACGCATTTCAAGCATTATTTTTTACAGGATGATCCCAAACATTATTTTTTTGGTTCACTTTATTGCTAGTCCCCTATTTGCCTTTGGGACGAAACCTTTGCTGAAACATACAGTATGAGGTGTAACACGTTCTTTACACCACTGAAGTTTCAGGATAATTCGTCAAGTATTTTTTTAGATATTTGACAAAACGTTTAAAATCGAAAGTGTCCGATTACTTTTGGAGAACATAGATAGATAGTGTATAAAGTGACCGGGATGTGATGACGCGGAAATTGAGTGCAAATTCGGCTAGTAATGAATCAACTTTGCATAGTAAACAATAAAAGATTTTATTAATGACAGTAAAAAGAAGCTAGAACACAAAGCGTGTCCCATGGTTAACAATGGTAGAGAAAGTTAAGAAAATTATACATGATCAAAATAAGAATTTAAGTAATTACAGTGTCTCACACAAGCATTAGTACAAAAAAATGAATAAATTACTCAGTGAAGCGTAGTACAGCCGTGGCATCTTGCGATACACAGTTAACTCAACAGCCTAGATGCATGGTACTGCGGATGAAATATTCGGGTATGGAGAAAGATAGCAGAGATTGTACCGTCCGAACGAAATAGGCTTCGTGGCCAGGCCTAAACATGTTAAGACTGCAAATAAACGAGTAATGGGTCGAAATAAACATTGACACGCATGAAACGTTAGGACCACGTCGGCAAACTCGTAATTGCAATTGCGGAGATACAATCTTAAGGCTGGAGCAATGAGAAAGAAATACTAGCAAATTGAGTGGCCACCATGGCTGCACAGGAGAAGTGAGGTGGCAGAAGCAAGAGAAGAAAATGAAGAAAGTTCTAGAACAAAAAAAAGAACACTAATTACGCAATAATTTTTATCAACAATTAAACAGTATAACATCTCGTGACAGAGTTAATTAGTTGCAAGGGAGAATCGCCACACGGGACAAGAGCTCGCATCACGCGAGTTAAAAAAAAAGAATATTTACGACAACAATGGTGCACGCGCCACAATAATGAATAACTTAAAACTAAATACAAAAATGATCCACGCGCCACAAAAACTAAACATTTGGAATAATAAAAAATATTATCATCCACCACGAGATTTAATGAAAAAGCAATAGTTTCTTCATTAGTCATAAATTGCGATTTCCCGAACAGGATGTTTTTAGTGGGGTTTTTTTTTATAGACGAGGTGCGCAGGAAATAGGAACGCGCATACAGCACTTTCTGTGCCTTCCTTTACTTCCGACCATAGAATTGTCTGAGGCAGAAAAGAGTAAACAACGAACGAATTAACCAATAAAAATGCCGTATTGTGTTGCTCATTGTTCAATCAATTCGCAAAACACAAATTTATTGAGTAAAATAACGTTTCATCGATTTCCGTATACCGTTTTATGATCTCCGACTCGGTAAAAATGAATGATAAATCGCGGCACTCGGCAGTCAGTCTGAATTATTTCGACTTTTAGTCACAGCCAACAACGAAAGTGCAGTTATTTCGAAACCGGAAATACGTCTAGGCATGAAGTAAGCTAATGTTTGTAAACACGCACCCCGTCTATAGTAATGTCAGATAGCACAGACAATCTTCACAATAAGGAGCAAGAGGAGAATCTATGCATGGCTTAAGAGTGGCAACTTCTTGTTACGATATCCTGTTCATAGCACGGTCTAGAATCAACACCTCCTAGAAAGAAAGCCTCACAACTGAAACGTCACATATTCGACCATTGTTGATCGTATTTCTACCAATAGTAAGCCCTAAATTTGGTCGAGTTATGATGACGTAAGAATGTTTGACTTTTCAGTTGTGAGGCTTTCTTTCTAGGAGGTGTTGCTAGAATACAATGGTCCGAAAGCTCCATTGTTAAAAAGTGGTTAATGGCAAAAAAAAAAGCCCGGTGGCGGCGCACGGTAGCATTGAGAGCACATTGTAAAAAAATATGCTGTGATTTATGTCCGTGCAACACGTTCTAGACCGTATTTTTACATGTTATGCGAAGTGAGCGTCCATCTTTGAAGAGTTTGGTGTACGGCCGTAAATCACAGCAGATGTACTCTCATTAGGTTGCCTGGATAAGAGCGGAGAAGGGTGGTGACAACTTAAGCCATTTTGATCCCGTGGTCAAAAGTGACAACTGAGTAGCTATGCTAAATTCGTCGTTATTTTAGACAAACTTATTGTTGCATGAAGCTATGCAATTTTAAATTAAGCCTATAGTTGTATGTACAACTACTTGTTCGGCTTTATTTTATTTCTTTACATAAATATCATAGACTAGCTAATATGCCCGGCGTTGCCCTGTCTGTTTGTTTGATGAAATTGTGTAATACACTGTATTTTAATTTGAATATTAATAAAATTCATTAGAGTTAATAAAGTAAATATTCACTTTGGGAAAACGAATTCTTTAAAAAGCTTGCACTGGATCTTTTGTGCCCGATTGGGTTTGCCCAGGAAAATTTGACATTGGATCCTTAACATTTTAGAATTTCAAAGAAAGTCTCCTATGAATATTGAATTATGTCTGTCTATATTTAAAATACTTCAAAGATGGATTGAGAGAGTTCAGGAGCTCTGTTTATAGCCTCATCAACATGTAACCGCTTCAATAGAGTTGATGATAAGGTCATCTGGAAATCCAAATTTTATCATTTATAAATGACACCATCATGCCAAACTTGATCGAAGGCCTTGCAAATGTTCTAGGAAGATAATGCCACCATATAGAGACTTGATAAGAGTTTTTTGCGTCGACAGCAAGCCGCCATATTTGCATTTGGCAGGAGTGGTCCGTACGGAAACCAAACTGCTCATCACGAATAAGATAATTGGCAGAGCAGAATTCATTGAACCTTTTAAGAATTGTCAGCTCTAGAACCTTAGACATAGTTGGTAAAAGGCTGATGGGCCTGTAACTTGCAGGCAATGAAGGGTTAAGACCTGGTTTAGGAATGCTTAGGATGATTGAATCCTTCCAGCCAGTAGGGAAATATCCGAGTTTCCAGCAGTCATTAATTAGTCTAACGATGTCAAGAATCAGGTTGGAAGGTAGATTTTTAAGTGCATGATTTGTGATGGCATCCATTCCAAGGGCTTTCTTATTCTTGAGTTTCTTGATGACTTCCACAATTTCCATCGGGTAGATTGATCGCTCTATAGGAACACGCCGACCCTCATAAAAATTGGAACACACATCACGAACCTCGCTGATTGCATGCTCTCCGTCCGGAGTATCTGGAATTGGGGTGATGAATTGATTGCTAAGTGTCACAGCAATTAATTCAGCTTTATCTTGGTCTGTAGTAGCAAGAGTACTACCGTCTGGAGAAAACAGGGGTGGGAATTTCGTTTTCTTACACTTAAGAGCTCTAATCATAGTCCAGAGAGAGTTGTCATGAGTTGAGAGATTCTTCAATTTGCTAGTCCATTTTTGCACTCATAGCTCTCTTACTTTTTCGTGGACCCTCCTAGAAAGCCTATTATATTTTCTCTTAAAGATGGGATCACGTGTACGCTGCCAAAGTCTCTGCAATAATTTGTCTAATACTTGGAGGAAGATCGAGATGGTCAGGATATTTAGGGTCTATAGGGCAAGCATTAGCAGACATCGCATTGTTGATATTAATGGTAATGTCTTTGACTCTATCATTGATTTCATTGGTGCTGGAGGCACTCGCTGTGTAGCCGTTGTTAGTTTTAAGAAGGTCACGAAAGAGTTTCCAATCCCGCCTTATAGGAAGTCGATTCAGGATGTCCATATTTAAGCCATCAAAGTTAAGGGCAACTGGAAGATGGTCAGATGTTAGATCGTCCACCGTGTAAATGTTAAACGGCTTGAATAGACCCGAGTCGGAGATCATAAAACGGTAACGGAAATCGATGAAACGTTATTTAACTCAATAAATTTGTGTTTTGCGAATTGATTGAACAATGAGCAACACAATACGGCATTTTTATTGGTTAATTCGTTCGTTGTTTACTCTTTTCTGCCTCGTCATAACGAATCGTTTGTTGTGGCAATTGGACAATTCGTAGTAATGAATAAGTACCATTAGAACAGGAACCAGTGAACCAATTTGAAAAAAAAAATAAATTAACATGCATTGTCATCGATCCTGCGTATGTGTATCAAATTTCAGCTCTCCCTTGTCGGAAATTTGGTTTAATATTGGTTACAGGATTTGACCTAAACAAACTAACAAACATTGCAAGTTAAATAAAAGCTTTTAAAAATATGAACTTTCTGAATAATATGATTTTAAAATTAAAGCTGCAACTTCATGTAGATTGCAAAAGAAACTAATCGAGAGTGAAGTGAAATCGTTTCGAAAGACCAAAACTGGCTGCCGCCGCCGCAATGAATCATTGTATCGTATCCAGACCTTGTGTTTATTGACCTTGATAAGAATACGTACAATTTTCCCTAAATTCTTATTGGCTCCATTAATATCCTCGTCTCAGATGTGTTCTTCATCAATAAAGCTTTGTAGCATATAAAACAATTTTTTATTCATCTCAGAATATTTTTAATGATCGTGCCTTCTAATTATTCGATGATGCCATGTTCAGTACTTGTTATGTTCATTTTCGAAATAACTGGCATGTTCATCTTCTGTGGCCTAGACCTAACTTGTTTCTTTTTATTTGAATTCCCTAGAATTTCCTCTTTGCAGCGTTTGCAGGAAAGCGAAAAAACTCCACCTTTGTCAAAGTGATTACTACATGCAGGAACGCAACAACCAGGAATTGCTTTTGCTCCTTAAAATTCGATGCTACTAACTTATTTGAAAAGGTCAAACGATTAAAAGTTCAGAAAAATAGACAAATAAAGAGAATTCTAACATTACCAAGCGAGACTGTAAGTATCGTCCGAGTATTTGAGCAAAAAACATGCGTTCTCCAATGCGTGGGTGAGCGCATTCAGGATCAAAATGGCGGACGGAAGTCATAAAAGTTGTCACCACCCTTCTCTGCTCTTATCCAGGCACCTTACTCTTTGCTCATTGCTACCGTGCGCCACCATCGAGCTTTTTGCCATTAACCACTTTTAACAATGGAGTTACAATGGAGCTTTCGGACCATTGCATTCTAGACCGTGGTTCATAGTAAGGAATGACGGTGTGTCAATTGTTGGTTATTGCTATAATAAAAATTAAGCAATACATAACAATTGAAACTGAACATTTGAATTGACACGCCCATCACTTCTTTCACTGACCAGAGTCAACACCTCCTAAAGAGAAAGCCTCTGCACGAAAACCGTCATACATTATTACATCATCATAGTAGTGCAAATTCAGGGCTTATTAGTGGTAGAAATACGAATAACAATGCACTACTATGATGATGTAACAATGTATGACGTTTCCGTGCAGAGGCTTTCTCTTTAGAAGGTGTTGCCAGAGTATAGTATAATTCTTCCAACAATTAACAGCATATATATTTATATAGAAACAATTTTATTTAATAAATTGGAGAAATATTTTATTGTCACCAGAGGATAAAAATTTCATAAACGAAACAAAACAAAACGTTAATGTATATAATTAATATATTCCCACATCAACATATTAATTTACTAAGTTTAATATTTTTTAATTTATTAATTTTAATTCCTTAATTTTTAATTTAATACTCTTCAGATTGTTGCATAGACAAATTTAAGTTAAAGTAAATTTTCTCAAGCGATTCAAAGGTTAATTTCTCATGAAGACTTCATTAATTAATCCTTCCGCCAAGAGAGCCGGAAACATTCAATGCGGGGAAATTATCGCCCGCTCATTTTGTAGTAAATAAGATCAAATTTCGCTAGTATTATGTAATTCTTTTCGGAAAGCACATCTCCTTTGCGACTCATTTATCGACAGGAACTTTTTCAGTTTATCTTCTTGACAAAAATAATATGTAGAGTTCCTTGATCTAATCACATTTTCCTAAAGGTCATTTCGGCATTCCAGGAATCTGTAGAAATGTAAAATTTTTAAGAATAGAAATCGAAATCCTCCTTTGTATCCTGTCTGATGTTTTGCATTTGCCGATGGCGCAATAGCAAAATAAAAAAAAGTGCCTTTGGTTTCTATTTTTAACGCGAAAGAAGGCGGGTTTCATAGAAAGCGGGTTATTTCGATGGTACTTTGATAGTCAATTATTATTGTTAGCCATGGAAAAATGATAGTTATGATTGATTCATTATATTATAATTTTTAAACATTAGATCGTGTTCTTTTATCAGTAGATAATAGAATTTGATTCCATCATAGATTTTTATAAGTTCTACACATCAAAACGAGATATTACTGTTTACCACGCAGAAACAGCTACAATAGATAAAGTTATTAAACAGATGGGACAGATTAAAAAATTTTATTTCGAACAAATTATAAAAGATAGAAACACATTCTGCACATCATTGGATAGAGGAAAGATTCAAAATTTTAAAAGGCCGCTTAGAAGTTCCATTCAAATTCACACGCTGGCGCTATTTCTTGTTCATAGGAAAATGACGAAACCACAGTTGTTGTTTTATGTGTTGCAGTTTTGTGAAGTTTGAATCCATTGTTCAAGTACAACATGAATCAAGCTGTCGTTTTCAAGTGCCATCCATCGCACCGTTTAGCCCTTTCCATCAAGGACACTTTATATCATGAAGAATTTCATCCTAGAAGACGCTTTTGTAAAAAATATCACCCGACTTGTTTTAAATTGTATGTATTTTTACTTTTATTGCAATCTTCAGGCCACAGACTTTAGACTTTTAAATGTACTTTATGTTTTTAAATTCGTGTGTTTGATTGGCATAGTTTATTGGCATAGTATTGTTTAATTTGACAGTGGGGGATTTATAAATTTAATAAAAAAAATTCTAAATTTCGATGTAATTAGATATTCATTTTTTTGAATTGTTACATTTAAGTTGGCGGGCTGTTTGTCCTTCATGGTAGATTCCTTTATTTTCACTTATTTTTTGTTGTTGGGTTAATTTTTCTTTGGTTGGGTTAATAAACATTTAATGTTTATATTTGGAGGAATTTTCTATTTATTTGTATTTAATCTAATTCCCAACGTTTTTAAATTTTAATTACTTTTATTTACGGTGTCGACATTAAAATCTCTCGTTATATTGCTGACTTGCAAATAATCATATCCTATAAAGAGAAATCACTAATATTGTTCGTTGGTCATATGATCATTGTTTGATTTTAAACTAGCAAAAGTCTTACACAAGAACCTTCCGTTTACTTTTGAATATACAGGGTGTCCCAAATGTTTACTTTTGATGTATACACTCTTTGAAACGTTATAACTCAGCAGCGAAATGAGATAGAAATATAAGGTTGTATTTTATTCCTTAAGCCCGTACATATTCAAAATGTCCACCTTCTGCCACAGTACACTCTCAACACCGACATCGAACAGAGCGACATGCCGATTGGATTGACCTCTCAAAATTCAATGAACACAGGATTTGGCGATACCAATTTCACGAGAGCATTGCCTCACTGAGTTCTTTGGGGATCGTGCAAAAACTCCATGACCGCATCAACATTCTCGTTATCAGTGGAACTTCTCTTTCTTCCGCACCGACCTTTCACACATCTTTCACCGTTCCTTCGGCTTCAAACTTGTCACGGAGTTTTGTTATTTTTACCCTTGTTGATGGTGGTGTACCAAATTCAACCCTCCGACGTCGTTGAACCTCAACAACATTTTCCACTTTCCAATAACACTTCTGTATTCACTTCAGTAAGGAATGAAATTCTCACCGCCATTTTGATATACAAACAAATGAACAACAATAAACGTGTTGGTATGCTTTTCCAGCGACGTCTGGATCATACAAAACAAACCTTATATTTCTATCTAAGTTCGTTGCTGAGCTATAACGTTTCAAAGAGTGTTTACATCAATTTGAGACACTGTATTATTAAAAATAAAAGCTTGCCAGTTGTGTGTAAAATTAAAGATTTGGGCATTTACAGTCCGTCCCAAAAGTTTATAGACATCAATGTTTTGCTGATTACGTTACTATGACGTCAATGATATCATGGAAAGTTTTTGGGTTTTGAATGAAAGCAAAAACAAGTTGATAATACGCAAGCATGACAAAAATTTTACTTTTCAGAAAAGCATTGAAAATGTTTATGATAAACCATTGAAAATGCTGTGTCCCAAAAGTTAATAGAAAAACATAATTTTATGCAATATGTAAATATGTAGTGATGATGCAAGGTTTGGGGTGTATAAATATGCTATGAAATGGCTCAAGAGCGACATTTCACTCATCAACGAAATGCCTAGAGCTTCCCAGCTAACAGCTGATGAGGTTTCCAGAATATTCAGCTTAAAATCGCAGGGTGAATCTGTTCATGACATTTCCAATGAGTTAAACGTTCTAAAAGTATTATTTACCGAGTTCTAGCTCGTAGAGAGCCACACCAACCAAAACATCGTTCAGGAAGACCACGTGTGACAAGCTCTCGTGGTGATAGACGGATACTGAGAATGGCTTCCTCCCAGAAAATGTCCATACGTAGCATCACTGTTAATTCACGTTTGCATATATCAAAGAATACAGTTTACAGAAGTATTAAAGAAGCTGGTTACCTTATTCACAAGAAAATGAGACGTAAACCACCACTCACAAAGCTTCACCAAAAGAAGAGGTCGCATTGGGCTCGTCAGCACATGTCTTGTGGTGATAAATGGCTGAGTGTGCTGTTCAGTGATGAAAAGAAATGGAATCTGGAAGGTCCTGATGGATATGCAAGCTACTGGCATGATTTAAGGAAAGAGCCCCGAACATTTTTAGCAGACAATAAGGTAGTGGATCAGTGATGATATGGGCGGCCTTTTCATATAATGGTCAAGCGTCCTTAGCATTTTTAGATGGATGACAAAACTCAGAAAAGTATATAGAGACACTACGCAGTCATTTGATTCCGTTCGGTGAAATTTTGGGAGGAAAGAATTTGATTATTCAGCACGATAGCGCATCCATCCATACATCCAATGCTACAAAAGACTATCTAAACAGAAAAAATGTATCTGTTCTTGACTAGGCACCGATGAGTCCTGACCTGAATCCCATTGAGAACGTGTGGGGCATTTTATCTCGGAAAGTTTATGCCAATGGACGTCAATATTCGTCTATCAATGAACTCAGGACATCAATGGAGTATGCTTGGCACAATTTAGATCCTAAAAAATTACAAACTTTGATTCTTTCTATGGAAAATCGTGTATATGATGCCATACAAAACAACGGAAAATCGATATGCTTTTGAGAACCAAGTGTTTTCTTGTAAATTTGAGATTCCCATGCATTCTCGTAATTTTGGGACAGCGCTCTTTTCATTTATTTCCTATAACAATACGCTAATGTAAGTTTATTGTCATTTCTGTTTTGGTTAAATACAAGTTGTATGTGTTTAATAATAAACCTACTTGAACTCAGTCGTATTTCTTTTTGTTCCTTTGATACATGCATTGGGACGGACTGTATTATAATTCGTAAATGTTCTTTCAAAAATTACGTGAAGGAATTTGGCTTTGAAAATTTTGTTTATTTAAGCATTTTATGTGATTTTTTTTTTCATCGTGCAATAGTTTAAAGTCGGTTTTTGCAACTCTCATTTTAAGTAATCTCGTGGTGGGTTTCGGCCTGTTGGGAGGACAAATCTGGATACAATATTATATAATAAAGATTTCTAGTATTAAAATTATCTATAATAGGCTTATAATTCAGCACATCCACTGTAAGCCTGAATAATTCTTAGTTGGAACTCTATCATATAGAATAACTAAAATATCATTCGTTAATCTGTCGACATTACGCTGATGTTAAATGAAAAATGTGGCTGCTTCTTGTGTATTTTGCCGAAAATAACTATAAAAATTGCCTTACGGACTCCAGTTTTCTAAAATTCTACATGATTAATTAAAATTTACCATTAGCACTGTTTTAAAGTTAGCAAAATACTTTCTTTAATATCACTCTTTGTAAAAAGAGGGCGTTAGAATGTAGATTCGGTTAAAGCTCTAGATTAGGAAAGTACGGCAAACTTCGTCGTCTGCTACCAAATCCGCCATTGTTGGCCCAGTTGGCCCTATCAAGTGAGTTACGCTTCCTCTAAAATTCGGCTTAAATGCATCTTTTTCGCAAATTTTCTTATTAATATCGTCTGGAAATATAACTGACAATCAGTAAATTCTGTAACTATTGATTTTTCTTTAAATTTTGTTTTCAATTATAATTTTTTACATATAAATAATGATAACGTTGAGGCAGTTTAATGATACCAGATTAAGTTTTTAGTTTATTTTCACTTTATTTATTTATCCTTAATAAACGATTTACATTTAATTAATAAATTTCAAAAAAACATTGTGTGTAGTTTTTGTAATTTTATTTATCAAAATATAATTTTATAAATTTTTATTAAAATATAACTTAATAAACTTTTATCAAATTAATTTTTATATTTATATCAAAAATTTCACTTTACCAATTTTAATTTTATTAAATTATTAAAAAAAAATTAATTTAATAAAATATAGGAACTATTAAATTTAATAAAACTAATTTAATAAAATAGGAACTATTAAATTTAAGTTTTTGATTTAAATATAAAAATTTCTTTGATAATTATATTTTGATAAAAAATTTTAAAAATTATAATTTGGAAAAACTAATCGTTTGATTACAAAAAAAATTACCAAAAAAAATAACTACACATGCAATGTATTTTGAAATTTATTCATTTATGGAGGTTTATAATATTGACGTAAAAATCTACCAAAAACTTATAGTTAAAATTTTCTATATTTTTTTCACCCAAATAGCAAATTTTCGTTATTCAATTTCATACGGTTTATACTCAAGTTTAATGAGGAGTGATAATTAACTTCGCTAAAATAACATGGACGGTTTGTTTCAAGTTTTGCCACCACATTTCACAGACAGTTTAACATTGTTATATTGAATTGCATTTTCTTAAAAAGAACTATATCAACAAAAAGTTATATTCTCTGATCTTTTGAGAATTGCACAATGCAACATTTCAATAACATTCGGTAAAGTTATAATATAAACGTACTTGCTTCTTATTACTTCTTCGGATATTTTAACGAATTTATACTTCCAAGGAGCATAGATTGAAGGATTCTGAAATTTTGCTTATTCGGATTAAAATTTAGGATCAATCAACGAATATTTCATTAAAAATTTAATCTAAATTGCATCTTCCCCATGCGTTTCAATGGTATCCATCGCTGCGTTTGGGCCAACAATGGCTGACAAACTCACGTGACAGCCGTTCTACCAATCAGCAGCTGCGGGCGGCGCGGAAAAGGTTTGCCGTACTTTCCTAATCTAGAGCTTTAGATTTGGTTAGAGAGCCTAGAAAGAGGACTATCATAAATAAAACCTCGTGGAAAGCTTTCACGACATTGACGGTTTCTAGGCTCTCTAGATTCGGTAAAGTTAGGTCAGTATTTATTGAAGAACTCTAGATTCCGTTGTTATACAGGGTGATTCTAAAAGGTCGTGCCAGAATGAAAAGGTAAGTAGAGGGTGAAATTTTGAGCAAAAAAGCTCCAGTTGCGTTTTTCGATCCGAGTCTCCGTTTCGTGATGTCACTTCCGGTTTGTCGTCTGAGACGCGACAGTACAAATCAAGCATTCGCAAATTTATGCTTGAAAATGATTGCGTTTCCGTTTGATAATCGAATTCATATTTAATAGGCAAGCTTTTCTTGATTTTATAACATATTTTTCAAGTAGTTAAAATTTATACTATAGAAGATTTTAAAAAGTAAAATAAAAAACAGTACGAATTGTTTAGTGAAATGGAAAGGGTTTGATACATAAGATGAGAAAAGAAAAAAAAAATTAATTGCTAATCATTTAAAAAATATCTTTTCTGTAAGGTATAAAATGTTCTTTAAAATAGTTTTTTAAATGGTTACTATTTATACATAATTTAAAACTGGAAATAAAGGTGTATTAAAAAAAACTTGTGTCGCGGGACACACGACCGAAGTGAAACTTCAAGTGCATGATGAAAAACATTGGATGTTGTAATCAGTGATTAAAAACACAATCATTAAAACATGAAAGATTTATTTTAAAAAATCAAAGTATTTTATACAAATACAAGTTTATGATCTAGCAACAGCACAATGTCTTATTCTAAATGTTAAAATTGTTACAAAAGCTTTAGAAAAATATAAATAATGTTTTATATTATAATTTATTATACAATAAACTAAAATGTGTACTTTTGACATTGAAACAAGGTCTCCAGCAATATAATTAATCCAAAAATTGTTAATGAAAAAAAAAGTTGAAAATGCGTATTACTGCATTGCCAGAACCGTAGCCAACTAGAAAGACAGGCCCCGGCACGGAGAAGTCCCGTGATTATAGTAGTCCGGCCAACAATCCAACCTTCATTGTTTCCAACAAATGAAAAAATATCGATTGTTAAAATCCAAGATGGAAACAATGAAGGTTACATTGTTGCTCGGATTAGTATGGTCAGGTGACTTTTCCGCGCCGGGGCAACGCCTTCTATAAAGAAAGTCTCGGCAATGAAACGGTCTCAAGGATTTTTGATTTTATTAAAGCATCTCTGCATCTTATGAAAGTAATTCTTGCAAATAACGTTTAAAAATATGAAATATGAGATGGAAACATTGATTAAGCCTGTGGTTTTCCAAATTCCTCGCTACCTTAAATTCCTTCTAAATTATAAGGTAAAATCTTTTTAATGTTTTTCCTTTGATGTTGGCGTCAAATATCAAAGCAGTTCGTGAAGATCAAGATGAAGGAAAAAATCTAATTTCTCGTAAATTCTAGAATGACAACTAGCATCTTAACTCGGTATTATTATTGCTCTTATCTCGAATCTCCACGATAAGATAATTCGTAGCTCTATTTTATAAAATTCAAAATGGGTACAATTTGACTTAATAATATTAAGAAGTTGAGGGAATTATTAATACAGTATAATGTGAAGAAACAGGAAACACAATATATACAAAAAGTTGACATTTATTGGCACAGATGTGCATTTGGGTTACTGATACTGACATACTGACTGATGATCACCTGGTGATCGAAATGTACATCTGTGCCTGCCATTAAATGCCAACTTTTTGTGGTCAAGTAGATCTTGTGTTTCCTGTTTCTTCATATAGCAAGCATAGTATTAGAATAATTGCATATTTGGTCAGTGTTGGTGGTAAATGTAATAAATTCGGTGATAAAGCATTTTTTTTATAGTTTCTGTCGCGGATTGGTGGGAATGGGCTATATAACCAGTTATTGTATCTACGCCAGCTTTGTAGTGTATATAGTTCCTGATGATGAGGATACACTTGAAACGCGTCGAACGAAAATAAACGCTAACGTGTTGCTATTATCAGACCCTACTTTATTTCATAGTATTAGAAGGAGGTATAATGCATTTTTTATCTCTTTCTAATACTATGCTGCAAGTAACCACAAACCCCGGAGGTTTATGTCTAATTATTAAGTAGCGGAAGAATGGAGCTACTTATTGGTTTCACAATGTCCGTCTGTCCGTCCATCCGTCCCCTTCATAATTTCCACATTTTTTTAAGGTAATTTGTTGAAATTCAGAGTGTAACTTACTATGGGCATGTATAGTCGGCTACAAAAGTATCCAGCCACCTTGCAAGGTTGTTTCTCTGCAAGGTGGCTAAGTATTTTTGTTGCCGACTGCATACCTTAACTACTTAGTATGGTTTTGATTGCCCCACTGGGGTCGGAGTTTCGGGGGTGGGAGTTAGAGGGGACCAAAAGTTCTACGTGTATTTAGGTATATAAAGGAGTGAAATTCGATATGCAGATTCCTCTAGGTAAGATCTACATTACTATAAAATTGCGCCAAATTATCCCAATAGGGTCGGAGTTGTGGGGGTGGCAGTCACTTGGTATCTTTAGGACTATGGCAACATAATATGGTATGTGATATATCATTCAATCGGAAATGATGAGAAGCAAAAGAAGA
>JAHWFO010083866.1:554397-587251 GCA_023313115.1 Rhysida immarginata
CATCCTAATCATGTCTCGTTAGAAACAAACGTTTCAAATTTTGAATCTATCTTTTTGCCATTAAACAAAGTAGATTTAGGATTTGAATTTTCTGAATTGCCACTAAAACTGATCAACATGGAAGGTTTAGAAATTAGCATGATTGAATCTCAGTGGCGATCAATAATTACTAAAGATTGGACCTTATATTTTAGTGAAAATGTGCCAAATGACTGTCATCAATTTTGGACTGAATTGTACCATTACAAAAATGCTGGAAATGAGTATGCATTTCGAGAAATTGCAACATTTGCACTAAGAGTTCTCACTCTTCCTATCAGCAATGCATCCGTCGAAAGAGTCTTTTCCATCATGAATAATGTCAAAACTCCTCTCCGAAATAGAATGGAGTTACCTTTGTTAGACGCAATCATTAGAATAAGGACACAACTTCAAAGTGAAAACAAATGTTGCAATTCTTTCATCCCAACTAATGAAATGTTAACAAGATTTAACAATTCAATTTATAGCGATGTCTTTTAATCTTTGATTTTGATTTGTATTTTTTTGAAGAATAAAAGTTTGTAATTTACGAATATTCTTATTGTATGGTTTATTTGTATTTTCATAATGTTCAGTAATAGTTGGAAGCTTACATCATAGACATAATGTAGAATTGCGGAATTCCCACATTCTGGAAAGTCAGGGAAAAGGGCTATTTTCATGCATTGGGCGATTTTGGGCTACTAAAGTTCCCCAATTGGGCGACCAAATAGTGCTTGGACCTGGCAACCCTGGCCAGTTTCCTTTTTCTTTCGTGCCGGGCACTATAGGTATCCCAGTTATTAATTGTCTGGAATTTAGGTTTCCCAAGAATTAACTGTGGCATATTGCAAGTCATGGGCATTTTGGTTCTGAGAGTTGTTTTTGTACCCTTCTCATTACAATCCCCACATACTCTCAATGGGGTTTAAATTGGACTACATTGATGGTCATTACTTTACAGTGATGTCGCCCAATTTAAACTGGGACGCCCTTTGTGAATTGACTCATTGTCCTGTTGAAAAATCCATTGATCCCCAGCCATGATTGGTCCAAAATTAAGGAATATGCTGCGCAACACTGATAAATAGCCTACCGTGTTAATCCGCCATGTGTGCTGAAAGGTTTCTATAAGCCGATCGATATTTTTACTGTTGATGATTTAAATACTGAATAAACCGGTCGCACTTAATTTTGATAATGTAAATATTAACTTCAGAGAACAAATGGGGCTTAAACAAGACTGGAAATCTTTCAGAGATCTTCTCAAAAACGACAGCAATCTAGTCAATGACGTGCACAGTACGGAAGAGACAGACATAAATGTTGAAAGAGTTACCACACGTATTATTGATGCCATCGATGCTAGTGCTACTCCAGCAGACGTGAAACGGCCTGATCATCTCGATCTTACTCCAGCGGTCAAGTATCTTTAGACCAAAGGAACAGGGCAAGGAGACAGTGGCACCGAACCCGAGAGCCTTGGCTTAAAACTAAATATAATCGACTCACGAGAAGAGTACACGAGGAAGTAAATAAACTTCGTTACGAGAGATGGAATTAGAAGGTGAAGAGTTTGCCATAGGGATGGGCGATTAATCGTTATTTTTTATCTAAAATAATCGGCGATTCCGATTAATTTATAATGGATGATTAATCGATTAATCGTATAATTTCTGGCGATTATTTCGATTTTTTGATGAAACTGCCAAAGCAAAGGGAAGAAGCATATTTTAGCAATTTTGTGCTACTGTAGGACAACTGCCAAGTACATGTTACGTCATCATTAGTCACCAATAGTACACGTGAGCTTAGTACAGAATCCTATGTCTGCAGCAGTACTGTCATTCCCTTGGTGTATTTCCTTTTCAGAACACTTGCAAAGGTAGATGTCACTCGCCAAGAAACTGCTGCACTAATTGGTTTTTCCAAGACATTCAATGGAAGGCATTAAACCAAATATAAAAATTTTCGAAATTTGGTTTCTTGTAAAAATTTATTGCGAGGAAAGATGAAGCTGACAGAAGAAACGAGTAAAGATGCTAGCTTTTGCAACCAAGAAACGATTCCGAGACATTGAAAAAGTAAAGATGCTAGCTATTGCAACCATATTGGATCCTCGTTTTAAGAAAATAAATTTTCAGTTCCTCTGCAATACCGATATCGCCGACATGATTCGTGCTGAAGGGGCTACATCAGGAATTATCACATAATGACAACGACAGTCTCTGGAGTGTAATGATGAACTAGTTTATTCAGAGCTTGGTGCAGGGAATGAAACCAACTGTGGCAGTGGAATGCCTGTCGAGTTACGGCTGTATCTACAGCAATCTGTCTGTTCTCGAAAGCAATGTCCACTGCAGAACTGGCAAAAAACTGGAAAAGCCTTTCCTTCGTAATAACTTCAGTGCCATGTGAGAGATTATTTTCTAAAGCTGGAAGAATTGCGACGGAAGTAAGATCTAAATTAACAGGCAAAAGGCTGCAGAAATTGTTGTTTCTAAGTTCATTAGAAGATAATATTTTGTACACATACTTTAAATAAATAAATGATTTGAATGTTTCTTTCCTGTTCATGGTTTTATGTTTTGAAATTTACTTGCCAGGTGCAGATTATGCTTGTTAGAAAGTGTCGGAAGCTTAAGTTCAAAATAATCGCGATTAATCGTTTAATAAGTATGATTATTCGATCAATTAATCGGCTATTCTCATAGAAACGATTAATCGTAATCGCGATTTAATCATATAACCGCCCATCCCTAGTTTGTCAACCCAGGACAATCCAATCTAGTGCATGATTCGAGCCTTACAAAACAAAAAGGCCATGAACATCCACTGCTTTTAGTGACCAGTAGAAATTTTATAATGACAGCTCATTGCTGATTCGCTTAAACATTATTATTTTATGATAATTTGTGAGTCCAAAGGATGATCATCCAGAAGGACTAGAAATATCCAAAATGGTAAAAAGCAGCATAACTAAGTATTATAGCACTAGCCATCATTTTTTCAAACATAATATTCAGGTAGCTGAGATTCAAACTTGTTTAAAGAAAATCAAGAAAAAGAAGGCACCAGATAAAGACACTATTAAAAACAATGCTTTGAAAAACTTGCCGCCAAATGTAACTGGTGATATCACTAAAATTACACTGTCCAACAACAAAAAAATTACTGAACAGAGAAGCACCGTTTCTAAGGTAATTTCTTGCGTAGATTACAAAAATGACGCTCATTTTGCCTATCAGGTCTCAATTTTTCGTAAATCGTGATTGAAATTTTTATATTTTTATGTAAATTTGACACTTACACGTAAGTTTCAAAATTACTTAATATATTTTAAATATATATATATTTTTTATTTCCAGCTACTTATAATACTTAAATAAATGAACATGCCTAGAGGAACTTGTAAAAACAATCCAGATAATTTATTGTTATATTTGTGGATGTGTAACAACAAAGGTTTATAAGCGAAAAATTTCAAATTACGTCAAAAAACTTTATAATCTATATTTCGAAATTAGTTATAAATGCAAACATTGCTGACAGGTTGAGCAGTACGTCGTGGGAAATGTTGGCCCCAGGCAATCTTCAGTTGCTCCTGAAAATGTCGCGACAGTTTCTGAAGTGGGAGATTAATTAATTAAGTGAAACTATAGTGTTTGGTCTAAAATGCTTTAATTTACAGAAATTATAAAATTTTAGTATGCGATTTACCAAAAATTGAGACCCGATAGAAAAAACGGTTTGCAGATTCGGAATCAGCGCACCCAAATACCAAAAGTCAACTACTCTTTGCCTAGTAATTTTTTGAAAGTTAAAAAAATTGTTGGACAGTGTTATTAACGACTGTTGGGATAACTGTTCCTTTCCGAATATTTGGAAAGAGTCTGTTGTCCTAAGTATTCCTAAGCCCGGTCAAAGTCCTGCAAACCCTGTAAGCTACAGGCCCATTAGCTTGCTGTCTTCTTCTGTTTCTAAAGTCTTGGAGAGAGCAATTCTCACAAGAGTCCTTTATTTCTGCGAAAGCAATAATCTTATCCGTGCTGAAGAATTTGGCATTCGGGCGAAACATTCTTACCAACTCTCAACACTCCTTTGATCTTTGTATGTATTGCGGCGTCATCTTCTTAGATATTCATAAAGCCTTTGATCAGGTTTGGCACGAAGGCGTTAATTGTAAAATGATTGTTGATGGATTCCCACACGATTTAATTACTCTAGTTCACTCGTTTCTGTCCAACAGGTCTTTTCAGGCCAGAGTTGGAGATAAATTATCTAATACCTGTGAGATAAATGGTGGTGTCCCACAAGGATCAGTGCTGGGGCCATTTTTATTCAATTGCTGTATATGTGACTTTCCGGAAATCTCGTACTGCAAGCTTTACTTTTATGCAGGTAATGCTGCTTTACTGACATAGACGTGCCAGCCTAGTGTTGTTGTGTCACGTCTGCAGAAAACCCTTATAGAATGTGAAATCTGGTTTAGTAAGTGGCGATTAAAACTAAATGTTGACAAATGCAAGGCGATGTTTATCCCTAAGAAGAGAAAGAGAAACCTTGACTCTTTGAAGTTATAGGGCAATTACTTTGAATGGGTTGATGATTATAGATACCTTGGTGTTGTTATTGATTCAAAACTAACATGGAATATGCATATGGCTTATGCGATAAACAAGGCCAAGAAAGCAAAGTTTAGCTTAATTGCTCTGTTGGGTCATAACAGTCCCCTCAGTACTGATAACAAACTACTGTTATACAAAGTAATTGTTCGTATCATCTTGCTATATGGCATGCCCGTCTGGGCTACAATTTGCAAGACAAGATGAAAGGAACTCCAAACTTTCCAGAATATCACCGTAAGGGTGAATATATAGAATTGCTCACAATTACTCCATTCATAATTACCTCGATATGACGCATGTTGGGAAATATGTTCAAGAGCTAATGAAAACCGTGCTGCCTACTATGGTAAATCAAAGTAATGATCTAGTTCCTGAATAGAAAAAGGCACTGTAATCCAAGACATAACCTTGATGTTAATTTTAATGACATTGATAATGTCATCTTCCCAGATTACTGGGTTTCATAGATTTTTCGTTTGTGTAGCTTTATTAAGTGTTATACTCCTAGTTCAGACAATCGTCAATCAAATTTTCCTCCACCAAGAGGAGGTAATTTTTTTCTTGCATACAGAGGATAACTTTTGTGGGTACATCAGGCTTCGGAATGTTTATGAAGGGTGAGATTATGGAAGCTATGCTTCAAATTTCACACTACCGATACACTACACTGTTCGATTGTCGAATCTGCCCGCTGAGAAATTTCACATCACATTTTTTTTTGGAAAGCTCATCATATCATTGGCAGAGATCATTGATGATCTGTCGTCAAACTGTAGAAATCATTTAGAGAACTTGTGTTTCTTTTCGTAAACCCTGGGAATAAAGATAATTTTATTTAAACTAGAGGGAGCAAACTAGAGGGAGGAAATCAATAAGTCGGTTCCATGAATTTTTTTCACAGCAATTTATTGGTCAAACAAGACGGCATTAGGTGTGCAGGAGTAAGAGTTCATTACTTATTTTTCTATATATCCACCAGCGACGGCAATGCATTTATCCCACCGTGACACCAATTTGGATATGCTAGCTGCATAAAACGTCGTCGGTTTTCTGGGGCAACCACTGCCGCATTGCATGTTGCACTTGATGATCAGACGAGAAGTGCTGGCCAGCCAATGCCTTCTTCATCGGACCTAAGAGGTGATAATTCTAGGGCGCCAGATCTAGACTGTATTGCGGACGGTCCATGATTTCCCAGCCGTGCCTAAAGATTTTTTCTTTGACCGCCATTGCGACGTGTGGACTTGGCGTTGTCGTGAAGAAGGCGGACGTGGTCACTCTGTCGCTTATCACGCAAGGCACGGCGTAACTTGGTAAGCGTGGCAGTGTAGGATATTGCGTTGCTTGTTCCACATGCTATGCGGCAGTGATTATACCTGCAGCCGACGGCGTTTTGTGCAGCTGACATATCCAAATTGGTGTCACGGTGGGAAAAATGCATTGCCGTCGGTGGTGAGTATATAGAAAAGTAAATAATGAACTGCTACTCCTTCACACCTAATGTCGTCTTGTTTGACCAATAAATTGCTGTGAAAAAATTTCGTCCGACTTACTGAATTGCCCTCGTATTTTTCTATACTTTCAGAAAAATATTGTATTTGTTACTTTCTAATTGAGCTGAGTTTTTTTTACAGACATTGATAAAGTATCTATGGATCAGAATTTCAATATTCATAATTAATATATCTACTAGAAATTTCTAGAAAATTAATAACTCTTAAATGCAAACACTTGCCCCGCCCTCCTGCTCAAAAGAATTAGGAGAACACAATATAGAACGCCTATGTTATTTAAATGAATGAAAATATCCGTATAACCCAAGAACACATGAAGCTGTCTCAATTTATTCAACAAATAAACAAGTGTATGGCTTAGTTTTCCAAGCATCTTTCAAAAAACAAATGGCAGACCCCTGGTGAAACTAAAGTGAGAAAACTGTTCTCAAGAAGGCGTCTCAAGACATCTCTGGATACAGTTCTCCCTAGAAATGTTCTCTAGTAACGTGTATTCCCTCCACGAGCTCGAAGAACCTCTGCGCATCTGCGATGCATGCTCCGCACAAGTCGACGGATGTCTGTTTGAGAAATGTTTTCCCATTCTTCATTGAGGACCTGAGAAGGGTCACGTAGTATTGTAGATTTGTTTGGATGTTGCCTTATGCGTCTTTCAAGCACGTCCCATACAGGCCCGATCGGATTAATGTCCGGACTCGTTGCTGGCCACTCCAATTTTGGAATGTTCCGTTCTTGGAGAAGTTCCTGAATGGCATGTGCCGTATGCGGACGAGCATTATCCTGCATAAGAACAAAATCAGGATCCACAGCACGAGCAGCAGGCACTACGTGATCTTCCAGAACGTCCCTGATGTAGACTTCAGCATTGAGACGTTCTGGGACAACAACGAGATCAGTACGGCTGTCGATAGAGGTCCCCCTCCCCAAACATGACTGAACCACATCCCATTCTGTCTATCTGTTGCATTGTTGCTTCTGCAAAACGCTCTCCAGAGCGTCTCCACACAAGCTGACGTCCATCAAAACGAGTTAGGCGAAATCGGACCGCCATTGACGCAGGTGCCAGTTGATGTGTTGTTGGGCAAACCGACGTTGGCACGTGAGATGAGGTATACGATTCGGCCTTCTGGCTCTCAAACCACTTTCCCGTAGTGTGTTTCTGACTATTTGGTCAGAAGCAACCACTCCAGATGCCGCACGCAAGATGATGTTCGTCGGCGAAGAGCAAAAGTTTTAAGATATCGGTCCTGCATTCTTGTCGTTATGCGTCTGCGTCCTCGTCCAGCCCTTCGCGAATAACGACCAGTCTGTTGGAAACGATTCCATGCACGGTGGATCACTGAAGGTGAAACTTAAAGCTGTCTGGCCACGGACTTGATTGAATAGCCTTCTTGGTACAGCGTAACAGCTCATGCAACTTCTTCCAATTTGAGATGTCTCATTTTGTTTCAATTACACATCCGAAGTATCAGAGCTTTAACATTAATGCTGTTTGAAGACCATGTGACCTTTGTCATATGGTTGTGACCATTCTTTTTATAAGGGGTCTCTGGCATTTTCACTTTAAACTCACGGAAAAAAGAGAAACTCGAAAAAACACCCAGTAGTTTCAATAGGCCACATTTAATTTATCAAAAAACTATGAAACATTTTATCAGAAGTCTTGATCTTGAGATTTTACAAATGTTTTCAGAAGTGTTCCCCTAATTCTGTTGAGCAGTGTATGTTCTAAACCAGTACAAAATACAGAAATTTTATTTTATTAAACGAATTTCAGTAGAAATGTTAGTGGTGCTAATTTATTGTCACTGACTGCGCATACAGGGTATCTCACCTAAAGTGAACCAGTAGCCAACTTCTAAACTACAAATCCTTAGAAAGTAGCCAACTTTCTAAAGTAGTGAAAGTGTGATGCGTTTGGATTTGAAGAAAAGGCAAAACAGAAATTGTTCCTAAACACATGGATTTACACCACACTTTCACTATCTCTATATCCTAAACGATTGGATCAATTGAAAAAACACCAAGAATAAAACATTTCTCAAATGTTGTGTAAAATCTGAAAATACCATTAAAACAGGAGTTTCCATTGCACATTTCAAAGTTGACTTCCATATTCGAAAATGGCGTCGATTTTTTTTGGAAATGGAATACACATAAGATCCCCTCACATGAAAGTGCAATAATTCTTCCATTGGAAGTATTCTGTCAAATTTGTATTTTAAAAGTACGCTATCGGTTCACTTTAGGTGAGACTCCCTGTATAGGAGCCTTAAATTGTAAATATTGGCATCTGAACTGAAAATCCACAAATTAAACCAATAAAAAAAATTAGGTTTTAAAATTACGTACATGCATATAAAATTACATATTTGGTATATAATAACATATTATGAAACATAATATTCCTCCCAATCAATTATACGTGTATAAAGAATTAACAAAAGGGCAAAATAAAGTATAAAAAAATATCCAGCCTTTATTATTATATGAATCTTTGTAAATAATAATAAATGACGAATCTTTATAATTGTGAAATGAATTCATCCTATAATGTCATAATTTCCAAAATGCTGATATAGATACTCTTTTAAAGAATACTGTTTAAATCACTGCTTAAGTTTAGCTTTGATTTTATATTTTAGGATATATGCTTAAAAAAATTCCGAATTTTACATCAATCCAATTTCATTTGTTTAATAAAATATTATTTTTCATAGAGATAATACTTTATGACGTCGCTCCAGCCCAAGATTGTCATGAATTTTTCTGGAGATTGTTACCTGTGAAATATCTTTCCTTTGGGCTAGACTTCTCTGTGTGTGGGGATCTTCTTTCAGCACTTCAGGCAGGCCTGGGAGTAGGCTAACTACTCTGTTTCGGGAGGTAACAATTTGCAAAACTCTTCTGTCAAGGATCTTGACACCTCTTACTCTCCGCACCAAATTATCCTTCAGTTATTCAGTTATTCAGTTATCCTTCTAAGAAAATTACTTGGTACTCTCTCCATATAAAGTTGAGTAGCAGTGGAATGTCATATTGATTGTCATTAAACGAAGTATAGAGCAGATATAATATCGAAAAGCCGTAAACAAAAATCCTTAATAATAATTAATTTAAATGCGGCAATCTAGAGCAGACCAATTTTTTTATTTCACAAATGTAAGGACGAATGTAAGGACAAATGTTACGTGGATTGAAAGAAGAACTGTTCAAGTTTATGTATTTAACATTATAATTGTTCAATGTGCGATCCCCTAATGACACGGCATGCATCCTGTCAGCATAACAGATATGCTGAGGGAGGAGATGGATTATCGGATACGTACGTTTATCAGGAGATACTCTGATAGCTACAACAATCCGATATCATAAATCAGGCAAAACGGTCGGTTGTGGTGGCATGTGAACATGGTATTTGACAGTTCCACAGAGGAAGAAACATCATGGGATGAGATCGGGAGAACGGGACCTCCGTAACCGAACCACAATTGGGGAAAGAAGAGTGGAGCATTTGTAATGTAAATTGCACAAACTTGGGCAGTTCTTTCATCCAATGTAAAATTGGCCCTCATACCTCTTCGCTACGAGAAATAAAATTTTATTCTTATGTGTACACCCTGTAAAACAAAAAGACATTTTTATGAAAAATGTAAAAGGAATCGTATCAAGTATTTTATTACTAAGTAACCGAGCACTTATTAGTTTCACAATGTTCGTCTGTCCGTCCCCTTCATATTTTCCACATTTTTTGACGTAGAAGGTCGAAAACTCGGAACGTAACTCACTTTAGGCATGTCCTACTTCACTGTTTAGTTTAGATTTAATTAGCCCACTGGGGTCGGAATTAAGGGGATGGGAGTTAGAGGGGACCAAGTGATCTACGTGGTATTTAGAAAAGTAAAGGAGTGAAATTCGTTATGAAAATTCATCTAGGCAAGATCTACATTACTATAAAGTTTGGGCCAAATTGTCCCAGTGGGGTCCGAGTTATGGGGGTAGCAGTCACTTGGTCTTTAGAACTATGGCAACATATTATTATTTATTTATACAAACACTGCATATCACAAACAAAGATAACAATAGATTTTTACAATAAATCACATCTCTGTTTGGTTTCACCGGAAAATTCGGATTTCATCCTGAAATCTAGGAATTGTCCAGGTATCTTCTTAATATATAACTTGAGCCGAATAGCGTATTTTTTGTAGTTCAGCAGTTCCTTGTGTGATCTCTAAGTCCTTGAGATTTTATTCAAGTTTGGTGTGATACTTCCAAGGGTTCCAATGACTATTGGGACCACTCTACAGGGTTTCTTCCATAGTCTAGTAATTTCAATGCATAAATCCCTGTACTTTGTCAGTTTTTCAGTTTCTTTTTCCCTTATTCTTGTGTCCCCTGGAATAGCCACGTCAGTGAAGGTGATTTTGTTTGCTTCCACTATTGTTATGTCTGGAGTATTATGACTTAGGTGGCGATCCGTCTGAAGTTTGAAGTCCCAGAGGATTTTGGTATGTTCATTTTCAATGATTTTTTCAACTTGATGGTTGTACCAGTACTTTTTGGTCTTGAAATTGAATTTTTTGCATAATTGCCAGTGGAACATAGTAGCTACTCTGTCGTGACGTTGTTTATAATCAGTCTGAGCAATTTTACTGCATTCACTGAGCAAATGATCAACTGTTTCCACTTTATCATGGCATAGATGACATTTAGTCTTGTTAGTGGTTTTGTTAATTCTTGTTTTTAGATTATTTGTGGCTAATGCTTGTTCCTGAGCTGCAAAAATCAGTGCCTCTGTTTCTTTCTTTATTGTTCCGTTTTGAAGCCATCTCCAGTTGCGTTTATCCACCAGTGCTTCTGTCTGTATGAAAAATTGACCATGTAATGGTTTGGATTTCCAGTTTTGATGTCGATTTTCTAATTTTCTCTTTCTAAACTCTTTTTTTGTTGTTGCAGTTTTGATTATTTTCTCATTAATCACTTCTTTCAGCAGTTTTTCATCACTGGCTGAATGTAGTCCTTCAGACCATGTCTTTCTTCCTCCACGACTTGTTTGATTTGCAATAGACCTCTTCCGCCAATTTTCCTAGACATGTATAATCTGTCTGTATCACTTTTTGGATGAAAAGCACGGTATATTGTCATCAACTTCCTGGTTTTTCGATCCAAAGTATCCAAATCTGCTTGAGTCCAATCCACAATCCCAGCAGTGTACCTGATGACTGGAATGGCCCATGGAAGTAATAATAAAAAACATATTATTATTATTATTATTATTATTATTATTATTATTATTATTATTATTAATCTTTGAGCACTCCAAAGAGAGTAAAAAAAAGTTCACTTAAAAATCATGCAATGAAAATATACATTCAAAATTAAAACTTGGCAGGAAAAAGGCAAAGAAATCCAATTAGGAATTATTAAAAAAAGTGATTCACGCGGCACTTAAAATGAGCGCACGTTATCATACATTTATAGGAAGTACACGCAAAGACAGTTGACGTATCTGGTACGGTAAATCATTCCACAGGGCAACAGCACTATAAGGAAAATGTTTAGCTTTAAAGGCAGTCATCTTGTCAGGAACCACAAATAGAAAATGCCGGGTTTGACGAACACTCTCTTCCGAACTAAACCACGTTTTGATGAACGCCACTGGATGATTTTCGTTACGAAGGGCGTCAGCCACCTCAGCAATAAGGGCAACCTTACTAATAGTCGAAAAAGTGGGCATGTTAAAACGGGAACATGCTGCAGACACAGAATCAAATTAATTTAGCTTTATTTAATTTAAAGTTATCCGAAGTAATTTATTATAAGAGGCTAGCTTTTTGGTTGGTAATGGAGGCAGATGTCCAAAAAAATGCCCCGTAAGCGAGCCTTGGCACAATAATAGATAGTAAATATTGACGAATTTGCGAAGTAGTTAAAAGGGATCTGATTCGCTTTACCAAAAAGTTATTGCGATTTAAAGAAGTTATGAGCTGGCCGATAAGATCATTAAAGTGGAGAAGGGGATCAGTAGTTATGCCCAAGATCTTAAGGGGGGTCACATTGCTCGCTCCTTTATAATTTTTGTGTTGGCCTGATTCAAGCAAAGGCCTCTACTTGTGTACCATTTAGACAAAGTGTCTAGATCTTGTCGAAGTAATTTCATAATATGGCAACATATCGTTCGGAAATGATGAGAAAGGAAAGAAGACAGAGCTCTTTTATATTTTCTAAATACTACGTTCAAGATTATCAATTTTTTGATAAAACTAACTGAGGGGGGGGGGAGTAAAAGTGCAGATAATAGGGTAAAAATAGATGAATTCAGGACTTAAACTACTTTCTTATACCGTCCTCGGGGGATTAATTTTTTGTTAAAGATGGTTTTAAAACAGGAGGGAAACGATTTTATAAATGTGACGATGATAATCTAAAAATCGGCGACACTTTATGTTGGGTAAGAATAAAACAAGTTTGTTGCAATCTCCTTTGCAGTATTTGATTATTCCACTTTTAAATTGTTATCTTGTTAATTTATTTCTTTATCATAGCTTTCAGTTATGAGAATAAAATGTTTAATCGCTGAATTTTCGTTCTTTTGCGTAAAGCCTTAAAAATTCTAGTTGCTATTAAGAGAATTGTTAAACAGCTTGAGAATGCAAATTTTGATTACTGCAAATTTGTATATTGTAAATTATTTAAAAAGTGGTATACAATTACAAATAATTTTGACTATTAGAAGTATTAAATGCTTTAAAAATTTTAAAAATAAATTTAAAATTTAAAGATTTTTTTTATGGACAACATTAAATAAAACCTTAAATTGAAGATTAAGAAAATAAATGTTATTTATTTATTAAAAATTAAACACATTGAAATTCTATGATATAAAATTTTATAAAAATGATAAATAATTGTTTAAGAAATAATAATTGTTCAGTAATAAATAATTGCTTAACGTAATATCTTTATACATTTCTTTTATGTTGTAAATTTAATATATATTTTTGCGTATATTTCGCGGAAACGTCTTTAAGGTGCAATGTAATTTTAATTAAGCTTAAGTACCTTCAAAGTAGTCAAAAGATAATTCAATTGGAAACATTTATCTCCGTTATGAAGAATATGTTACAACTCTCTGTTATAACTATGTCATGAAAAGGATTCTTTAAATCGAATGTCACAGATTCAATGAAAACGGAATTCCTTCCAAATTTCATATCATTAGATTGAAACGAAACTTTGCTATCACAAAACACGAGAACCACGTATCTAACAGATATAGAACAATGATTCACCATTTTCTGATTAGCTTATATTCTTTAAATATGTTCTTCTTTATTGTGGATAATAAACATTTATAACTAAAAGGGTAACCGAATCGGGTAAAAACATGATTTCGCAAACAATTTTGAGCTACGAAACTATCTGTGTAAAAAATTCTATCCTCATTTTTTTATTTTATTATCGTTACAAAATGAAAGACAGACTATTGTTCTTTTCAAAACAAAATTGTAGCGTTTTCTCGGTAGATGGTGGTACCAATGAAACGATGAAGATTTCTTGCATTTTTGACATACCAACTACCTACCCATTCATTAAACGCAAGAATAGCAACAATAATTTTTGTTTAGCTTTAACTCGTGAGTAAAATTCGTCAAAAATTCTAAGCAGATGACGATGAGTATGCAGAATAACGTATCTGCATACAAGATAAGATTTAAAACCATAATATTTAACCAAAACTCTTTAGGCAGTACTGATTAAGCAGTCTCATTCTTTCGGGTAAAGGTAATCAAAGGATTGTTGCTTTCCTTTGTTTTCATTATACGTCTTGTTACTATCCCTTTTTACATAGTAGAGAACAGCAGTTCAGGAACTTCCTAAAAATTATCAGTTCTTGATGTTTATATTTTAATTCTGTTTGGTATATTATCAGTACGTTTTCCTCTTTCCTTACAGAGACTTCATTTGAAAAAACTGATGTGTACTTCAGATAAAAGCAGAGTTTTGTCTAATCTTGATTTGATGGAAAATGTTGCTCCTTTTCCGTTGCAAAGGAATAATCGGAATTGATTCTGTCCTAAAAAAAAAACAAAAAAAACCCTATTCGACTTATATTCCAGTTCTTGTTATTTCAACTTAATTTTGGACTTCTCTTCCCTTTCTTTTTCCCCACCGCCTCCTGTTTTTCTTAATTATATTTTTTCTCTTTGCAAATATGCAAACATAAATACTTTTTTTAAGAATCCATAGCGCTGGATAGAGTGGAAAGGGGGGGGGGGGAGGAAGAAGAGAAGGCCAGGCATCGCGGTGACCTTTAACCCCGACCAAGGCCCTAGCGGGGTCTGGTGTTGGTAGTGTCTTTTTTTCTCAACCTTTGCTCGCGCTGTCTCAGTAGCGTCACGGGATCACGTGATAGTGGCTCTTGTGCACGCGCTCATTTCGCCTCGCTCGCTCGGGGGGTCAGATCGAGCGACGGGTATCGAAGCCATTGACAACGACGGTCGATCAGTGTGATTGGGAAAACTCCCCCGCCTGGACACCCCGGGGCGAAAAACCACCGTCCGTCCATCCCGTTCGCGGTAGGTCGCCTCTCACTCACTCACTCTTGTATCCTCCGTGTTGACTTTAAAAACTTTTCCTTTAGCCCAACACATGGCGCCTGAATACTTTTTCCTCCCACTTGCCACGGACCAGATACGCCTACCCATCTCACGTTGCCCTCCTGTCACTCGGAGAATATAATAAGCCTGTTGAATATCTGGCCGTCGGAAAAGAAACGATTCACGAGCATTCTCGCTTTCAATCGCTGAAAGTATTCCATACAAAATATAGGCCATCGAATATGTAGGCTCTCGGTTGACATGCAAGTCTAATTCCCTTGACGGGAACATGCTTAAAATGATCGCGCGTGAAATTAGTAAAAAATTAATCAACAACACATTATCATGCAGGCTGAAAAATAATTATTCTCAGCAACTCTTTTTAAAAAGACATACACTAGAGAAAAATTAGAATGCTCTATTTTCACATAAGTAACAAAATACTTCTTAAGCATTTTCTTGTAAGTTTATGGCCAGAAGAAGAAATCAATTACAACAAATTTGTTATCAAATAACAAAACTGTGTATCCAAATCATTGTTTCGAAATATTGGTTCAGTAGAATAAAATATATTCTAGTATATTAATTTTTACAAATGTTAAAAATAGTTTTCTTTGTTTATTTACAATATTGTGTTTGCCGACAATGTAGGTTCTGTTAGCTATTTTATTCAAACGGCTTGGAAAAAATATTTTTTTCTGGTCGATGGGTTTGTTTACAAAGAACCAATGGGCAGACACTTACAACTTTATTAGTATGAATAAATCAAAACCAGGAACGAGCCTTCTTACTATTTCTATGAATGAAATTAATCAAAAATTGATAATAAAACCCGATAAAACACTATTATCATGTGCGTATAGAAATAACTGAGGCATTTAAATTCTCAGCAACAAGAACAACAACAACAGCAGCAGCAAACACTAGAAAGATGACTGTTATATTTATGCCCCCTACACTTTTAAATCTAAAAACATCTCGAATATTGTTGAAAAAAAACTTGAACTATAGCAATAACCTATAAATTATTTTATAACGTTATGTTATTACAACAGTTCCCATATTTTTAATGTATCTATTTTATACTCTCTGGCCATTCATGCACGATTTTAATTTGTAACTTATCACACGATATTATTTAAAAAGTAGCCAAATAAGTATGCCTAAGGTTTTTTCTTATTTTAGTCTTTAACTGTAAAGGAAGTCATAACTTAATACTTAACGACAGAATTAATATATATCATTGTATATTCAAAATTAACTTTTGGACGACTGTTTAATTCACTTATTTAATTAAAAATTATCGCTTTATATAAACTTCGCAAACTTTATTAGTTCTTTATTATTGTTTGCCTTTCAGAAAAAAAAAATATAGAGAAAACATTTAAGTACTTAAAGTAATTGTTAATAGCCTATTTTATATGACTTTTCTATATTCTTACTATGCAAAAGCACAAGTATTAAATAATCTTTCAGCCTTTATTTAGAACTGTACTTTTTATTTCAAAAGATCTCATATTAAATTATAATATAGTAATTCTAATTTAATTCACTACAGTACTCAAAATTTAGTGAATTAGTTTTGAATGAATTAATTTAATGTAATTATTTAATTAAAGCTACTTCATAAAGTAAATAATGCTTAGCAAAAGTTTTAAAATAAGAGAAAGCATGCTACATTCGTTTGATATTATAATGGAGATGAGCCACTTAAAACTTTAATGACATTCTCCCCGAAAGTTTTCCTTATTAATTTTAAGTCATTCTGACATTTTTATAATTCATATGAGTAATCAGGTGTTTCATTATCAAGAATTTAGCTCTTAAAAATTATAATAGTTTTCTATAAATTTTCTAAACATTCTATTATGAAATTCGTAAAATTTTTATCATTTTATAGCTTGACGTCACCAAACAATTTTTTGTGACAAGTTCTCTGTTTTTAATGCGCGGTAATAAAAATGCCATTTCATTTACGTCAGCTAGATTTTGTAATGAAATCTTGGAGAGTTTCACCCGTTTCAATTAGGTTGTCCGGTTTGAGAAGAAAACGAACAATTTAGGTGAAATGATGACGACTATTGAGTAAATAAGGGGTGAGCTCTTCTGAAACTGATATTTATTTCATTGGTGTGAGCTGTTGACTAACACGTGCCTTGACATTCGTTCATTTGAAACCTCCATTTACAGGCGCCTATATTCTAAAGCAGTATTTTTCAACCTCTTTCTAATAGCAGCACTCCCAACTTGGTAATTTTTCCTTGCAGCTTCCCTGCCTCATTATATACTTTGTACATTATTTTATATAATTATAAAAAACTTATAATACCTATTAATTACTTTAAATTTTATACTTCTGCAGTACCCTAGTTGAAAACCAGTCTAAAGAGATGCTTAAAAAGAGTAAGACGTCGATGCATTCATCTAATTTCTTCTAATGACGATAAAAAAAAATCTTCTATTAAGTCTTCATATACGTACTGCTGATAGGAGTAAGGAATCCTATTTAATGTTCAATTAAGTGATGTGGTGCATCCTATGTATGGTGCATCTGCAACGAAATTTTAAATATATTGCTATCAGATGATAAAATATATTTTACACAATACAAAAAAAAAATTCAAATGTTGCTATGCAAATTAACGAATCGGAAAGACGTCACGCAACTATGCAAATTAGTTACGAACATAAAAGGCGTGATCTTTCCACATAACGATATTTAGTTTATTTTAAAGATATTGTGGTATTTACCTTTATGTATAGAGTAATAAAATATGCAGCCAAAGTTAGGTTTGCACCGTGATAATTTCCTTATGCGCATTCTTTGCTGTCCTAGTTTTATAATAAAATTTACGCCTTAGTTAGAGAATATCTCTTTATTCTCTCATTTCGGAAATAAATGAATGTATCTATATCATTTTTGATTGTTGGACCATTAGATCATTAGATCATATCTATACTGTATTTGGATAATTAAACCAGTACAATTCAATGAATCATAGGAAAATTAAATTAATCAGTCATAACCAAGTAAATATTAATGCAAAGTCGCTTTCACATAGGTATTCATTCTGAAGTTAATAATAACCGTTTCTATTGGCAGGTTGAACAAGTTTTATGCTTTAAGACTTCTTATTATGTTACAAAAATAAAAGCAATCAGTTAGGTGCAGTTTTGAAGGAACCGTAGAAATCGAAACGATATTTTTAATTGTCTTTGTCTTTATTTGAAAAAAAGAAAAAGTAATGTGAATGCGCTGTAACTTAATATATAAATAATTCTGTCCACGATCTTTATATGTGAAAACGCGAACAAATAATGAAGAACATTTAAATTTAAGAGAAGTTTTTCCACTCTCAACTTCAGTCATTAATTTTTTCCCTTGCTCCTTTGAAAGGTATTTTGAAAGATCCACCAGTACTTGCGAACTCTATGTCCAGCGAAACTACACATTTGTTTTATCTATACAGACATAATTTCTTTCACAGACTAAATTTTTGGAAGAAATCATTGACTATATAGGTAATTCTCTACGAGAGATAAGCTCGTTGATCCATACAGAATTCTAAGTAAGTTTTATAACTGCATAAGAAATTAAAATTTTTTTAAAGTAATCACTAATTGATAATATAATGAACCATTATTATAATAGAAGAGAATGCATATGTTAAGCAGTTTACAGATTACCATTAGATAAGCCATTTCAGTCTTTGATCCAAATTTAAAGAGATCTTAAATTTTATAATTCAGGAATTGATTATCAACTATCCTTATATAAATAGACTAACTCCCTTAATCGACTAATAATCTCTGTCTATTAATCGTATTATCGACTATCAAGTAGTAGGCAATAGCAATACAATGTGGAAGATACCTACTTTAAGCGGAAACTACTTAAACTGAGCAAATCCATTTTATTTTAAGAAACAATAAACGTAAACGATACAAGCCGAACAGCAAAACACATACTTCTTTAATGATGAGTTTATGTATTTAATATTATCTTCAACGTGTATCAGCTCAAAGTTATCTTTAATAGATAATAATTTTTTAACATATCTCTACAACAAACACTTTTCCTATTTTAGAAAAGGTCATTGCAGCAATGAATAACTGCAATTTCAGAGTTAAACTAAATTAGATAGTATATGAAACACTTGTCGAGTTAAAGCCCTAATTAATAAATTATTAATAATTTTATTAATAAAAGATCCGTTTGTAGAATGCAGCATTAAAAATAAACTCAGGTATGTATTACATTCTAAGAGTGTTCTGTTCGATGTGCTAATGACTAGAGGTCCCCTAAATTAGAATTTTTATCAGGATAATACCAGCAATGCTATTTTGGTATTTAGGTCCATTAACTTGCCTTATCTAAGGTTCTTCTAATAATAACCTCACTTCGAATTAATAAATGAACTAACGTGGTTTTCTTTCCTTTGAATATTAAAATCCAAAATAGAGGCTAGTAGTTTGCAAGCGCTTATCAACGCTTATAAAGATACGAGAAACTACATGTGATATAATAAAGACCGAACTTCGAAAACATTGAATCAATCTAAGCTAACCTTTCACTCAAAGTTTTTTCAATAAAAACACTTTAATCTGTGTCCACAGAAGAAGATAACGAGTGTCACGTGATTATCTAGCTCTTGGATCCTTGTTTTCTTTGTGGATAACCGCTTCACCTGAGGGGATCGTCCAACCATTGTTTTCACAAGGATTTTATTGACATATTATTATTTGCTTATAGGTCCAAAGTAGTTTATCAAAAATCATTTGTATTTAACTTCAGTTCACATAAGTCGATCCCAAATTGTTTAAAATATTATCTCAACGAATAGTGCATCCTTTTTGGAGAAAAGTAGTGAATTTTGCGGTCAATTACTGGTAATCGTCATATTTTCAATTTTCACAGTAACATTATACAAAATTAAAGGCAAGGATATAATTTCATTAGTAATCATTAAGAAAGAAAGTTACGTAAATAGAAATTAAAGTCCAGTAAATTCTGTTTTAAACGAAATCTCTTTTTTTTGTAGGAATAATAGTAAAACTAATTATTTTTTTTAAGGATCTAGGGATATCTTTTCTAAAAATTCAATTAATGTAATGAAAAATAGAAACTCGTAAATCGTAAATCGTGTTTTTATGTTCTATTTATTTAATTGCACACTGTTCATTAGCTTAAATTTAAAAAGGTAAAGTTTTTTTCTTTTTTTAATAGAGAAAATTTGATTAAAATAATCAAGTTCCTTATCATAATGATTTAAAATTTAGTTTTGAATTTTAACTAGGTTTTTTAATAAGGTATTCGTGTTGAATTGTATTATTTGAAAGAACCAAATAAACAAGAGGCTAAAGGAAGTGAATAAAGGCCTTTTATAAAGAATCCAGTAATATTAATTAATAATAATAATCCTTTAAGATTAAAGGTTTTTGAAATCCGTTTATTAGAAAAATAGAAATATGATTTGAATACCTATACAAACTTGCAACTTTCTTCTATAATGTTATTTTATGAATACATAATAAATTTATTGAAATTCAAAGCTAATCTTCAAAATTCACCAACTTACGATATTAAATACGTGTTAATCAAACAATCTCGAATCATATTTTTTCAAAGTTTATGTCTAACATCTTCGTATGCAACTATCTTTGCCTCAAACATAAAATTAAAAAAAAATAATTAAATTTTAAATATCTCTTTGCTCTTTGATTATCTTATGAAGAAGTCTTAATTCATGAATATTAAAATGGCTTTAATGCGAGACATTTCAGGGTGATTTACAATGAGTATAACAAACTTCGGCATTTTGTTGGGGGAAGTCATTTTAATTGATAACTGGTATATGCAGCTAGGTTCAATTTCACTCTGTTACAGTGCTATAAGAAATCAGAGTTTTGACAGAGTAGTAGCCCACATAAAGTTACAATTATAAACGCAAAACACAGTCCATTAACAATTGACAATCACTTTTTTTGTTGACAAATCCAATTATCATGATGCATGTTTTATGGATGACTTATCAATGGATGGATGGCCATGGAGGTCCCTTCGCTTGGCCTTCGAGGTCCTCTGATCTAAACCCTTTAGACTTTTTACTTTCGGAGTTATCTAAAACTGCTAGTCTACAGCGTTCACATCAATACTCGTGAGCGGCTACTTCAGCGGATCAAATTCGCAATAACGACGTCATAGTTTGTGTTTATGATTCAATGATTTATAGGTGCCATGTTTGTATTCAGGCCCTTAAGCACATAGGATCACGCTTATTTTACTACATCGTATACTCTCTTATGCTTTAAATTAAATGCCAATTATAAGTTCATAATAGGACAATAAAACTTGATCTGTTGCAATTCTGTACCTAACTGTATTACGACCTACGTATGTTAATATGACAACTTTTACTAACCTTACTTTCAAAGATGCTCAGCCTGACTTCCGAACCAGTCAAACTTTGTTAATTCATTATAAGCCATCCTGTATAAGATTTGTTACCGTATTGATGGAAGTATATTATAGAGCACTTTAAAAAGTGGAAAATTAACTTGTATTTGAATTACTCATTATTATTTATATTTCTTTTCTTTTTTTGAAAAAATGGAAACCATTCGTCAAATTTCCACATTAATTTTAATAATCATTATAATTTTAAAGTCCTTTTCTTGGAATATTCATTAATTTACTGCATATAATTTTATTTTATATTCCGTTTCTACTCCATAGACTTGCTGAAATCATGATATGATAAAGATAAACTTGAACTTGAGATCTTTGGTGCTAGTTACGACCATCATATTTGGTTTTTGTAGTTTTTGAAATTTTCTTTAGGATGTTTTTATACGAATTTTTGTGTTAAATTGTGGAATGATACAGATTCTCTTAAAACGTTTCAAAAATCATATTTCAATAGGCGATATATATTTCAAAGAGATCAAAGAATATTTACAGTAAACTCTACTGAGTATTATATTACTGAGTACTAAGCGATTAGCTATAAAGATGAGGTTTTACCTAAGGCAAAGATTATGGAAAATGGACACCAAAATATTAAAACTCTAATTAAAATTTCTAAAGAATTTTTTTCCAAAATTATTCCTAGAAATTGAAGCAATATAATAATTCTCTCCCCCTCGACCACTTAATATTTTATTTGGTTAAAGGCCATGAAATTCGTTAATTGGCTTTTCTTCTTCAGCAAAATAAATGTGTTGTACCTATTGCTATTACTGCACAAGGTAACATGATTATCATTTTTAAGACACCATCCATTAAAATTAATAATTCATTTTAAAAATAAGCCATGTGTAATTATGTCAATATATTCCATATTTTAGCAAATTTCTGTTAGGGAGTAAATATACGCATAAAATTCATAAGTCTACATTTTAAGTGCTTTCAGTTTAATGATATTCACCATGTAATGAGGACATAAAATTTGATGGTCATGCTTTATCACTTTTAGCCCTGGAGTCAGGGCCTGAAACAGAAATAGTTGAAGTTCACCATCATTCTGTTTTGTACTTTCTAAGAAATAGGTTTTCTTAGCTGTATATTTTACTAGTCTTATAAAAAGAAATGTTTTTAGACACACAAGAGAAATATAAAACCAAGTGAATAACTGTTCCCATTATTTTGATTTTGTCTTTATTTAACGAGCAATTTACCCATTATTTTTTACGAAATGTTTAAGCATCTCCATTCTGCTTTTCAAAAAGTCATATTGGAAAAAAAAGCTAGTTTAAAGAAAGCCATTTCCTTAATGTAAAAATAAAGATTGCAAAAGCAGCTACGCTCGTCAGACAATCGACTCCTATCACGTGCACTAGCCAGTTCTCTTTATTGAAATTGTGCGCAGCAATGCCCTGACTTTTGCACTCGAATTGCGATCGACACAGTAAGAAAAAAAAATTCTCAATGTGTTTTTTTCCTGCGTTAAATTCTTGTAAATAAATGGCATTAATTGAAAAAGTTGAGAAAGAGCGTTGAAAAGTTAATCAATCCTCTTAAAAAACATAAATCCGATACTCCCTTTCAGCTTTCAATTAGCCATTTCATCTAGTATTGTTGTAAAGACATAACCGAGTTCAATGTTTTTTTAAGAAAAAATGTAACAAACTAAACTGGCAAAACATATCCTACGTTAAAGAATGGTTTGATTTTATCTTATTTTCATTTTTTAAAACAAATGACATAGTTTGCCTCTTCCTTCTCTAATTTTAAGACGTTATGCGCTTGTCCCTTCAATTCCCTATACTGAACAAAATAAGTTCAAACATTCAAATATAAAACTTTCAACTAGTTCATGATTTATTAACGTTATTTTTGCCGAACTTAAAACACAATTTCAATGTTTTGGGAAGTTCAAGGGGAATATGTTTTCTTTAGTTCTTACAGCTTTATGTAAAACATAGTCAGTGTAATTTGAGTCCAGAAAGGTTTCTTCTTGGTGTCAATCTATTTTCCCCATTGGAACATTCTCCCTTTACCCAACCCCTCCTCCTCGCGTAAAGGGGAACGTGAAAAGGGATAGTAAATTATCTCTCCCTTAAAACAGAAACAAAATCTTACCCTCTGGAAATCGTCTCATTTTTGATAGATTTAATTGACCATGAAATTCTATTCGTTTTTAATGAATTGTGACGAAAATAACAAAGCTCAAACAGGGACCAAACATGATGACTTACAAATCCATCTTTGAATTATAAAGATTATGACGTATTAATTTTGTATTTTATTGTTAATGTATTGGCGTTCCAACGGTATTTTGAAATTTTTTATTTAATGAGCGGAAAACTATGTAAATTTATTTTTATTTTATTTATCAGAAATACGTTCATTTTATTTATTTTATTTAATTATTTCATTTAGTCCTTATAATGGAATGTTTCTGTTATATTTCAATAAATTGTCCATACAATTGCTAATTGCGATATTTAGCAAAATACATTTAAAAGTGCCTCCTATTATAGTAGTCATTATTACAGCTGACATTTTTAATGAGTGATAAAATGACGAGTAATATCATATTTAAGACTAAGTAAGAAAATGCATGAATTACATGAAAACTTTTTAACATATCAACATTGAAAGTTTTTTTGAGTCGTTTATTTCTGAAGTAGCTTTATCTTCCATAATGTAATCTTTTTCAAATCTTTTTTAAAAATTATATCAGACTTTTTACAACCGTTCTATGTCCATTTTGGTTATTTCTGACGTGAATATGCTCTTTGAACTATTTTTAAAAACCGCCTCTTAGCTCCACTTATTTCATTGTCATTTGTGCTGTATTTTGAAATTCCCTTATATTCTTGTGAATAAGTTACATCATCTTGGTAAGTTGTCTGTTTCCTTCTAGTGTTATATATTCTATATGCATTTGATAAACTCATTTAATAGATTATAAATTAGTAACACGTGGGTGTTGGTTTGCTAGGAAATGAATGAAAAGCAATAATCCAGGTTAAAGCAGTGCGTGGTTTTATTCATATGCTGACGCCAAGAGCCAAGTAATCTCATTTTGGCGTCAACTACTGTATATGATTAAAAGCGATGTCTGTTTTAACCTGAATTGCTGCTTTTCATATAAATTAATGAAGGGAAGTATCTAGTTAAATATTTAATTTTCATTTAAAGGTTCAAAATATTTTGGATATCTAATTTATTAAATGCTCTTAATTCTTTCAATGTCAACCCAAAAGTAAACATTAAAAGCATGAGTAAACAATACCTTCAAATAATGATCATTCAATTTTATCTATTTAATTTTGTATTAATTTAAAATTAAATTACGTTTCCTCATACACAAAAACACATTTAAATATAGGCAGTTTTTAAATTTAAGAGGCCGTTAAGATATCTTAAAATAAGAAGCATGTTTCAAGGAGCGTGACGGAAAAAAACATTTTGACCATTTTGATCATTAGGGATGAAAAAAAAAATCACTTGTTCAAGCAATCTATGAAGTATCAGTTGTCATTTGAACAACTCAATAAAAATTCATTTATAATAAAAACTTTGGCAGCAAATTTAGGCTAAATGAATTCAGTTTATTTAGCATTTGAAAAAAAAATTAAATGACGATGAAGTTTTGTTGGGAATTGCAACTTTCTTGAGTTATGAAAATGCTTTATTCTGTGTAGTTAAAATAGTTTTATACCATTTCATTAAATATGTATGTTTAGAAGCCACATTTTAGAAAATAAAAAAAGAGAAATTAGCTTACAATAAGCATTAAATTCACTTGAAAGATTGAGAAGTGTATCTATGACAATGTATATGATGACATAGATATAGATTACGGCATTAAACTTTAACATTAATGACAATATAAATATATACTAATGGCAAGGGCTTACCTTTGCTTTAGTTTTCCGCTTTTGTTCTTACATTAAAGGAGGGAATCATTTACGGTTGAATGGACACCAGTCGTCTGCTTGAAGAAAGATCGCAGCTTCCTACGTGGGAAGCGAAGAAACGTTTTACGACTAATATCATCGCATGAAAAATGGCAGCTCGAAAGAAAGAGCGAAATTAAAGTTATCACAGTGCAGATAAGATAGCCTTTAATATTATGATTCTTTCTTAATCATTTAATTATAAACATACTCTAGACTTGAGCTGAGATTCGCCGTGGAAATAATCACTACTTCTGTCCGATGATTAGGCCTATATAGATATAAAAAGATGTATTAAGAACCGTTTAGATAAGTGACTTGTTAATCAAAATTTTATCTTTATTTGAGAGTGATCTGGATATGTATAGTTTTTCTGAATTATCTGTTTCTCACTTAATTTTTTCCCCATGCCTGTATCTTGTATTTGATATAAAGTACATTAAAAAGAACACTATCTCGTTCGGTGACAAGTGTAGAGTAACCGTAAACCGGAATCAATTTTCGATGATTATGGTCGAAGCACTAGTTGATCATTCATCCAGGTGATGAAATGTTGCTTTTTTAAATTAAAGGCCATCATTCTTGTCTTAATTGAAATGTACGATTTCATTAGAGAATTATTTTTTTAAATCAGAGTATATACCAGTTAGCAAAAATAATGAATGACATATATTATATCGACGAATTCGAATTTGAATTAGTTTTATTTTAATAACAAAATATAGCACAAGCTTTTTAAAAAGTACGTATATTTCAATATATTAAAAAAATTTGCATTCTTAACAACTTGGTAAACCTTTGAAATTGTCCTAAGCGGAGTTATTTCGAAATTTAGGATTTCAAATAATCTAATAAAAACATATAATTCTATTTTAAAATTCCACCCTTCTATTTAAAATTCCACAATATTGCATGTGTGAGTCACTTTTATCATTTGTTTCTAACTTTAATTTCTAATTGCGTAACAAATTTTCGACAACATCTCACGGTCGCCAGTAAATAAAAGTCCAAATGATTTAATTTTTTTTAATTGTTTGGTATTTACTTTTTATCACAGTGTCTCTGAGAGGTCGATAGTTCACAACAAAATAACTCATTTCATTGACACGTGCTTTATAACTTCACCCCCAGTGCATTTTAGTACTTATTTTGAATATAATAAAAAATGATATTTTTATGTTATACATTTTAAATAACTTACCAATTCTATGACATATCTTGGCGAAGAAATGTATATTTCTTATTTACAAAATAAAAATAAATTGAAATGTTTGAATGATACATTCGCAGAGGCCTTCCACTTTAGTATGGAAAGGAAAAAAGGAAAAAAAGTTTTATTGCGGGGAGGGGGGGGGGGGGGGTTAAAAAAGCCTTTTTCTTAATTCAAAATTGGCTCATCAAAAGCAAACAATTTATTTACAAAAGTTTCGCCTCTGTTTGAGGAATCTGTTCATGGCGAATTTATTGACTTTGGCTCACTAGAACGAACGTTGCGGCTATTTCTTCAATTTTATAAAAAAAAAGTTAATATCTCTAAACAGATTTAGCCTATTTTCTTAAAAAAAACGTCAATGCATAGTTTAAGGAACTCTCTGAGTATGTCTTAAATTTTTTTCCCTTAAAAAATATCTTTGGTGGCGGGGGGGGGGGGGCAGGCGCTTTAATAACTCCAAAAAGGCTCATCAGAACCAAAAAGTCATTTACAAAAAAATATTTATCTTAATGGGAGGAGTCTATACATGTCAAATTTATTGAGTTTGGATCGCTAGAATGAAAGCTTCATTTTTAGAAAATATTATTATCTTAAAAAGACTTAATCAATTGGTATAAAAAATACGTCAAGGCACAATTTAAAATACCATCTAAGTATGTATAATTTTTATATGGTTCTGCTATTTGCCCTTTCAGAGGAGTTAGCTGCACGAAATTGATCACATATTTATGTACAGATGCGGATTTTTTTTTTCAAAATTTCAACATATCTTTTCGAGTTTTACAGTCGATTTCAGAAAATAAAATCGACATAGGTCTTCACATTCAGTTTGGGAAACGAACACATAGGTCTTCACATTCAGTGAGTGATAGACCAAAAAGAAAAGTAGATTGTACTGCCATTGTCATTTCATGAATTTTAAAAACAAAGCAAATAAAATATTACCCTGATAGTTTATTATTATTATTTTTTGCTTTGACAAAGGATAGTCTCTATCCGAAGCGTCAGCTGTTTTCAGGGACTTTATGTCCAATTTTGGTTTATTCCAGGGCTTTTATGTCTCGTCCTTCTTTTCTTCTACGTCTGTCAATAATATTTTTTTTTACTGTTTTTGAGAATGATATGTAGCTTTTGGAATGACAAAATCTTTGATATCCAAATAAAAAACATAAACCTCAGATTTTACCTTAACCAAAATAACAAATAGCAATAAATATAATAGAAAAACTTTTAACAAAAAATTTCTGTAAAGCAAGTAAACATTTTTCCACTAAATATTGAAAATTAAATAAAGTCATACTACTTAGCGATAATGAAACTATCATCATATAAGTGAAAAAATATTATGTTACATGAATGTTGTTTATATAATTTTTGGAATTATCTTTTCAATGATGTTTATAAATGTCATGCCGTATATACAATTTCTTCGTGAAATATTATTATTGCTTTATGTTTTATTCGTGTAGTTGTCCAAAATAGTAGAGTGTATTTATTTGGCATTTATTTTTTAAATAAATAAATATAAGTTACGATTCTTGAAGAGAACTTATCGCTTGGGGGAATTCTTCTTTCAATTACAATTTTTTGACAGAGAGACAAGAAACTGAAGTTAGGAGGATTTAAGGAAGCATAAATATTATCCCGTGTAGACTTTGTACATTAGACGAATCTGGTGACAATTTGGTTGATGTTGGTTGAAAATTATTATCCCTGTGGTGGCTCCGTGCAAAGTGAAAAGAGGGGGATGCCGAGGTCCACCAAAGGTCTCAAGGATCCTTAAATACATCGCTTAGAGTTACGTTAGGGTTACGGTTAGGGTTACATCGAAGGATTCAGGACGTAAATTGAGAGCGTTTGATCTTTCTTCTCTTGCCTAATGCGGAAAATATAGTGGACAAAAGTTCATAGGAGGACGTCTAGTTCCATGCGAAACTCGTGCCATCCACATTCGAAGAGTTTTGGAAATACGATCCTCCTCCAAGGACCCAACGCTAAAAGAACACATTCTCCAACAGAGTGCAATTTGGTGAAATATATTTTGTAACAACTCAACTGAGGGAGAGGGAGTCTGTTAATGGTGGTTGTACTTTTGGTGATGGAAAATAAAAAAAGAGGGGGGGGGGGAAAGTTTGTAGTAGATTAAACCAAATGGAAAATTTATTGTAAATGGGTATCAATTAAATGATGTAAATAATAATGTTTTAATAAGAAAGATCGAGATGAATAATTGTGATGGATAGAATTCTGCAGCCATCCTTCGAAAATAATATGAAGTGAAGAAATTAATTTTCAGTCGAATAATTCGAATCTTTTCATTGAATCTTCCGTTCAGGGATCAGTCCGCATTTCTAGTTTATATGCATTGAATTTTGCATGGGAATTAAATGATGTTTATCTTCTACTTAAAATCTTTCGCTAGTTTTAAAAAAATTCAGATATTGATACTGTTTCAGGCGCTAAGATTTAATACGCTCAGAAGCCTATATTTGATTTAAATTATCTGTATTAAAAGAAATTGAATTGTTTAAGAGTTATTTAATTAAATTAATTAAAATATCGAGATTTCATTATGTTATTTGAATATCAGTATTTTATCCGTACGTTACAAAAGCAACCTAAATTTTCTATTCCGAATGCGAGAGAGCTTTTCGTCGCCCTCCCTCCCCGACGCGCTTTCTTTGGATTCAAGAAAGTTGCTTCTCATTCTCAATAACAGTCGTTTGCAGTTGACATTAGACTCTTAATGAGGTCCGAAGGGTACCACTTAAAAAAGAAATGGAGTGAGAGGAAAAAATTAACCTCTCCCTTTATGCAGACGAAAAATAAGTCGTTTCAACGCTCGAAAACCTTTGACCTCGAATCTCTAAATGATCCGCCGGGGAGGAAAAACGTCTTTTCGTAGCCACCGTTAGTAATCCTTCGACTCAGAACACTCCACGGGTCCGAATTTTAGCTCCGACGGATGATGGACGGCAGAGACTGCCTTTCTGGTGATAGAAACTCAAACTAAAGAAGCGTTGAGCATTCACATCGACACAAACACTCGCTTCCTGAAGTCCCTTCCCATCATTCATTTACTTAGTAAGTTAATTAGAGAATGTTAAGATTAAACTTCTTTTAACATTTCACAATTAGATAGTTACTTTTGTATAGTAAGGGATAAATTCTAAAGGTGTTTGCATTATTAATATGTCTTTATCATTAATTAGTAGTTTTTTTTATTATTTTAATTAGATTAAAAAGTAATCTAATATTGCATCGAATACCTCCCCGCCATTTGAAATCTGTTGTTGATTATCGCCTTAACTTGTATATTGAACTTTGACGATTTGTTGTTGTCTATCATTGATCAATGTAAACAAACTAAAGCAATGCTTGCAAATTGCTTTCTTTGCCTTTTCATTTCTGTAAAACTCTTATTGTGCAGAGATCTCTCTGATATTTTTTTTTAATCTCCGGAAATCAGTTTTATTTTTATGCCGCATTTCTTCCATTCTGGCAGTAAAATGGATTGATCTTTAAAAATAATAAAATAGTTTAATTGTGCCAATAATATTAATGATGATCATTGAAAACTGATTAAAAACTCTTAGAGCAAAATGAAGGAAAGAAATAAAGACAAGAAAGAAACGCGAAAGGAAAGAAATGATATTATAATTTCTTAAACAAGCAAAAGAAATTTAATATTTACTTATTCCCTAATTTGCAATTTGCAACCGTAATTTTTTTTTTACATTTCAATGCATTTTAAAAATCTTAAAATACAGTAATTTACTTTTGACATATGAAAAGTCTTATTAGAAATTCTATCGTGTTAAACTGAAACGGTATAATGCTCAACTCTAGAGGACACAAACTTATATTGAGCAAATTCTGAATTTCTTTCCTCGTATATAAAAGGTAAGATTCAAGTGTAAGTTGAAATGATTAGAGTTCATCTCAGTTTGATAAAAGCTCGATAAGGATTCAGAATTTTATTTTTATAAACATTCATAGAAAAGCGCAGAATAAAATTTCTGTTATGTTATGTTACAATAAAATTTCTTAGAATTTCCCTTAAAATTACTTCTAAAGGGTGTCTCAAAAGAATGGGATTTTATTTTTAACCGGAGCTCACGTTTCAAACTTTTCCCTCTTTCTGAGACACCCTTTATTTATCCTGAATTTTCTTTTATGCTAGTGTTAATGACATTATTAAATTTTTTAAAAACAATTTAAATGATTTAATATTCGGTCCTTTACTTAAATTCTTATCATTGCAAATGAGATGTTCGCTTTTCATTTAAAACAGAAATAGACATTAAGCTCCCGGTTTATAAGTTATTTTCTAAGCGAACCCGATTTACGATCGATCAGATAGCCATTTTAATATTATTTAGACGAACTGCTTCTTAAATCTGTTCCGCTATCTCGTTTCCGTTTATTTTATATAAATATCATAATAAAATCATATGGAGTGTGTGAAAGATGTCAATCAGTTATGAGAGTTTCAATTTACGCTAAAATTCACGAATTGCATTTAGCGCTTAAAACGAGAGCTTCACTTTGAAAAAATTTATTAAGTATTTGACTCTTTCTTTGAGCTAATGGCAAATTATATCCAAATACGTTTTTTAAATCAGGTTCCATTCATTGATCGTTAGAGGATTTTTAATGATACAAGTCCTTTCTGTAGCATGTTGATAAGGAGATAATAATACGTAAACAGCACAGTTTTCGATTATACTCCATATTAAATATATGTACGCTTTAAGGCTCGTTTTCAGATTACGCTTTTACAGGATTACGAGTTAACGCAAGTAAATATTATTTTAGATACGATTCTAAAGAACGATAACTATGGCTTCCCACAGTCAAATGATATTGAGAAAACGTTTATATTTTCATTTTTCATGCTGGGAAGCTAGCCGTCACTTGGAGACTGAGAATGGTCCTTATGTCAAAATACGAACAAACGTTTTTTTATATTTTTAATACAATTCAAATTTCATTATTGCATATTCGTTTTGTATAAAGATAATTTTTAGACAATTCGCTTTCTAAGATTAAAATATTTTGAAAAATTAGTAATCACTACCTCATGTTCATTTGTAATTGATATATATTTTTGTTTCAAAGATTTTTCCACAAATTAATTTTAAACTTTTTATCGAATTTATGTAAAAAAAATAATTAAAGAACCGAATTAAATTAACTTAAACACTGTGAACAACAGGAACCTTAACTTGAAAAACAATTATAAAAACATAAAAAATAAAAATAAAATTTTACTTCTGAGTTTGTTTTAATTTTTATAATTTTTCGAGTTTCTTATTGTTCATGTATTTAAGTTAATTAGATTTAGTTTAAATTGAGCAGTGTCCTTCTGGAAAATGTAGACATTCAAAGGAAGGCAAATCAGTTTTATTTTTGTTTATTTATTTAATTTCGTTTGGATGAGCAACGAAGTATTCCTCAGTTACATAAAGTGAAACGTCAGCAAGCGATGTGATTGGCTTAAAGAGCAGGGGCAAGATAAATAGTTAGGGTAAAATAAAAATATAAAAAAGAGAGAGATTTAGGGAAAACAGAAGGGGGTGTTGGGTAGGGAAGGATGAAGCAGACGGAGAAATTAGCTTTGTTGAGTAAAAGAGGGGGAAGGGAAGGTGGATTAAGGGGTTCCCACTGCTTGTGAGGAGAGTTCGACGCGATGTCGCCGGTTTGTTGCAACTGATAAGGTAAATGAACATCAACTGATGATGAGTCTATTTCGTTTTCTCAAATATTTCGACGAGCGGATGTCCTCTCTTTGCCTCTTCTCTCTTCTCTCTGTCTCTCTTTCTCTCTTGCTATATCTACATCGGATGCTCCATATCTTATCTTCAGTCCATGTTTTCGTCTCATCCGTGAAGAATAGTTTGTTGCTACTATGGCAACAGCCTACGACAGTACTTTGTTATCGATAAGATATCCTCGTTTACTATCGGATCATATCTAAGTAAAAGTTTATATACGGGAAGTAAAACCATGAGTTCTAGTGTTTTCTAAAGACCAATCCCTTATCTGCACGATATTTTTAGTTTACTCGAATGGACTTTCTGAAAAACAAAATTATAAAGTTATATGATGCTAGTAATTGACTATAAGAATAGAGCAGGGGTGCATTCCATTGTCTTAAAATAACCCTTTAACTAGCTTATCTAAATTGTTAGGTATTCTGAAAATGAATGTCATGATTTGCTTAGGACCAATTTTTTTTAATCATCTTTTCATTAGATATTAATTTATGTTTGAAGCAAATGTAAACTTTTACTCTTTTAGATATATCTTCTTCAAAATAGAGTTTTACCAAAATTAATTGTGTCGAATGCTAAAATAGGTTTTTACCAAAATAAAAATCGCCAAATGACTACTATAATATAATATAATATCAAATAAAATAATATAATATAATATAATATAATATAATATAATATAATATAATAT
>JAHWFO010083866.1:587261-615618 GCA_023313115.1 Rhysida immarginata
ATAATATAATATAATATAATATAATATAATATAATATAATATAATATAAAATAAAATAATATAATATAATATAATCAAGAAGTCGCTTGTATTATGTATATTTTTCATAATTCCAATTTAACAAATCCCAGAAATGATCTAAGTGGTTTTCAATTATTGGAAATAAAAACACATGTAGTTTGCATTTCCTTTAGATTTATTACTGTAATCTTTGGGTCACACCCCCCCCCTTTTTTTTTTAACTGAAGATGGGTGCGGTGGTACGCCCGAAGTATTTGTAAATTCATTTATTGAGGAATGAAATCACAAGAATGAGAATGATAATACATGTAATCCAGAGCCACAAAGAGAAAAGTTTTCAGGAGAGCAAGCTGAAAATTACAAGTAATACATAAATATTGTAAATTATTTCACGTTACTAGCGTTTAATTCTTATATGTATTGGGTATAAATCTTACAATATTTTGCTAATAGTTTCTCTTACTCGTAAAAAATGAACTCATCCTAAAATTTTTTGGTTGTTTAAAATGTGCTTTGGATTACCTCATTCTCACTTCTTCAAATATTAATTTTTATAACTTAAGCAGATAGAATATATAAAACATTGTATAAAGTTATGTTTTATTAACTTTTCATCTATTTTCACATTCCGTGTACTTTAAAATTTGATAAGTTGTTTTTTATTAAATTAGGTGATATGCTCAGCGTTGCTCGGTCTGTTTCCTTGGCGCTACCTTTTGAGTAAACAAACAAACATAAACCAAGTCTATTTCATATATAGATATATCATTTTACCCCCCCACCCTTTCGGCACATGTAAACCTTACTCTGAACCTAATGAACGAATATGAGCTCAATCGGTTAAGTGGTTCAAAAGTTTTTAGAACATTTACAGACGCACTCTTCTTTGAAGCCTTGGTTATGAATTAGTGTTAGACTATTCCTTTTCAAGCAATTTATTTGCCAGCAATTTCTTTTTAAAACAGAAAGTTGCTTCATTAGTTTTTACCATATCTTCGGATCTTCAGGTTAAGTGCAAGAGTTCTCCGTACCTGTTTTCGTCGATAAACTATTTTCCGGACTTACAGCTATTTTTTAAGTTTTTATTTTTGATTTTTATTTTGTTGAGAGTGTTTGACATGATAATTCATAATCTCTTTCTTCAATGTTATTCCTTTTTCTGATTCACTGATAAATGCAATTGTATTGAAACTTCTATCCTTCACACACATCCCTACTACAGTAAGATGTTCTGTAATTCACACTCTATAATTCAGAGCAAACAACAACAAAAAAGATTAGTAATTTACGAGATTAGTAAGTTTGAATTGTCTCTGTAATAACGTTCTATAAGTCGATATTGTTAAGCATTTCAAAATTTTTAAATTCATATTACATTTAGTAGTACTTATTCATTAAATTAAAATTTTACAGATTTCTTAAAAAACAACAACAACAATAAAAAGCAAACAATATTTATATAATATCACAAACTGACAAGAGAGGGCAACTGTGGAATCCCTAAGTTTATTATTCAGGCATATGCATTTTTATATGGATTACCGTTAAGGTCCATTTTTAAAAACGGGAAATTAATTAATTGTGATTAATTGTTATTCATAGTATAACAAATAAATATTTAAAATGTTCTATGCCTCATAATAATAGTCAGTTAAAAGTGACTTTCAACATTAAATAAAAATGGTATATCAGAGTAAATGCTCTCTTGGTAAACTGAAAAATAAACAAATATTTCAAATGAAATTCACGACTTCATTGCATATAGGATTAAACTTTTTATACAGAGAAGATAGAGTTAAGACCCGCTTTCAAATCATTGTTGCAGGAATTCTCTTTAAAACATTGTTTGGATTTCAATGTTCCTATTTTACAATTTCCTATATAAATATCATGAGAGCGATATGATTCATCATATATTAACGCAACTCAAAATTTCTGAGTAACTTATCGTAGTGTATAGAAAATTTTTGCTAGTTTTGTCCTAAAATGTCTCATTTCTCATGAGACACTAAAATAAGCTAATATTTATCGAAATTTCCTCAAAATTAGCTCAAAAATAGTCCAAGGGTCTTATATATTGTTCAAAGTTGAGTTACTTGGTTATAACCTTTTTGTTGCAATGTGGCCATATATTTCAGTAAATATTAAATGCCTATTTTCTTGCTGACATCAAATACGGTAAAAGTTAACTATTACGGAAATTAAACTGAAACAAATACATAATTAGCTAAATAAAATTAGCATTTAATACATTATTTTTGGCATAAAATAAATACCGTACTTTAGGGATATGGATGAAGTTGATGGAGGCCTTGCAGTGCATGTCGGAAAAGAAACCACATAGAATCCCGACATGTTTCGCCTTTATTCCTGACTTTATCAAGAAATAAAAGGCGAAACCGGTCGAATTCATGTTTTTTCTTTCTCGATAAGTACTGCAAGGCCTCCATCAACTTCATCAATAAGTTCAGTACAGAGAACTTTTCATTTCTATATCACTTGTTAAGGGATATTATTGACAAATCTATTAAAATTGTATTTTTTAGTGACATGGGTAATTTCACTGACAACACAAGAAGGGATATTTAAATATTGAAAATTAAATGTAAAATTTTTTTTTCCAACAACATGCACGTCCCCAGGTTAGATGATTAATATGGAGATACTGTATATTCAGAGTCCTTGAAGTTTATCATAAAATATTTAAAAAAATAATTAAAACCATACAAAAACAGTTTAAATCTCAGAGAACTTTGAAAGCTTGTATTGTGACGTGCCAAGGGGGGTGGGGAGGTTCTATTACTATGGGTTTACATAATGTAACCTTCACACTCACCCTGACACGATCACGGGTTCTTGGGACCTGTCAAGAATTTAGTTGCGACACATTTAAATTAAAGAACCATTAACACCTAGAGTTTTTGTTGCCATTATTTATTAGTCATATTCTAATTTGCTACAACAAATTATTCGAAAATCATTAAATTGTATTTATTAGGGGCCCCTACTAAACAAATCTGCAACCTTTCCTTAACCATAACATACTTCGTCCCCTTGGCAGTGTTCTCTCACTACTAACCTGCCTGTGGCTTTACAAGGTTTGCCTATAAATATTTGAGATTGTCATCACCAGGCGCATACCTACCACTGGTGATCCAGAATCAGTTAACGGAATGTGATTGTGTTCCACTATGACGTATTATATTAACGTCGACGTACAGGAAAACGTCGGGTGCACTTTTTTTTTAAAAAAACAATTAGAAGGCAGGCCACATTAACCCTTCACTGTCAAGCATAGCCCAACAATCACCATTCTTATAATTAATACTCAAGTGGAGCTACCAGTGCTTAAAACGACAAAATACTACCCAAATTATACTCCACAATATTAACTATTAACAGCGGAACCCTTGTGCCACCTCACACTCATAAAACATTTTACTAGCTAGTTAAGTATAACTAAAATTCTAAATAAAACGTGATTCCATAAGGAACACTTCTCTTTAATTCCATTAAAACTTATCACAATTCTTAGTGTCTGTCATTCCTCAGATATGCTTCTGCATTCTCCTAATCGGGGTTAAAATCGTTAGTTCGATTGTTCGAATGAACGAATTTTCTTCGACAATATTCCCGAGATCCCGTCAAAATAAACAATGCAACACTCACCAATCTTCTCTTCTAAAACGCCCCATGACGACGATAGTTAGCTATTCTAGCTTCACTGCAATACACGCGGGGAAAGATCGAACACTGGACCAAACATCGTTAGCATATCTTAGAAGATCAAAGCTGCATTTGAAAACAACAAAGACTGGTTCCATTTGCCATCAAACTGTATATTTCGTTATGGGAATGATATCACTGTACTTAATTTTTGTTTTAACGAGTGAAGTGATCATTAAAGCCATAACTTAAAATTGAGATCGCAAAATGGGTTAGCTACTCTCTTAAACGTGACCATCCTACTCAGAAAACGGAAGTTATATATTATTCTTTCTTATTTACATTTATTCCACAAAGAAAAAAACTTAAAAAAAACGCAACAATCTCCTAATGAGTTAGCATCACAGAGATTCTGAGAATCTCCTCTCTCTCAACAATGCTAAGCCATTAAGGAAACTTATTGTTGGCGATCAATCTTAAAAGTTCGCTAAAAGGAATTACAGCTTATTATTACAAACACGGACTTATTAATAAAATAATACTCATTATAAAATACTAAACAAAAAAAACTTTGGATTACTTAAAACAAAAAAATAATGAAAATAATGGCAACAACAAAATAATATAAATAAAACCACTGACATCACCTGTCACAGTATTAGCCTTACAAATATAAAATATGAAGGGAAGGTGAAATTTTATTTGCTGACTGAATTCACATACGAAACTGTCATCAGCGAACATTAACCCAGCTTCTTGCACTTAAGACACATCAACATTATAATCCTCAGAGAACAATCCCATTCTTGACTTCCCCGTAGAGACGACAAGAATGGCTAAACAGAAACTTTATATTGTACTATAAATTTAGCTGATTAATTAAAAAAAAATAGTTTATACCACAAACAGAAAGCTCATAGCACATAGAATACGTCGGTTTACTCTTGTTTGTAAAAAAAATCTCATATTTCAATAGTCAAAACTTTACGAATTCCAACCAAAATAAAATCTTAACAATTCTCTAAACGACCACATGATTCATAAAATGAAGCTATTTCGCAAAGTACACTGCTCACAAAAATTAGGGGATATTTCAAAATGAATACGAAGCGATAAATTAAGAAGCATTTGATTTTTGTTTATTAAACAAGAACATCAGAAAAGCAAGCGACAAATCAAAGATAGTTGTTCGACTATGCAATTAAGATGCAAAACCAAGCTTTCATTTCATTGGCCAAAACGCACGAGATAAAAGCTGAAAATACTGAAGTATTTGAACTTTCCCTGGTCATCAAAGTTCATTTGCAATGAATCCGAAGCATGGAGAGTCATAGGACCTCTTGAAGCTCGTCAAACGCAGACGAGAGTGGCAGCAGCACTTGGAACATCTCAAAGCGTGATTAGCAGACTGTGGAATTGCTTTCGAGAGACTGCTAACGGTATTAAGAAGACGAAGGCAGGATCGCCCATCTGCCACAACAGCAAGAGATAATCGCGTAGAAGGTGGGCTGATGCGCATCGTCATTGAACCCCTAATGAGTGGTCAGCCGTCCTTTTCTCTGATGAGTCAAGGCTTGGTCTGCAGCCTGACGAACATCGTGCCCTGATCTGGCGTGAACGAGGAACACGGGAGAATCCAAATTTCGTGCGAGATGTGGGCTGGCAGCAGCATTGGTGGTCGAACAGATCTCTAGGACATCGAGATGAAATCCTGCAGCCTATAGTTTTACCCTATACTGGAGCAGATGGAAGCAGCTTTTTTTTTCATGGACAATAATGCAAGGCCACAATCGTGCGCATCTTATCAAGAATATACTCCAGACCTAAGTCCCATTGAACATGTTTGGGATGCACTGAGGGAACGTCTGGCAAATCGTCCAATACCTCTCGCAATACTTCTTGAGCTGGAAACTGCCTGGAACAAGAGTGATAGAGGACTTCATAAGAACTGCTGGACAGTCTGATCGCTACCTGTGTATTTGGCAGTTTACGGTGATCATACAACTTACAGAACAATCAATATGTGCCCATGCCTCACTCTCGTCTAGTTTCACATGCTTCTGGTGACTCTCGTCAATATATATCATTGCTACTCAATCTCGATGATTGAGTTTGATCTCATTTGCATAATCGGACAATATTCTTTGATTTGTCATTTGCTTTTCTGATGTTCTTGTTTAATAAAAAAAAATAAATGCTTCTTTTTTTATCTCTTAATAATTATCTTGAAATATCCCCTAATTTTTGTGAGCAGTGTAATGGAAGATTTCATTATGGATTCTCTAAGTATGCCGACCCTGTTCCTAGCTTTCCAGTTCTTAAATTCGCGAATTCGAATCCCGTTATGAAGAATCCGGAAGTTTGTTTTTGTCCCAGGAATTCGTAGATAATAATCATATGGAAATGTATAGGCTTGTGTTAGGATATTAGTCATGTGAAAAGAGGTGAAAAATGATTTAGGCAACGAATAATGATATTACATAGGGAGCTACCGGTTGACAGCTCTTGCCAGGCGAAAAATACCACCTCCCTAAATTAGGAAATCCCTATAATAGGTGCTTTTACCCTAACTAGATAAATTAATAGCATTAAAATAATGACTCGAACTTTTTAATAAACTTAGTAAGTTTCAAAAAGAAGCTTATTTACAGCTTATTCGACAAATATGGCTTTGATTCGCATGATTAGATCACAGCATTTGGTATGGGAATAAGTTTCCACCCGTTTTAAATACAAAATAGTCGTTTATTTAAATTAAAAACACAAAATGATTTTATTCAAAATTGAAGCGACAACTTTCTGCCATCTTTCAGGTAGTAAACTGATTCCTTGAAGAAAAAAAAACTCAGATTCTTTTGACTCGATCCGTTCATTAAGCCATTTTTCGATACCGCTCTCCAGAAAGAGCCAACTGCATGGACCGAAATAAGTGGAAATCCGAAGGAGCAATATCTGGTGAATACGGTGGGTGGAGAAGTATTCCCAATTCAATCTTTCCAGTTATTTTTGACTGCTTTTGCAACATTTGTCATGTAACAACGTGGGGCCTGGCGTTGTCGTTGTCGTGTTGTGCCTATTATCCCATTCCCAGTGATTGTTTCGGACAGTTTTTAGAAGCTCGTTATAAATAATTCTCTTCTAATCCCACCAGACACATAGCATAATTTAGAACCATGGATATTCCGTTTTGGAGTTGATGGACCTGGTTCACGTCATAATCACTTTTTTGAAATCGCCGAAACCACTCTTTACCTGCGGTACTCGACGGAGCAAGATCGCCGTAAATATCAACTAGCATATGATGCGTTTCAGCAGCACTTTTCTTCAGAATACAGTAATTCAGTTCCACAAATGCTGCTTCGTTGGGGTAAATGTTGCCATTTTTTACGCGAATATCTGTTACCGCGATTCAAAGCTCACAAAGCACACTTTTACAACACAAGCATAGTCGTTCCATGAAACACGAAATTAGTACCATCTTTCTGATAAGGGCGGAAACTTATTCCCATACCCAATAATTGGTATTTTTTTTTATAGCAAATTTCATTTTTTTTTTTTTTTAGCAAATTTCAGTTGTTATATTTCTTTTATTATTTCTGCATCTGAAAATAAATTTCCTAAAACTAATCTATTAGCATTAAGGAATTAATGAATATACGTACTAATGAACTACGAGAAGCTTACGCTTGTTACCTTCATTTGTGACAGTTGTTTAAATTTCTAATTCTTCCATTCATATAGAATTCGTTAATCAAGTTATATACTTCAAAACGCTTTTTCACAAGCTTATTAAAAAGATTTTGTTTTGCTAAATTGGAAATTTCAGTTGTATATTTAGTTGAGTTTTTTTACTATAGATTTGATCAAAAAATTTCTGCTCTATAAGCTTTCTTTGCAATAAAGTCACTCTTGTGCAAATTAATTAAAACAAAGCATGTTTTCTACATTATTCGTAATCTTGTACTCAAAACAAAGACGAAAAATCAGTTTGATCATTTTTTATGTTGGCTGATGTGATTCAGTCCATTGCATTAGCAGCTACAGTATTTCATCAGATTTTAAAAACCACCAGATGTGATTCGTCCGCCGTTCGAGATGGATTTGACACTTAGGAAACGTACGAAGATCGTAACTCTGCACGAACACACAGCTAAGAGGTATCGAGAGTTGGTGTGAGTTTAGCAACTGTCAGAAGCCGGATCGGTTTCTCCTAAGCGTAAAGGAAAGCATGGTCGTAAGAAGAAAACATTTCCTAGAGATGACGCTTACTTCCTTCGATAAAGCAAAAAGTATCCCCGCAAGACTTGAAATTGTTTGTTTCAATTAATTTGCACATTGAAATTTAATGAGGCTTTACAATACATTATGACGGAAGTAATCTTTCCGACTGGCAAATTCCTGAAGAAGCCGGGAATAAATGGCGAAACCGGTCGGAAAGATTACTTCCGTCATATAGAATTGTAAAGCCTCATTAAACTTCATTAGTAAAAACAATACAGAAGACCCACTTTTCCATTATGTTACATAAAGATTGTCAGAATTTGTCCAAGATCTAAAACGCCAAAGGTTAAGAAAAAATTACTCTGTATGTACTTTGTAGATATGTTTTACAAGCAGGATTGGAATAAAAGTACTATCGTTACATTAAAGAATAATCATAAGATGTTCAGTGAGGGTTTTATTATACGCCAACCTCAGCTGTTCAAATTAATGGTGAAAAATAGGAAAGTTACATTGTTAATAGACCTATCTTGGTCAGGTGATTTTTTTATACACTTCTATTTTCTTTGTGCCTGTAATACTTTTATGAGTTTATAAAACATCAAACCTTGGTACACATACTTCTTTGTATTTATTTCACTTGAAATGGCAATAAGTATATAAATAATGCGACTATTAATTATCTTCTTAATAAGAGAATACGAAATTCACATTTCATTGCTTATAATTTGGAAATTATTACAAGCAATAATGTGAACAGGGAGTCTGGTTTATGGTTCGAAATTAGTGTTTTATAATCCTTCGTGATAGTAAGACTTCACACGAAAGGGAAATCAAAGATTGATGCTTTTCTTTCAGTTCTTCTTGATGATTCTGATATCAGTCTTCGGTATCTGCAGATTATAGCGACAATTGCTTTAGCTCTTTATTTAAAAAACTTGATTAAAACTTGTAAAGTTAGTCTAAATTAACATTTCAAAGCGACTACAATTGTTTTAAACAAAAATATGTTTTTTGAGGTGGCTTTTTATCTGCTCAAAATTCTTGTTCAGCCCTTCTAATGTTGTGTTCATGGAATCCCCCTCCCTTAAATTCTATACACTTTCCCTATTTCACATTCAAGATTCACGTTTTATTATTCCTCAAAACAAATGGTATTGCAACTATGTATATTTGATATCGTTAAAGAAATATTTCCCGTATTGTTAGCGGGCACAGTTATCTTTCCCTTGTTAGCAAGCACAGATATCTTCTGATTACTCGATATAATTTAAAAGATAATATTATCTACATTACATTCGCACAAACAATTAAACGATTATTAAATAAAATAATGTTGCCTAATTAACAAACTAATAATAAAGAATATTCAATACTCCAATTGATCATCCCCATCTTATTTAAGGAGAAACTATTAACCATCATTTTAAGAGACATTTAAATTAAGACAGTTTTATTGTTGGTCTTATAATTAATTTCTTCGTCCCAGAAGCAAGATTGATACGTCTCAAAAGAAGAAAAAGCATAAGAACTTGGGTGATAACATTTAAATTTCTTATTAAAGGCATTCGTTTATCAATATTCACGATAGCAAAATCAGTTTTCTTTTATCACTGCGTTTTCTATCGTCAAGCATTATTTCCGCATTGGGTGATAATGCAACTTTTTATAGTTTGCGTCTGCATTCTGTACAGTAGCCTATCGCATGTTTGTAAGTTTCCAATTACAAGACAGATAAACTGCAGGGAAACCAAAAGAGAAAGATGGAATTATGGAAAAAGAAAAAAAAGGGTCTCCGTTGCAACTTTTGAATGATTTTTTTTTCAATATCAAAGGGTTAACAAGAAAAGAAGAAAAGAAAGCACTATTCCACATTTATACTTTTTATTTTATAAAATTCGTTTATATGGAATAGTGTTTTCTTTTCTTCTTTTCTTGTTAACCTAGTGTCCACAGTTTTGGCTTCTTTTCTTGTTAACATATCACCTATCACAACAACGAGAAAAACGATAATACATGTTAAATTATCTTGAAATTATAGCATTTTGTTTAGAAAATTAAGAATATTACGAATTTAAGTCAGGAATTACTTAAGGCTGAAACTTCATACATAAAATTCATTACACTGCCTTCATACTTAGAATTCATTTTTTGCATTGCTATTATTGCTAATGTTTCATGCATTGTGCGTCTGTGGCCGCCAAGCGTGACTCCCCGTTTCTTTAACATGAGAATACAGTTTTAAAATTTCCCTCGCAAGAGTATTTTGACAGTTATCAGAACGCAATAGCATTGAGGCTTTATCTTTCCAACGATATAAACTGCGATTTAAAATTCAATTTGTACACTTTATAACTGCTCGACCCTCTCATCAAAAACGAAGATACTAAATATAAATTGATATTTCATTATTTTTAATAAGTAAAAATCGTCTTTCGACAGCTTCAAAATGGGTTTATGTAGCATTTTTATCGACATTAAGCTTGTGGAGTAATATCATTAAACAACGGTTAATGCTTCTTATCTATGTTATCCAGCTTCATATAATTTTCAGATAATTTTGAGAAGCATAGAAAGCATATAATTCAGAACTTACAAGAAATTAAATTAAAATTGATTTCAACTTATTTTGTAATGATACTTGAGAAACTGTATTGCAAATAGAGGTCACTATATGGTTAAAGCAAAATGACGGCAGAGGGCTCTGGCAATAACTTGAAGAACTACTTCAAGCAATACCAGACATGTATATCTAAATATATGAATGGATCTATGGTAATAAGTGACAGAGAGCCAGAAAAGGTGAAAAGCCCCTTTCGCACCATCGCAGTTTCCACTGCAGGAGGCCGGAACGCAGAACACCAAGATCAATTCGTAACTACTCCTGTTGACACGCTATCCAAAGACCCTTGGTCGTCTTTCCGAGGGCCCGTTTAAATAGGCCAAAGGCCACAAAAATCCATAGGCGAAGCATCCGGATTCCGTTATCTTCTTGCATGCGTCCCAGGAACTGGCGAGTTGATGCGACGGTGTGAATCGACGTCTTGTTTATCTCTGTACCGTACAACTCCGGGATGTCTCGTTTAAATATGGGGGCCTTTCGGTCCCCAATAAAAATGCCGCCACCAAGATCAACAAGTTAATAACTCAGGTTCTGCAACGCCTAGAATAATGAATTTTGGAGGAATGATAGGGTACATTAAACTACTTTGTGTATACAGTTAAAATCTGATCGTATTCCAACGAATAGTTTCCTAGTTACGCAATCAAAATCGTAACAGCGCTCGGAAACTACTCGTTGGAATTCGATCAAACTTTAATGATTTACAGAGTTTTATGTACCCTATTATTCCTCCAAAACTCATTATTCTAGGCGTTGCAGAACCTGAGTTTTTAACTTGTTGATCTTGGTGGCCGCATTTTTATTTCTGTTCATATCTCAGTTAGCGTTCAAATTCGGACTCACGTTGTAATAAAAGAAAATGTTGGTCACCTCTGTCATTGCTTACAGTTATACACACTTTTTCAAAATCATCCTATATACAATGAACGACTAATTTATTAGAGACACCCTACTAATAGCGTGGTGCGCCTCCTTTAGCGACGAGAACTACCTGAATATGTGCTGGCATGGATTCAACAAGGTGTTGAAACCGTTGCGGAGGAATAGCAGCCCAGGCTGACATCACGGCGTCCCGTAATTAGTGCAGGTTGGATGGTAGTGTGGGAAGGCGTCGGATGGTACTCTCCACTTCATCCCATAAATGCTCGTTCGGGTTGAGATTGGGCGACCGAGCTGATCACTGACGCAGGTGGAAGTCCGCGTCATGTTCCTCGAATCAGTCCAAGACGTTTCGAGCACGGTGACAGGGAGCATTGTCATGCTGAAACTGTCCGTCACCATCAGGGAACACAGTCATCATGAACGGGTGCACCTGATCGGCAACAATGTTCAGATAGTGTGTCGCATTCAGAAAGGTGTCTACGGATATCAGAGGATCCAGTGTGTCCCAAGAGAAGGCACCTCAGACCAGCACTCTTCCTCCACCCGCCTGTACGGTTCTCTGCTGACAGGATGGATCCATGGCCTCGTGCTGTCTGCGCCAGATGCGCAGTCTGCCGTCCTCATGATGAAGTAGGAACCAGTTGTTATATCGACAAACGAAAGTATTTCAAATTCAATACTATATCTTTTAATTCTTGACGTCGCATATAAAAATAGAAATTCTACAATAGCGTTTATCGGAAAGTCTGATAGTAAATTCGCTTAGAATTGGAAGTTTAGAATCGTAAATTTGTTAATGCATAGTCTATTTAAAATATGAGCTATTTTTCCTTAATCGTAGCTAATCAAACCTATAACAAAATATATTAAGTTCTTTATTTCACATACTTGTGAATGAGATATTTCCCTTCTCTTGATTTGCAAATCGGCTTGGTCTTAGAAATTCGTTTGCCACCCTTAAATATCGCTTCCCGTTAATTCAACTGCTCTTGTTTCTCATAGAATCAATAACTTTTCCCGATCTTACCAAAATATTAGAACCGTACGAATAAGAACGAGATCAAGTAGAGATTAAGATAATTATCATGTACAGTCAACCAAAGGAAATAATCCACATGAGTTTAATACTTAGTATTACATTTCATGCTAATGTGTTGTTTTAATAGCTTTTTTAATTATAATTATTTAAATTTAATAATCTTAATAATGTTAACTCTAAATGTAATATTAAATTATTAAAAATAAATTAATATTGAAACGGTAAAACTTAGAGTAAAATTCAAGTGTGGATTATTTCCCTTTGATGACTGTACAAGAATATAAGGAGACTTTTAATTTTCCTTAGTCGCATCCATTCACTTGATATACGACGAATGCATTGATTTGGTTCGTGTTTCTCCGCCTCATTTCCCACCCTTCGTTTCCTGATTTGCGCATACTTTCTTAATAATGAAAGAAAAAGTATAAAAAAAATTATCTCCTTAAGGTGGATATTTGTAAAAAGATGTTTTAACTCGAAGAATACGTTACACAGGAAAACTCAATGGAAAGCGAGTTATTTAATTTTATTTTAAGAGTTATTTAATTTTATTTTCTGAAAATGACGGATAAACGAAATTATACGAGGGTTGTTCAAGAATTTTTGCCTCCTGGCCCGTAACTTTTTTATTTGTTAACCGAATTTCAAAATTATTTTTGTATCTGACACTTACATTTGTCCTCTATGTAATACACTATTCACTTTTCGGCATAGTCTCCATCCCTTTCCACGCATTGCGCCAACGCGTGACTAGTCGGGTGAACCCGTTGGAGAGGAATTTCGGAGTTGTTGACGACACGAGGATTGAATGGCATCTCTCACCTCGTCATCGGAACGCAACTCATGTCCCTTAAGGTGCTCTGTCTTCTTTGGGAAGTGGTAAAAGTCGCAAGGTGCAAAGTCTTTCATTTTTGAACTGCAGTTTTTCATCTTTGAACTGTAGGGGCTGCAAAGCCTCTGATGTGTGGTAATCATGTGCGGGCGGGGATTACCGTGCTGCAGAAGAGGGTCCAAAGCTGCCATTCAATCCTGGTGTCGACAACAACCTCGGAATTTCTCACCGACGAGTTCACCCGACTAGTCACGCGTTGGCGCAATGCGTGGAAGGGGATGGGGACTATGGCGAAAAGTGAATAGTGGACAAATGTAAGTATCAGATACAAAAAGAATTTTGAAATTCGGTTAACAAATAAAAAAGTTACGGACCAGTAGGCAAAAATTCTCGAACAACTCTCATTTCTTTATGGGGACAGAAAGAGTATTTTAATTTAATTTTGGTTTTTGGCAAGCGGAGTTTTTGTCCATCGGTGGTTTAGTTCTGGGAGTTAATATCCGGTTGGGTTTTTGTCCTGACCCCATAAAGGACAGTTTCCATTCAGCGATTTGTACTGTACGAATCGACTATTAAGCGTGTACAACGTGACGAGTTTCATAAGCACACTATGTTGTTTTTTTACATTGGCGCTAATGAAAATAATCGGTGGAAACAATTAACCGAAGCTACACCGACCCGTAAGCTACACCGACAACAATCGTCCAGTTAACCGTAGCCCAATAGCCCGATTATCCATCGCCCAGTTGTCGCGTATCCAAATATTTTGTATTGGGGTCGAGAAAAACATAGGCAACGACCTCTAAATGGTGGTAGACCATAAATCAAGCGAACAATGAAATGGCGAAGACATAACTCGGATTGTATAACGAATCTATGGCTGCGCCTAATAAAATCGCTATGGAAAAGTGGCCTAAAACGGCTAAAACGTATGCGCGTCAAACGGTGATTGAAAAAGCAGTCTCGATGGCACATTCGCTATAAATTAAAAATATCAGGTTGTTGCAAAGGTTTCTTCCGGTTCTAGAACCCGTGCCCAAGAAGGGCTCATTTTCCAAGGGGGGTGTTCATATGTTTTCAGACAAGTTATTGCATTCGATTCCTGAATATCTTTGCTACATTACATCTAAGAATCAACTTTCTGACTATACATCTGTGAGTGCCATCAACGGTCTGAAATGGACCTTTCACGCGAGCATATTCGAGCAATAATCTTCTACGAGTATTCTGGAAAGATCAGTGCTGCGCAATGTCACCGAAACATTTGCCAACGTTTAGGTGATGGCACTGTTAGTTTATGTACAATAGAAGAATGGTATCGCCGGTTTAGACGCGGAGATAGCACTCTTCAAGATGCACGTCTCTGGTCGGCCAGTCATGATTTCAGATGGTGATCTACGCCAAGCAACTGATGAAGATCACAATGTAACAACGAGGGAACTCGCAGAACAGTTCAAGGTTCACTTTTCAACCATTGCCCGACATCTGCATGAGCTGAATCTGTCATTCAAGTTCAATCGTTTTTGTGTTGGAATAAAAATCCGGAAAAAACTTTTGCAACAACCTGATAATAATCGCTGAATGAGAAATAGCTTCAGCGACGCTGATTAACGAATTTTCGTTTTCGATATGTTTTGGTGAATAGCAATAAATGTCCTTATAGATTACAACGACGAAATTTTGTCGTTAACTCATTAAAAATATTTTTGTGTATCCGTATCCAGAAACTGTTAAATGGTAAAATCAAGCATGACATAGAGAACTCTTAACGAACTAATCCAGCCAATACTTTCTCAGCAAGCCTTTACTTTCTAAGTATTCATAGATATGGTTCACAATTATGGCTCTGAGGAACTTTTATGCTTTCAGTAAGCACATAAAATAATAGCCCTAGAATTTCCAGGTTCATTTCCTTAGAAATGCCATGCCAGTGGTTAACCATTCTTCATTTTTAGGAGTGTCTAGAACATGATTTTATTGGCTAGCCGTCCTTGAATGTAAACTTGTCAGCGATTTTAACCAGAATCACTGCATTCAACTCATCTGGTCTAGGGGCACTCATCTTCTTTCTTCGTTTCGATAACAAAACAACGCGTCACAGGAAATCACGTGACCGATCCTGTGAGAGCCCTTACTAACTTCCGTTTCAGAAAGCATCACAGGATTTAGTGCAGTGTAACTACAGTGTAGTTTAAATTACAAGTGTTTATACAATTATTAGGCGATTTTTCTGTTTAAATTATGTCAAGCATATATTTTAAAAGTTTGAACGGCGTAAACAGCGAACGATATAAACAGAAATTAATGTTTGAAGGGCACGCTTTGCCAGATCCCATGGATGATACGTTAGAAACGTTTTTCAAGAACGACGTGAATTCGTGGCCTACAGTAACATCACTCGATCTGTACGATTTCTTTGTGAAACGAATATGTTTCTACGCCAAGGAACAAATGAAATGCTTCTCTTCATTAGATGATTATAATTATCTTGTAAGTGGGAAAGTAAAAGAAATCCTCGTGTATCGTGTCAAGGAGCTACAGGTGAGTGAACGATTTAGGCCTATTGATTTATCATGCTAACGTTAATACAGGTTTTACAAATTAGGTTCATACAGTTTTACATGAATTTCATACATTTCTAAATAGATTTAATACGAGAAAAAACAACGAAAGTTCCGTGACGGTGTACGTTGAATGACGGGCGGCCAGGCCGACATGAATAATCCTATTAAATTCATTTAAAATTGTATTAAATCTATTTAGAATTGTATGAAATTTACGTAAAACTATATGAACCCAATTTGTAAAAACTATATAAAAGTTAGCACGATAATTCAATAGGCTTAAATCGTTCACTCACCTGTAGCTCCTTGACACGATACACGAGGATTTCTTTTATTTTCCCACTTACAAGGTAATTATAATCATCTCATGAAGAGTATGTAATTGTAATCATCTAATGAAGAGTATACAGGGTGAATACAAAAGTCTGAACCCCCCCCCCCTTTTATTTTTTGAACCGAAGCAGATATGTCAATTTTGATGAATCCAATGAATAGGAAGTTGTGGGTGGCCTATCCCATGGTGCACTTTTCATCATCTCAAATATGCAAATTAGGACACATTCAAAATTTATTTCAAAAACTGTAAGTGATAGAGAAAAAAACCCAATTGCAAACTTGTCAGCATAAAATAACAAACAAAACAAAAAAAAATCATCCAAATCGGACCAACCAATCACCCACAATCACGTGGTGAACTATTTGTAGCTTACAAACAGTCACACTGCACAAACAAGTTACTTCAAACAGTTTTAAAAAAAAGTTAATCAATAAAATGCTCGATGTGACGACCGTGGGTACCATAACACAATTGGGCACGGAACCTAACTGACGCCAAAACATCGGCAAACATGGCTGGTGTCACTCCTCGGCACGCTTCCTAGATTCGTTGAACGAGATCCTCGGCGGGCTGCGTAGCATAAACCTTGTCCTTCAGGTATCCCCACAAGAAAAAGTCAAGTGGTGTAAAATCAGGGGAGCGGGGTGGCCAACGCTCGCGAACGACCAACCCGTAATGTGGAGGAGCTCCATCATGCTGAAACCACGTGCGCTGATACGAGGCCAGTGGCAAATTGTCAATGAAGCTGTGACTCAGTGTTGCCAAGTTATTTTCACAAATTCCCCCAGACAAATCGAAAATTCCCCCAAATTTCCCCCAAACCGAAAGTCCCCCCCCCCCCCCCGCCAAAATAATAAAATTATTTTGGCAATTTTACGCGTATAGAGATTCAGACAGAAGTTTTTGCAGTGATGTTAATCCTCATATTAATCCTAATGATGACGTCACGAAGTGATTGGCCGCAACTGCCAGATGGCAATATGCATTGTTTATGTCCCCAGTTGGATCAAGCACGATCCAGTCTTAAAAGAAAGCACGTGTTCAGTATAGGTTTAATGAATGGACGTTCAGACAATGCTGAAAGTTATAGGTAAAGAAAAAAATTACCTTTCAACTGTGGATTTGTTTCCCAAGTAGTGATGGGCGATACTTTGGTATCGAATATTTGTCAGTTTCGAATCCCAGAGTATCGAATATTTATAATACTCGATACTATCGGAATTTTCGTATTCGATACCAAAAGCAGCCAATGGAGATGCAAACTTGCAAAAAAAAACAATATTTCAGCTCATCATCAGAGAATCTTGACCTGAATGCTGATCCACTTAAATATTGGAATGATAACAAAGCCAGCTTCCCGGAGTTGTATCGTCTGCACAAAAAGTTTTTATGCATTCTTGCTCTGTCCTATCAGAGCGTCTGTTTTCATGAAGCTGGTGGAATCATAACCAAAAAAAGAACTTTTGTCGCAGTTTTCACAAAATGTTCTCTTTGATCCTTGAGATATTTTGAATTAATAATTTTGTATGTTCCCGAATAAAACAGAAATGTAAATATGATGAAAATGAAAATAAACTTGCAATGGTGAAATATTCAATGCAACTCGGTGTTTTGCCACTTTTTTGTATTATGTCATGTCATTTTACCAAGTATCGAATAAACTCTTAATATTCGATACTGGTATCGAATATCGCCGAAGTTGGTATCGCCCATCACTATTCCCAAGATTTTACATATTTATGCTTGTATTTTGCGGTGAATAGCTGCTTCGGAGGCTTGTTTAACACACACAAGTCGTAATACGACTACAACAACTAACTATTACTACTGCGTCCAGTCATAAGGAGAACGAACCGAACCTCAATCAAAAGTAAAAGATCAAAGATGATTGGTTAGAGACATATCATCCGTGACGAAATGCGAATCATGTGACTTCTTGTAACCAATCGCGCTTAATTACTTCTAAGATTGTCGTGAAGAGAATGTTTCCAATGTCTCAGACGTAACTACACATTTTCTATTTTAAATAAATGGTAAGTAAAATTTCCCCCAAACATCCCCCTAATATCTTCCAATTGAAAAATAATCCCCCAAATTTGGGGGGAAATCCCCCAACTTGGCAACACTGCTGTGACTACCACGTTGAGAATTTCAGCCCGGTAGCGTTCTGCAGTCAGTGTTCTATCGTAAAAATACGGGCCAACCACAGTGTCATTGTACAATCCACACCACACATTGATTCTCCAGTTCACTTGATGAGTTGCTTCTCGCAGACATCGTGGGTTTTCGTCTGCCCAATGATGATGGTTGTGGCTGTTGATAACTCCATCCCTGGAGAACTGGGCTTCATCTGTCCACAACACCTCATGAATGAAGTTTGGATTGTCATCCAGGCAGGTAAGTAACCAGTTGCAGAAGGCGGCCCTAGCAACATAATCCAATAACAGTAACTACTGGTGACAATGGATATGGTATGGGTTAAAATTATGTGCGTGTAGAATGTTGAGAACAGTTCTCTGATGGCACCCAACATCTGCAGCAATTGCTCTGCTGCTTGTGTGGGGATTTGCAGCAACTGCAGCCAGAACTAGTGTTGTTGTATCCTGGTCGTCCTCGTTCTGCATTAACATTCCCTGTAGCCTCGAATCTTTGAATAATGTGACGCATTGTTTGACGAGATGGATAGCGTTCGTTGGGTGTCTGTCTCGATACAACCTAACTGCAGCATGTAGGTTTCTCCTTGCCTCTCCGAAGCAGAAGATCATATTGACCATTTCCGGAACAGTGTAGCTTGCCATCCTGGAATTGTTCTGTCTTCTGTGTGCTGAAACATGCCTTTTATTTGCTTTTCCGCATGAAAGTGAATGTGAGTATGGTAATTTATTTTAATTTTTTGATTTGCATGCTTTACATGGTGGAAATATCAACATTCAGTTTTCCTTGTGCAGTGTGACTGTTTCCTTGTAAGCTACAAACAGTTCACCAGATGATTGCGGTGATTGGTTGGTCCGATTTGGATGATTTTTTTGGTTTTGTTTGTTTTTTTTTATGCTGAACAAGTTTGCAATTGGGTTTTTTTCTCTATCCCTTACGGTTTTTGAGATAAATTTTGAATGTGTCCTAATTTGCATATTTGAGATGATGAAAAGTGCACCATGGGATAGGCCACCCACAACTTCCTATTCATTGGATTCATCAAAATTGACATACCTGCTTCGGTTCAAAAAATAAAAGGGGGGTTCAGACTTTTGTATTCACTCTGTACAATTATAATCATCTATTTATAGTTCTTCATTTATTGAATGATGAGCGGCCAGGCCGACATGAATACCACCCGTTAGCTGAATTTCATCGTCACGAAGCTTTCGTGATTATTTCCTGCATAAGTTACTTAAAAATATGATTTCGATAATATGATAAATCATTTACATATTAATTAGGTATGTTACAATAATAAATTCAGAGCATAAACGCGACGGGGCTGATCGATGTCAGCCGAGAAAATTACGGGACGCTACACGGGACTTTACCGACTTTAAATCAATATAATGCGTGTTTTAGTTCAGTGTAAACGGAGTTTAATTATTAAATTAAGTAAAAAAAATAATATTTTTATTGTAACCTTGTTTTAGTCAATTTACCGTAAAATCATTATTATTTTAATTCATTTACAAAATACAAGCTTTCAACATAAACAAATAACACAAACGTAACAAGGGTAACACTTAACCGCTGTGTAATTAAACTAAAATAAATACAGTAATACAAAAAATATTTATTCTTCCGTTTACGGAAGAAAACAGGTTACGCCTACTAATACTTCCAGCAGGGTTGCCAGGTCCAAGCACTATTCGGTCGCCCAATTGGGGAACTTTAGTAGCCCAAAACCGCCCAATGCATGAAAATAGCCCTTTTCCCTGACTTTCCCTGACCATGTTTCATTTCCCTGACTTTCCAGAATGTGGGAATTCCGCAAATCTACATTATGTCTATGATGTAAGCTTCCAACTATTACTGAACATTATGAAAATATAAATAAACCATACAATAAAAATATTCGTAAATTACAAACTTTTATTCTTCAAAAAAATACAAATCAAAATCAAAGATTAAAAGACATCGCTATAAATTGAATTGTTAAATCTTGTTAACATTTCATTAGTTGGGATGAAAGAATTGCAACATTTGTTTTCACTTTGAAGTTGTGTTCTTATTCTAATGACTGCGTCTAACAAAGGTAACTCCATTCTATTTCGGAGAGGAGTTTTGACGTTATTCATGATGGAAAAGACTTTCGACGGATGCATTGCTGATAGGAAGAGTGAGAACTCTTAGTGCAAAAATGAACTTCCAGCATTTAGTACTAATAACCACTTCTATTCCACTCCATCTGCATCAGTGTTGCCAGACTTTCTGGTGGCGCCTCCGCTGGATTTCAGAAAAAAATCCGCTGTTTTCCGCTGACTTTTACTGTATTCATACTGTATATGAAGCGCCAAATTTCGAAAACGGATTGGCTACTGTATCCAGTAAAAGAACAATGATATGACCTAATCACGCCTCTGGTCTTCCATTGGTCTTCTCGTCTCGTCCTCGTTTTAAAAATTGTCTAAAACCAGTTTATTTTGTTATTTGACAATATTTTCGCCGAAAAATCGTCACAAAATTCGCACAAAACAAATCGCCCAAAAATCGCAAATTTGAAATTTTAGTAGCCCAATTTAGTCGCAATCGCAAATTTGAAATTTTAGTCGCAATTTGAACAAAAAAGTAGCCCAATTTGCGATAAATCGCCCAACCTGGCAACCCTGACTTCCAGAAATCATCTACAAAAACAGCTGAAATTACATTGAGAATATATGCCACCTTAGGTTTTTGCCAATCGTAACATGGCGAATGCTGCACTTCCGCTGGCACCAGTAGCGCTCAGCGAAATGAATAGGGCACTGCCAGTCTCTTTCTTTCATTTGTCTTTGGTGCTTTATACCAGATAAATAAGGTGAGGTAAGCAGTGTCGAATCGATAAGGATTCCAGTAGCAGCACACACAAGGCGTAAATATTTTTGAAGATTTCACAATTGTAAGTACTATTAATATCTTTATGATTAACTTCCATTCATTCATCTTTTCTTTCGAAAAAAATATCGATTACAGTCATAATAAAATGTAATAAATAAGTAAAATATTCGATTTTTTATATATGCGGGAAATGCGCAGATCTCTTGGCGGGATATACGTACATCCCCAAACGGCAGCACTGGTCGGTGGGCTCCAGAGGCCAACGGATATCGCTGCCGCCACCTGCATAGAGCTTTCCTCGAAAGGGTCAATATAATAACAGGAAAACGGCTACATAAATTGGTTTTCCTAAATTCATTAGATGATAAATATTGGAAGCTATAGAAGCAATCGCAAACAATTTGCCCACAATATTTGATATAAACAAAATTCTGTGAAAGGATGTAGAATTTTTTTTATTTTTAATGTTTGTTATTGTATTTATAATTTTATTTGTACATATATATTTGTTATGATCAATCGATTAATTGTCTTCGATTAATCGATCATTGTTATCGAACCATTAGATTAATCAATAACAGTGATCGATTACAAAATCTTAATAATCGCCCATCCCTAGATCTGAGGTTTCACCTTTAAAACTGAAGATTTTTAGGAATGCCTCAGGTTTTTTTGTTGTTTTTTTTTCTGAAGGAAATTACTAAACTGTAATTTGAACGTAGTTTGGAAATTTTGATAAAAAATTCAAATTATAAGTAAAGGTTAAAACTTTTTTTATTGATTATAAATTATAAGCCAATCAGCGTTCGGGTTCGATTCTCGAATGATGACAATCACTGCTAAAATTCATCTAATCGCAATCGATGTTCGTGTTGATTGACTGATATTTTTACCGACCACAACGAGGGCGAAGCAAGGCCCGCACACGCACATACAAGTAGTGCCATGCGATGTATAAAAATTTAGCATCGTTAAATACATTTAAAAATACATCGTCGTTTATTGATATCTGCAGCGATTTATAATCGATTATTTTCTACTTTCAAAACTTGTAAAATGAACCTCTAAAACCGGTTAAATAGTGTATAATAATGAAACACCACCACAAGAATAATTTGAATATATAGATTTTAATTTGAATATAAAATGGTTTCAATATACACAAGGTATCATTAACAATTTTAAGCTCGGCAGAAGTAATCAGCTGAACATTGTTATCGATATTTTGCAATACAATAGTAACAACTTCTTTTAACTGTACAAATCGCTGTAACATGAGGTAAACTGTGTTCCATCTAGTACACACTTCCTGTATCAATTTCAAAGGTTGTGTCCCTAAGGACTTTTGCTCTTTCTCTAATGAGCTAGCAGCTACATTACTCCTGTGAAAGAATGCCACTATTGTCTTAACTTTCAATACAACCTCATTGAACTCAGCTGTTTCTTCAATAGACTGGCGAACTAATAAATTCGTCACCGGTCGCAATTCTGTTTAAGAATTCATCTCCCTCATCACTGTATCGGGTAAGAAATGTCAAAGCACTGCCAAATCGCTTCGTTTTGTGGACATCCGTAATCATTTTTGGAACCCAACGGAACACAATTTGCGATAAATTAAGCGATTTGTGACAATCTCATGCAAAATAGTTTTTGAAATTTGTGGAAACTCATTACAAAGCATTCTTATTGTGAACCGTCTGTTTTCACGAATTTTCTCATTCACTTTTTCAACCAAATCATCATTGACAACAGAAGACCGCCCACTCCGTGCATCGTCATGAATATTGGTTCGTCCATCATAGAACTGTCTAACCCACTTTCTCACCAATCCATCAGTCATTACATTTTCCCCATAAATCTCTGCAAGTTGACGACGAATTTCAGCTGGCTTAACATTCTTTGCGTTCAAAAACCGCATTACAGAACGCGCTTCACAGTCCGCGGGCTCAGAAATATAAATACCACACAATCCGGCTGTAATGGCGTCAGTGCAAAGATAATGAACCAGAGAGACGAGTGCGCATGCTCGGAACTGGAACAATAGCGCTCGGTGCCAGTAGGACGAAACGGCACTTACTTTTCGGACAAGCCTCGTATGTAGGGACAGTTACGTAGATAGACATGGTAAAACCAACTAGTAGTTCCATGCTTCCGCTACTTGATATAATCTTAATATATACTCTTCATTAGTGCTGCCCGGGATTATCCAGGTTTTTGTTGTTTTCCATTTTTTGTAAACGTTTATTCTTAAAAACTTATATTTTTAACGTAGATAAATTTTAATCAGTGAATAAAAGGCAATGACAATGGCAACGGTTAGCAATTGCTCTTCATATCGCGATTCGAAATCTTTTACACAGGGTTGTTAGGGATCTATGGTAACAAGTTACAGAAGGCCAAAATAGGTGGAAAATCCCTTTCGCTACCATCAAGGGTGTTCAACAATCTGGTAACCATGTATCATTGCTATTGCCGTGCATCGCAGTTTCCACTGCAGAATACCGGAGCGCAGAACACCAAGATCAATACGTAACCACTCCTGTTGACACGCTTTCCAAAGACCCTCCACTGTTCGTGGTCGTCTCTTTCCGAGGGCCCGTTTAAGTAGGCCAATGCCACAAAAATCCATAGGCGATGCGTCCGACGACTTGACGGGTATGTCGCTGAATGGAATAGAGCGGATTCTGTTGTCTTCTTTCATGCGTTCCAGAAACAGGTGAGTTGACACGGCACACTTGTTGGTGCAGCCATACTTTAACTCTGTATCGCACAAACCGGGGATGTCATGGGTATATATCGGGGTTGGGACGTTAGTCTGAAAGAACATGCCGTTGACTTTGGCCTTTGACTCAACTCTGTGTAAAGTTTACTTACCGTTGTAGCTGTATCCCGTCAAGAACAGGAAACTTTTGAAAATGTTTCCTTGCATTCACGATACCATTTCCTGAAGTCCTTAGAACCCCTTGGACGGTAAAAAATAAATCGCTCGGCGCTTGTTGCAGTCTCTTAAATAAACATAATACCTCATCTAGTGTGACCACGTATTTCCACTTTTCATCTGCTAGCCTAGCAGCTAGGTATTATCGTTCATAAGTTTACGGCAGTTGGTCCGTCGCTTTTGAGCATGGCGCGGCAACTTATGAACGTGGCTCTTGTGTCACTTCTCCAGTTGTACATCACGGTTGATAATTGTATTTATCGTGTATACAGATGTGCAATGGCCCGTTGTGATGATGGGTCACATCCGGTTACAGATCCCAAACTTTCCGGACGACGTCAGGAGTAGCCTGCTTTTTACCCTAAGAAATGGCGCCGCTTCTGGTTTTGCCAATGTTATTTACTACACTTGATATCCCTTTCTTGGAAGGTATGAAGCCTCGCTTCTTGTAAGCTTTCATAATTTCGGAATAGCTGAATTTGACGTTGGAAATAGTGGTTATGTAGCTCTCCCGATATCTGTCGGTAGCATAACTCAGTGTTCGAATGTTAACTAACGATATTCCACGTGAAATTAACACGCGCGCGCCATATTTAAATATGGTAATTGTTACCACAGATTCCTAACAACATTCTGTATGATCATACAAATGAAATTTCCGTGTTTTTAAAACTGTAAGTTATATGGGAGAAATGTTTGAGAATTTGTTCTTAGTTATGTGTTCTATATAGTGCTTCCACCTAATTTTCCGTCATATGTGATAATCTAATGATAACAAAAACACTGTGATTTTTAACTTAACGGTGTTTCATGCACAATATGTAAAATGAAAATTTTATCCACACAACGGTAAACACTAAATAGTATAAGAATGGATTGTAGTGAATGTGGTTTTCGGCATGCGTATTAATCACGGAGATATTCACCCGAGTCATGCATTGCCTTCTTCCCTCAATCCATTCTCATAAATTATGGCCAAAACATAAATCATAAGATTATATCAGCGTTTCCCAAACTGGGGTTCGCAAAAACTTTTCCGTAATAACAGATTCCTGTTATTGTATGCTTCTAGGTATGTCTCTTTATAAGTCTATAAGTTTTTAAGTCTTGTTTTTATTATTTCGCATAACTCATATGTCTGTTCTTTGTGAAAGGGGTTCGCTAGTCGAAAAAGTTTGAGAAACAATGGTTTTATGGTATCAGTTAAACTTAGTAATTTACAGTATTATGGGCCTAATCAGTTCGATATCATGTATTCCTAAGGGAAATGGCTTCAAATTGAATTGAAATCTTTGTTGTTTTTTTAAAACAAAATGTTGACTAATATATTTATTTAAAATCATATTTAATGCATGTGTTTGGCATATAAAAAAGAAACAGTAATTTGAATAGTAGATAATAAAGTTATGAAATGACTATGAGAGGGGGAATATTTGGCAAATATACATTAGCCTTATCGGTCCAGGAACTGGATTCACGATGAAGTTTGCTTAGAAAAAAAAATCATTAATTTTATTTGCGGAATGTCAAAATACGGAGATCGGCAATAATTCAAAAGATATGATTTTTTTTTCTACTTTACTAAGAATAGCATACGGCGAATTACATGTTTGTTTTAATTTTTAATTAAAAACAGCCAAACAAATAAAATAGGTTGCAAACGAGCTGGAACATGGTCAATTGGATTCTATCGACTCTTAAAGTGGCATCGAAAGGATATTTTTAAGTAGCACCAGCAATAGTTCTAATGAATTTTAATAGAATCTAAGTTTTTTATTAAGTTTACTTTTCTGTAGGTTAATACGGGTCAAATCTTGTAATCAATATTAAACCAACTTCTCGGCAAGCTAGGGAGCTGAAACTTGACACACATACACAGGACCGATGACAATGCATGTTACAGGAAAAATGTTTCAAATCGGTTCACTGGTTTGTGTTCTAGGGCACAAATTCATTTCAGTCGTCTCTCTATAAGTCGGAGGGACGATTGTTATACGAATTGCTTAATTGTTAGACCAAACAATTAGTTTTACAAATTGTTGTCGCCGGCTTGAAGAATAATAATCACGGTCTATAGCAATGACGTATATTAAAGATAGACTCCGAATCCTATTGTTGTAACTTGAAGCAAATTGGGAAGCTCCATGCCCAATTTCTCTTGCCATCGCATTCGAAATAACTTCGTGTTGCTGAGAATTACGACGAAAATAATCAGAAAAATAACTACGGAATAAGCAATAACGATGAATTAGCAATTTTGCTTCGAAGCGTCGTAATTCTCAGCATCATTAAATTATTTCAAATGCAGCGTTAAGAGGATTTTTAAATTGTTAATCATTATGATTTTGTGACAACGTATCTTATTATTGTGACTTTTCAATATTGTTTCCCAACGGGAAGGGTATTCTGTTGGTAGTTTAAAAAAAACATGATAGCTTCTTGATTGAGTTCATACAAATTCTTTCAAAATCTCAAATTTGAAAAACGTATTAATTTTCTGAAAAGACACCTGAATGGAAAAAGCTAGATAATTGCCATCTTATGACGAGAAGAAAAAATAAAAAAAAAAATGTTGATAAGAGAAAGCATCTATTTGCACCAATTTTTATTAACAAAACCTTAACGAATGTATTAAATTAAGAGAATGTTAATGAAAAATTTTACTACGTATAATAAATTAAAATCTATTAACATAAACATTAAAATTAAACAATTTATTTTTTTTATTATTCTAAATGTAAATGGCAAGGTTCAATTTAGGCTTTCATCAAAGGGGAATTCGAAAAATACCGTTATTATCAGATAAAAATATAGATAATTTTTAATGGTTTCATTAGAAAAAGTCCTTCTTGGCATTATCGCTAGGAAGCGTTTAGACGCGGGATCCGATTGTTATAGAACGTTTTTTCTGTGCTATTTAGAAAAACTAACTTGTATAAATTAATAAGATTAAATAGGTGGATAAATATCTTATCTAAATTAGTACCTTTGAATTCTTCAAAAAATAAGCGACATTAGCTCAGAGTGAGTTAATAAATGAGTCACAGTTTTCCGAGAATTATACGAATTATTTCCTACTAAACCGATTTCCAATGATTTGTAATATGGTCGCTCATTTATTCTAAAAAAAGTTATTTTTATGCATTGAAAAAATTCACCCATATCTTAGCATCTTTTCTCCAGCCAAATGTTTGCCTCAAAATGGAAATTTCAACGGTTTAAGCTTTTGGATTAAAAAAGGAGCGTTCATAAAGTTCATATCTTAGAGATAAGAAAGCATTTGGGTTATACGAGGACGTTCAATAATATTTTATTTACATATGCATTGGTCCTTTCTGTATGTGAACCCTGTAAAATCACACATTGTTCTCGTAAACGCATGACCTTTCTGATACCATCGTTGTAAGAGTCCGAACTTTGGCGTTGAAAATCGTTTTCCACCTTGATCAACGATTTTGCTCATTTATTTTGTTTCTGGGTCGTAGTGAAACACCCAGCATCCGTCCATGATGGTAAAAAAAGCCTTGGATATCTCTAGCGGACGCATTTCTCTGTTGTTTTTGAATGGATGTCAATAAATAGTAAACTTATTGGGAACATTTAATATACACAGAGAAACTAGAGAATTTCTCCACATAACAATGAGTGCGGATGCAGATGCATTTCTTCAACCCAAAAGTACGAACTTTCTGAACGCCTCTTGACCTAATTCATTAGATAAGCGTCATAAAAGGAAATAATAGAAGAACAAGAAAAATAGAATGAACAATTATATTAGTCAATGCTGTTTATTAAGCTCGCTTAACTGTTAGGAGAGAAACATTTGAAATAAAATTTAAAATGCATTATAAAAGAGGAATAAATACATCTCGCTTCGGAAAATCCATCTACATTTTTGATCCCATGACTTTCGCGGCGGCTGATTGGTCTGTTTAACGCCACGTCATAATTTGTTCACGAAGATTGACATCTCATTCGTTTCATATTTTGCATTTTTTAAAAATAAATTATAATTTTCTTTTCAAAAATTTGAATTTTGAGAATTTTTATACTGATTGTGTTGTCTTCTGTTTGATTTGTGTGCAAAACTGGACAATTCATCGGGTTAAAAATTGATTAGGCCTACAAGATTTTGTCCAGACAGACAAATGAAGTTAAATAAAAACGTATAATAATAATAATAATAATAATAATAATAATAATAATAATAATAAT
>JAHWFO010083866.1:615628-707030 GCA_023313115.1 Rhysida immarginata
ATAATAATAATAATAATAATAATAATAATAATAATAATAATAATAATAAACACAATATAATAATATAAAAAGTACCAAAGTTTAATATAGGCTAAACTATGCACATAATACTGTAATATATAATTATGTTATTATTTGAAAAATGTATAAAAAAACTTATTTATATTAAGCTTGGTGCATCAAATTTCAAAAACTAGATTTTGTACCAGGGACGGAACCCTCAATACTGGAAGCCAGTAAGGATTTACCCTGAAGAAATTGTAAATGGGATTGCAAATTTGATGCCGGAGACTGCTTTAAAAAATGATTGAAATCCATAGATTTTATAACAAACTGCATTTATAAATCTTACATTGTGAAATAAAAATTGTCATCGTGTAGTAGAAATTATCTGTGTGTTTTACCTCTTATTTATATGCATATATACTTTAAATCGAAAACGTGTGAGCTCTGCCTGTGAATATAGATATGAAAACCATAGTTGAAAAGCGACATTTCCATTGACAAAGAAATGACATTTAAAAAGTGTGGAATTACCTCTGATTCTATCTAATCTTTGTAGAACAGAATTATGAGCACTTGTTGCATGGTTAATGTTTCCTGTTCACTCCTGAGGAAACAAAATACACTTAAATTTTTATCGCATTTTTAAGGGGAATGAAAGAATTAATTTTGATAAGTAATTAGGAAAATGAATTAGGGGGGTGGTTGCAGGATAGACTCATCCTGTGCCATTACCAAAATATATAATTTTAAAATTGGAATTTATATAGATGTATATGTGTTTTCTTCTTTTTTGGGTTTCCTTGACGAAACGAGCATTATTCATTCGTTCTGAGTTTGCGTTATCTCATATTCAAAGCTAAACTCATTCCTAAATAATTTTCAAGGAATTTTAAAATAGCGATTTATATGTCAACAAATGCACTAAATTTATAAAACTATTCTTAAAAATAAATACAGTTAATTACTATAATTCTAAATTCAACTACTGTAATTCGTGTTTTCTTTACAGCATACTTTGACAGTTGAAATTACTGATTTCAGGAGAGAAAACTGATAAATGAAATCGCATTGATCAATAGATAGATATTTGTCAGTCACGGGATTCCGTTTCACAATTGCAAAGTACGTCAGAGTGAACTTTTAACGAGATTAGGATGAGTAAATACCGTCAGCCATCCACTTGATTGTCCTTTTGTCAATTGGAAATCATCAAGGGCCAATGAGAAACTTATTTGCTTCCATAGCAACTCATCTTGCAATGTAACTACAATTTCGCAGAACGTTCTTTTGTTTAGTATATGGAAGACCGCTTGGGTTGGTTAGGCTTCTTGACTACCTCAGTGTATTTCATTTGGAGTTTATTCTGGTTGGATGAGCTTTGTGAAAGCGCTGCTTTCGTGCCATCCTAACAAATGTACGCTTCACTGTTCGATTGTCGATTTTGTTTAGTATTCGAATTACAATAATTTATTTTGTTTGGTAAATCTGAACTGCTTACCGGAGAACAGACTTAGCGAAACCATTTAGCGAAGTCAAATGGAGCTCGTAACTAGTGGATAAATAAGGAATTACTATTCAATTAAAAAGATGGATGAAATTAATAGAAGGCTACTTTATTCTCATGACAATATTATAACAGTCTTGAACGATCAGCCTTAACTGGGAAATTAAAATTTGAATTCTTAATTAACATTTCAGTTATTTTCCCTTTAAACAATTCTATTAAGATGTTAATTGTTATTTCAAGATATAGGCTAAAAAAAAATTATTTATTTTATTTAAACAACCCGAGGGTTATCCACCAACAGGCTGAATCCCAACATAGGGTTTAGTAAAGGACAAACACAAACATCCAAGCCCCTAATAACCCGCGCCTCAGCGCTCTCAGCCAATAAGCCGGCCGTATAAAAAAAAATTCGTAATAAAATATTTTATCCTGATTATTAATGATTACTGCTCAATCTACATTACAGCAATTTATTTACAGAAATAATTTAAAAATTTTAAAACTTAAAGTGTTACTGAAGGTCTTCAGTTCTAAGAATTAATGCAGTTGCCTGTTTTAGTGTTTGCATTTCGAAATGCTACGCCTTTTAAAACATTTAAACGGTAATGAATCAGCTAGTTGAAATGATTACAGAGTCCTCCACTGCCATTTTAGACTTTAAAGTACTGGAAAATACTCCCTATTCGTAATGGACAAACTAGTAAAAACATATATTATAAAAACAAATTTTTTGTTTGAAAGTGAAAAAATAAATAACAAATAATGAAAAAATAAAAATGAGTAATCTGCCTCACTATCACTGATATCTATGCTGGTGGTTGGCCTCTACATTATAGTAGAGTAAAAGTTCTTTTGTTGTTCCGGGATGTACTCATCCCATAAGAATGAATAAAGATTATTTTTAATTTTAATCCCTTAACTCTTCTAAATTAACACCGTCCCTCTGATTCTCAAAATATAACTCAAATACATCAAACTTGGTTACATGAACCAGGAACACAAATTCTACTGAAATTTCTGACATAAACCGATTTTGAAGTGTCAAATGACAATTTTTTTTTATATAAACAATCAGTTTCTTAATTAGAATGTCTATAACGCATCACTGCCTATGTTTTTGGCGTTGCATTTTTGTAGAAAAAAAAAATACCTTTCTAAGCTACAATGCTGCCAAACTTTAAAGAACACGAAAACATTCAGATTCAGTATAAATTCGAATTTTAATCGTAAGTTACCCGTTGATAATAGAAATGCTCTTCGTTTTCATTCATTTTAAGATATACTGTATATCTCTCGATATACCTGCGAGAACGTTTTAAATTCATTTTCCCATGTTAAAGAATAGAAGAAACGTACTTGGTGATTCCGAAGGCACGCCTACCGAATTTCTGCGTTTAAAATTCTAGATTAATATTAAAAAATAATAGTTATTAATTAAAAATAAAATAAATCAATAAAAATAAAAAGTTGACGTTTCGGATGGAGACTATTCTTTATCAAAGCAAAAAGAATAATTCTCTAAAAGCAAAGAGAATTATCTTGAAGTTATGATATTTTTTTTTATTTGTTTATTTTATTTTTTAATTAATAACTATTATTTAATGTTTTCCAGGTTTTTTTTGTCTCGTCCTTCTCTGCTATTTCAGATTAATATTAAGCAATTTATATAACGTAAATTACACATATATATATATATATGACAAGTTTTACATTGGACCCACCTGTAGCCAGGTAGGCGAAGAAGTTCTTATGCCTTTTGTCGCTAATTAGTATCAGCGTTTTGATAGTATTTTTATTTAGCATTTCTTCCATTCCATGTACTCTACTAAACTTCATATCACTTTTCTTGAAAGTATTTCACATTAAATTGTTAATTATTTCTCCTTTTACATAGTGTAAATAAATATGTAAATTTCATGTGATGACAAATGTCCTCCTTAATGATAGGAAAACATGCCAATTTGTTTTTGAGTTATGATTAATAAGTTGATAATTTTTAATCTTTTTCTTTCAGTAGTTAAGAACTCTCGAGGTGTAATAGAAAATTTACCTCACCGTAACTTCCCTAGCTCTCCATGAAAACGAAGTAAACTAGCCTAATAGAGTTTTTAAATTAATTTTAAAGTTCGGTATAAGAATGTATTTCAAATAGAAAGTATCCTTATTAGAGAGATAAAATTATTTAATTGGTTTGATATGAGATAAGAACGAAAATCTGTGTTCCATAAAAAATTGAATTTTGACATTTGATGTTTTCTTCAGGATGTGTCAGACATTTTTTCTCGTTTTTTTTTATGCTGCATAATCGGGATGTTTTTTCCATTGGAAATTCCACATTTAATACCCTGTATCTTTCCTTATTGCCTATCGAAAAGCGTAATCAGAGATGACACTTTAAGAGCCTCTACATGTTTGAAATAACTCGTTTGGCTTAACCCGCTTTGAATTTTTCGCAAAGTTAATATGACATCAGTGTTAAAAACGAATTTTTGTGCAGCTAAAGTTTTAGGATAAACTTTTGATATTATGTCACTAAAAATACAGTAATGACTGAAATATTTACCTTTGAAAGTAAGAGTCGTAAACGCGTCGAGGATCTTCGTAAATGTCCAAATCATGATGATGTATAATGCAAATTTTGATATAAATCAAAATACCAACTAGAAAACAAATGAAAAAAAAATGAAACGCAATCTATAGTACGTTTCATATATATAGTATTCATTTACAGGGGGAAAGATGGTTTTGACCGAAACAGTTTTACCACTGACCAATCAACTGTTATAGTACAAAACTTTTATCTGGCAACATAAGGGTTTACGTGGCTTTATACTGAAATTTTACTTCACACATCACTAATAACAAAATTAGCCAATTTCACCAGTACTTTGCACTATGTAGTAAAGATCTATTGCAGTAATTAGAGAACTTTACTTTTCTTAATTAAATAATTGATTATAAAAATTAAAACAGTAACTTGCGCTCTGTTGCGATTTTAAAATAGTATTCAGTTCAAATATTTGAATTCTTTACGCTAAATTACAAATGATTTGTAGAGGAATTACCGACTTACTTAACAAATAGATACCGTCGAGTTCCGAGAATAGCTGCAGTCACTTAATGCAAATTTCACTAATTCTCAAGTCACTATTTCGCGAACTAATATTTATTCTTTGGCTATTTATTATTATCGAAAAATCGAAGAGATGATTTCACATGTTCGGAATTAATAGAAGATCAAACTTTAATAACAGTGGTTGGCATTAATTTTTTCTAATAATAATAATAATTTTGAGGCTAGTCTCCAATTCCAACATCGTTGGTGAACTTTGACTATTGATTGTATATAGTATTCATTTATTATATTTAACTATAAGGAGTTTACAATCATAAATTGACATAATATACGTAGTTTCGAATTTTTCGATATAGAAAACAGAAATGATCCCATTTAACCATTGATATGTGAAAAAATATTGAAAATTCCTCATATTATCGGGAATTAATAAAGCTAGCTGTAGAACACTTTGGAACCATTTGTTCTTTCGATTGTTATGTATAGTTTTGATTTAAAAAAAACCAACAAAATAAATGTACAATTCAACTATTTAAAAAACGTTGAACTTTTATTTTTTCATAACGTAATTTTAAGTTCCTCAAGTTATTTCATGTTGAGATGAATAAATTAAATTAATTGTTACAACTAAAATACAATTCCGTTGAAAATGATTTGACATAATTCGTCTGTAGTTATTTTTTTTCAAAGTTAAATCGTAGGTATAAATAAGCAATCTGTTAACCACAAAATCAATCAGTTAGCCTGTTTGAGCAGGAATCTTCCCTCTATCTTTGATGTGATAATTTTAACTATGTGAAAAATACAAGAAAATAAATGGACTTTGTCAACAGGCTGTTATCAGCCACCTTATACGCTTTCCAGCACAGATGATAATAACACTTGGCTTTACTTAAATAGTTTCAAACTTTTTAAATATATATTTAAAAGTACGTTTTTCTATTCTATAGCATTTAGATAGACCATGCAAAATTTCTTTGAAGATATTACAAGTAATATATTAATACTATTAAAATTCACTAATAAAATATAATTTCTGATGAGCTTTATTTATCATTAAACTCGGTTAAGCTATAAAAATTTTTTTTAATGTTTTCACAGTTTTAAGTGGGGAAAAACAAACTAACATCGGTTAATTTTTAACTTAAAAAATCGGTTTTAAAAGTTGTAAATTATTCTACGTGCGACGACATGGGGATACCTTAAAAATTAGATTTGCGTTGTCATCTGCATTTATTAATAATTCGTGTATTTATTTGTCTTAAGATATTTCGAAGCTATAGTCTCATCATGAGAAGGAAGAAGGGGATGGGGGTTATTGGAAATGCTTACAAAGTTAAGAAACTCGTGATCTGGATGATTCATCACTGCCTTACGTAAATCCCTTTGTTCAGTGAGTAAAGGGATTAAAGAGTTGAAAGGTCAAATCTGAAGTTAGAGTCCACTACACTGACCAATGAAAGGAGAGCAGGGGTAATTGTTCCCTCGTGCCAATGAGTTATACCACACACGCAGACACCAGCTCGACAGAGTCCTGAATTTAATTCCCAGCATCGAACCTGTCAACGCCTGTCGCATCTTCGACTGTTTGGTGAGTAGTCTTGACTCTTATAAAGCTTTTTGTTTGCTTTTCTCCCCTAAACAAATTCACGTAAGTGATAATTATCAACGTTCAAATATCTGAAGGAATATCTTTTCTGATTTCCATTACAATCGTTTGGATATATGGAAGAAGAGATTAAAATAATCATAAAACACATCGTTTAGATTGCCTTTGACTGTTAAGAACATTATCCTATTTAATCTCTTGGAAAGTTGTTAGAAAATGTCTTAAAATAACGGAAGGAGCAATCATTAGGGTGTTAGATATTCGTTTATTCATTGCGCATATTGATTAAACTGAAGATACCCCCTTTCCTTTTTTTTTAAATTTCGGTAATGAAGTCTTTGATCACTCGATTAATGTGGATATCATTTGATATCAGCATTTGACGAATTAAACTAAGAACTCCGGATAAAAGAACATTCCGCTTATAATAGCTATCTTTCATTTCTCTCAATAACTGGTTAATTTTTTTTTATTTGTAAACGTCGCTTTTAAGAACAAATTTTTGATATTCCGCCAGTAAAGACTGCATATTTTTATTTGCGTATCTTCTAATATCGGGATATGTGTACTAATAATGAAAGGGGAGTGAATAATGATTAAATATTAGTAAAAGTAATTTTACTTCAATTTGCAAGGATGGAATTTTTAAACGGAATGACGATTCTAGCCAATCGGATATTACTAAAAATCCAGTATACTATCCTTAAAATGATAGGATCAAATTGAAATGCTAAACGATATCAATTATCCCGTTTTACATAGGAGAATTATAAAATCATTTCATAGCAGAATTGAATTATAACATGATGCACCGTTTGCTTTCCGTAAGAACTCCTTTTTAATTTATTGCAATTCAGGCAAATGATGATAAAAAAAAAGAATAACATAAATTTTTTTCATTTAGTATTGCTTAATTGTAATGCTCAATGTTTCGAGTAATTTTATTTTAATATTATGGACGATAACAGACTTAAAATGCCCAGTTTGAAAACGAAATTGGATTTGAGTTTCTAAAATAAAAAAAATCTTTCAAGCTATGCGTTACTAATCGCAGAATTCCTTACGGGGATCATCTGGCTCTCTACAGTCTACTGTATCTACCAATTCATCATTATCGTGTAATATATCCGTGAGATCAACCTCAAGACCATCGGACAAGAATTCCATACAACGAATTCCATTTGTAAACGAAACATTACTATCAATTTTGAATAAAGGAGTATTATTTTCGTTGTTTGACTTTAACCGTTCAGTGTATCCCATCCGGAGGAATACCGACGTTTCGTTAAGATGCAATTCGCGACGGACAATTTTTTCATGCAGCAAGTCGTGATAGACAGCTGATTCCGAAAAATTTGCGAGGATCACAGCTTTCTGTAATTGAACACAAAATCAAATTTCAAACTCGTTTCCCTATTTTTGTTAAAATCTTCTTTGTTTTAAATAGATAAATATTTCTTCACTTAATCTGAGAATCAAATGATAATTTACTAATTAAATTGAGAAATTGTTATAAATTTATAATTAGGAAATTCATATTTTCATTGTTTCAAGAATAATTAGCAATGATTTTTATATACGTTAATTGTATAATTATTGATACATTGAAACGATCTTACAAATTTTTAGGAACCAGCTGTCCCTCTCACGAATTTTCTTGTAACGAAATGTAGGTAGGCTATTCCTCGAGCGGTTTCACTGCTTTGAATCCCGCGGACTTTATGGTTAAAAACTGAAGTTCTGCTTTAAAATTAGATGATCTAATTTTAGATGGAAAGGAAGATAAAAAAGTCCGCGACCTGGAATCGAACCATGGACCATGAGTATCTATCTCGTCGCCTTATGTTTGTTTTTTCATCTAAAATTTATTATCCCCTCATGTATAAATTCACTGTTGTATTTCCATAAATTAACCTTACGCGAAATAATTTCGATACTTCTGCAGTACGCTTTAATCCACGAAGTATGACGCAAATGGGTAGAGAGGCTAGCTAAAAAATTAAACTGCAATTAGTACGGCGTAAAAGAATTTTTTTTGTATTTCTTTTTGCTCTTTTTTAATAGTTATCAAATAAGCTTTCTCCAAGGACAAAACAAATACTTAAAATAAACTTTACATAAAAATCTAGGAAATAAAGAACTCTGTTTAAGAAATTAGCGATGCAGTAAATAATGTAATACGAATTTATAGGCGATAAAATTAGAAAAAAAATCTACAACCCACCTTCTATTCCTGACTTATGAGATTTTTACTTATTTTTTTAATATATAATTTTTTTTTAAGTTTATGGTAGAAACGAGATTCGTGTTCAGGTAGTTCTGCTTCTTTCCTTTAAAGAAAGTCGTGAGAAGTCTGTTCAGGATTAACACACTCTCGCTTCCTTTTTCTCCACCCCCACAAGTACTTTTGGCGTTTTTTCGCAGCAGAGCGAGAACGAATTGAGCTCCTTGCCTTTTTCATTTTTTCCTTTTCGCGTTTACTAAGAACTTACATTTGGTGTCAGTTATTCAATTATGCATAGTTTATAAGCTTGTTACAGAAGCTAGCCTCTAAATAGAGGGCGAAAGTAGGAATATAAATTTTCATAAAAAAAAAAATTTGAATTGATTTGCTACATAAAAATATTTTTTAGTTTGCATATATTTTTTATAAATTTCGACACTTAAACTATAAAAGCCGAATTCGAGAACACAGTACGACACCCTCCAGAACCTGGCATATTTTGGAGTACGGAACCCCTCGATGCGCGAGTCCGACTCGCACTTGCCCGTTTTTATTTTTTTGTAGTTTCCTGCTTTTATGTGTTTCCAGGTAGTGAGAAATATGATTTTCATTAATTATTATTAGCTTTTTTTTCCCTTTCTAATGTAATGATAGTATGTATATTGTAATTTTTATTCGTTAATTTCTTATTATTTTGTTATCAAAGATAAGGATAAGATAATTTCCTTTTAGCTTCGCTCATGTGCTCTATTATGAAATAATAACAGTTTGAGCATCAATTGAATTTTAAGAGTGATGATAAAATAAAAAAATACATCGATTTAACTTAAAATCAAAGTTCTACTAAACTAATTAATAAAATGTATTTATAAAAACTTTAACTTAATAATAGGAATGTATTAATCGCGGTGAGTTGTTATGGAAAATTTACGCACAATCAAAAATGCACATTCATGATTTTGTCGTTTATCTTTAACAAAACTTAGTATTCAACGTAACGTCGTAGTAATGACTTTTTCTACATATGATTTTTTTTCTCAGTAGGTTTAAAAATTCTTTTATAATGTAAATTACGATTTTTTTTTAATGACAGTAACCTTATATTTCATTTCAAATTCATAAGTTGAATTAATGAAGTCTAAAGTAAACTCCACCGCCATTTATAAATGTAAATTAAGTGCTTGCACTGTCACTACTTCTATTTTCAACACCTATGTATTTTTCCCGTTTACCGTTTGATGTGACCGACAAAGAGGTCAAGTACTGTGGGTAATACTTCCTCAATCGCCGTGAGGTGAAGAGGACCCAGATTGAGTTTCTACCTTCGAGCATAACAATAGAAGGTTTCTACTGCATCTGATAGTGGTTTAATTTGGGCTTTATCTAATACTTGTCAATGTAAAGAAGCCATTGTTTAGATTGCCTAGGAATCGCTTGCAGCTAGCAAAAAAATGTTGCTATTTCTTCCCCTTGTCATCTTTCATTACATAAGTTTTCTGCAACAACTTAGGATAAATTAGATTTTGAAAACAAAAAGATTTTCTCACTCCTCCAAAAGAAAATCGAGATTAATATCAGTCTTCCTGATAAATGGAGCAACTTTCTAATATAAATTCATTTTTAAATTGCGAAAGACCGAGAGAAGGATTGTGTTTAATGAGGCTATAATAATAGTAATTTGATGTAATTTTTATATATTTACGTAGAAATGAAAATATTTACATTTGATAGCGAAAATGGTAGAGGATAAGATGGTTTTCGAATGATCACATTTTACAAACAGTTTTTCGTTTCTTCATTAATGAATTCTTAGTTTCAGTTATTAGAACAGGAGATCTCTTGGTCGTCGGGTGACATGCGCTTCTCGATTTTGTGGACTATTCTTGCCTCGGATAAGGAGAAATCCTGTGTTTGGGCTGAAGGTTTTATTCATATCCTAATTTCAGATTGTTGCATGTGGCAACGGAAGGCAATTATCTCACGACTCCAATTCATTAGTGACATTTTTGGATGCGTTTAACAACTTCTTAAAACAACCAACCAATGAAACTACTTAAAGCACTACTTAAAATTAATTTTCAAAACAAAAATTATGCTTCCTATTAAACTTGGACTTCAGGTGGGGTTTTTTAAATTTTATTTCTCTTAAACATATTATTATTATTATTATTATTAGCAAAAGCTCGGTTTTGAAAATTGATTGCAAATCCAAGACTAAAAGGATTAAAAAAAAAATTGAAGAATATACTTTTTTTAAAGTAAACTGAAAAGTAACAAAAAAAATTTTTTTTTGATGCCTCTTATTTAAATAGGAATTCATAAACTAAAATAAAAAAGGCAAAAGTAGGGCTGTAAGCATTTACATTTAAAAATTTTAAATTACATGCGCCGGACAAGAATTTTTTTTTTTTTTTTTACTTTTCTAGTGCACTTTTAAAGTAAAAAAAAAAGTATGCTTAAAAGTTTTTTTTTTAATAGTTATTGTTTCTATTACTTTGTTTCTTCTTTTGCTATAGAGATGGGTAATACGAGTAATTGAGGAACTTAATCAGGGTGTCTAGCAAAACGATTTCGTAAAATTCCCTGATTTTTCCCGGTTGTTCACGTTATTTTCCCTGATCATCAGCAGAAAAAAAAAACCTATCTTGATAGAATATTATTGACATTTTTCAAATTTTTCGTTCCTATTTCGCATTTTTTTTTTTTTTTTGCTGATTTTTTTTTGTAAAATTCTCTGACTTTTCCCGGTCGCTAGTCACCCTGTTAATAGTTTGCGCACGAAGTGCCAAAATATTACTCTTGAAGATCAATAGAACATAGTTTACGAGTGTAAACTAAACGAATTTGTAACAAGAACTGAACGATGACATTGTAGCTATCGAAACACAGCCGACGAAAAAGTCATGGGGAAGTTTTCGGATCTGATTTGCGATTTAGTAAGCATTAGGCGTTATTAAATGATCTCGATGAAATGTCCAAAACTTGCTCAGGACACTCAAAAGTTACCTGACCATATTTGTGTGAGCAACAATCCAACCTTTATTGTTTCCATCTTAGATTTTAACTATCAGTGTTTTTCCTTTGTTAGAAAAAATGAAGGTTTGATTGTTGCTTCATGGTCAGATGATTTTTGAGTGCCCAGGCAACACCACCTAGACATAAGGCCTGAAAACGGAAAAGCCATACATTGTTACATCATCATTAGTCGACCATTGTTAATCCTATTTCTACCAATAATAAGCCCTAAATTTGGTCGACTAATGATGATGTAACAGTGTATGAAGTTTCTGTTATCAGGCTTTCTTTCATTGGACAGAGTATAGGAGATGTTGGCCCAGTTTATCTGCATTCATCTAGTTGTAGTTGTAGTTTTTGGTTATTAAATAATTGTTGGTAACTTGACAAAAAGAAATATAATAATAAATATTAAAATGCTATTGTTATATAGCATGTATATGTTATATATAGTGTAATGAAAGAAGACTGGGCGTGCCCAATTGAAATCGGAAATTAACTCGACGAGTAATTTGTCTTGGAGAAAAAAGAATATTCTTCCTCCATTGTATAGGGTATTGGTACACAATCAATCGAGTCTTGACTTCGCAAAGACTCCGGATTCGTAAAATTGTATACCACAAAGTTTATAATTAGATTTCTGGTTTTATTCTTCCTATTGTGTGCACAGTATCATGAACTGTTTTAAATTTTATTTACTCCGGATTCGGTTTGCAACGTTGAGCTGGCGCTTTTCTTTACTGTACGCTCTAAATAATGCATAATGTATTATGAACTTCACATTCACATACAAAATCTGCAAATTATAAGAGAGCTCACTTGTTATAAGCGTCTCAAAATGACTTCATTTGCAGGCCCCTTTCTAGTTACCGATTTCATTATGTTCTTAATTATCGGAAATTAAGAACATAGTGAGAGAAAATTGTAAAGGGTGGTCGAATTCTGAATAGGACTCCGTTATCCATTGTTCGAGTCCTATAGCAATTTCGTTTTTAACTCGACGCTCTCTCTTTACGGTGTACGCGGCCTTACTCCTATTTCTTCTCGAACAATTGTCATACGGGCGTGATTTCCGCCGCAAGGATGATAAAATTTATTCATAATGATCTTTTATGACTCGAATTTAATGAAACGTTTTAAACATATGCAAGGCTTGATTGGGGATAAGTTGGATAACTCCCCGCGTAGATGGGCAGAGGAAAGTTGTTTGCACATGCATTCAGTAGCCGGTACTGTATAATAAATAAAAAAGCTTTAGTTTCAGCAAAATACTTTGACGTCGTCGATTAATAGTGTTCGTTAGTATTGAATGTTGCCTCCGAGTTAGATATAAAACAACAATCATTAATAAAACAACGCATCGCAGAATGTGATCCAGTAGGAGGAAGTTCTTTTGCATCACAACGCAAAACCACATTCAAACGATGGAAACATTGCCAAGCTTGAAATTACCAATTGTTACACACCCTCCTTACAGACCAGATTAGATCATTATATTTCATCCCGTGCCAAAGAGTCGCTGTGCTCAAATGGATTCAAAGCAAATCACAAACTTCATTTACGTAATGAAAAGGTAGATAGCTGTAAATTGCGACTATGTTAAATAATAAAGGTTGCATGGTTTGAGAGAAATAATGTTTTTTTTTTCATTTTGTCAGAAACTTATGCTCTACGACTAAGACACTAGTAGTCATTTTATACTTATCAATAACCCTCATAATTATCACAGACTGCTGAACAGAACATCAAAATATATAATTGTTTGAGTCGTTCGAGCTCCTTTTTTTCAGTGAAATACGAAAAGCCGATTGCAAGTAAAACCCGAGTCATTTTATAACTATTCAAGAGTCTGGATGAACCAATTACGAAAAAAAAACCAAGTCGAAGGAATATCTTTGTTTCCTATTATATCCACTAAGTGTTCTGGACTGTTATAGCATGCGATTTACGAACACATATGGGAATAATCATCTTCAAAAGTCATTTTAGGTTGTTTTCGAGCACATGAAACACACCAGCCTGCTTGAAATTTGAGCTATGATGTAAGTTTTCACAAAATTTGTCTTCAATATTTTTTTAAATGAGAAATTGATTCACATTGTTTAAATGTGAATGGTCACGCGAAAAGAGATCTAATTGGAAACTTTTTTTTTGATTTACAATTGTTGGACTTTCAACTTTATTTTACTCTAAACAAAACATTATTTTAGTGAACAATTTTTTTATATTAATTGCTTTCTTTACGCACCTGTTTCAATTGACTCTTATACAGCGCACACGTTGAATTAATGTTTTTGTTTGCATGAACTTATGATGTGCCCTGGTTGTTTACGTCGCCCACAGATTGTAGCTTTTTCTCGGTCGTATCACTGGCAGAGCTGCATACCATGTTCGTATATGTCTTCAAAATTTACACGGGTTTTTCTCGGAATCCATTATTTTTGCTTCAGGTCCCTTTTCGCGTGACCACTCACAAATTTATTTTCTGACAAAAGAAAAGGGCTCTTTACATATGAAATTACATTGAATTCGAACATTTTCTTATGCAGGGTGATTCAAAACTCAACTTACAAGCTTTCAGGGGAGATAGTATGGGTTATTCTAGACGAAAAAGTTCATATGAACCTGGGTCCGAATTTGAACGATAACTGAGATAAGAACAGAAATAAAAATGCCGCCACCAAGATCAACAAGTTAATAACTCAGGTTCTATAACATATAAGATATTGAAATTTGGTAAAATAATAGGATACATACAACAGTGTATAACGTTAAAATTTGATCGAATTCCAACAAGTAGTTTTTGCGTTACGCAGTTAATATCGTAACACGAGCTCATATGTGAGTACTAACAACTCCTAGAGAGAAGGCCTGCGGACAAAACCGTCATACATTGTTACATCATCATCAAGCGGCTATTGTTAATCTTATTTCTACCAAAAATAAGCCCTAAATTTGGCCGCTTGATGATGATGTAACAATGTATACAGTTTTTGTCCGCAGGCCTTCTCTCTAGAAGGTGTTGGTACTAACCAGCACATGTTACGATGTTGACTATGTAACTCGGAAACTACTCGTTGGAATTCGATGATATTTTAACGGTATACGTAGTTGTATGTACCCTATTATTTTTCCAAACTTCGTCATCCCAATATTAAAGAACTTGAAATAAAAAATGAAATAAAATAAATAAAAGACTCTTTGACCACAACAAAATAAAGAGTCTTTTATTTATTTTATTTCATTACTTTTTTCCACATTTCTTTCCCTTTTCAATTTTTCTGGTGGTTGTAATAATTATTTCCAACTCCCGAAAAGTTTTTTATATTAAAGAACTTGTTGATCTTGGTGGTGGATCTGTTCTTATCTCAGTTATCGTTCAAATTCGGACCCAGGTTCATATGAACTTTTTGGTCTAGAATAACCCATACTATCTCCCCTGAAAGCTTGTAAGTTGAGTTTTGAATCACCCTGTATAAGAAAATGTTTGGATTTTTATTTCTGTTCATATCTCAGTTATCGTTCAAATTCGGACCCATGTTCATATGAATCTTTTGCTTATAATTACCCATACTACTTCCCCTAAAAGTTTGTACGTTGAGTTTTGAACCATCCTATATATTAAATCGTCATTGATCACCTTTAGTTTCTTATGAATATGATCAATTTTCATTTTTTTACAAATCTGTTTTGTTGCTAACTTTGGCTGCAGTCAGTTAAGTACCTCTTGAGAGAATCGGGAAGTTTTCAGGTCAAGAATAAAGCTTTCGCCAATATGGTTCTTTTGGAAAAAAGAATGGTTAATTTTACAATAATTATTGCACGTAAGTTGTTTAGTCAGGCAAGAGTACCAATTTTCGGAATAGCAAAATGTTAGCGTTGCTTTAATGGAACCTACGTGTTTCGAAATACACTTCTTCATTCCTTGCACCACCATGAAGATGGTTAGATGTACTTAATGAAATTTAAATTCAAATCAATCATACGAGAAGAAATACGGAATGGCCTTCTACTTGTCCATAATTAATAAACTTCAATGGTCGTTCCTTATTTCTTCTCTTATGTAAGTGGTCACAGTTTGTGTTACATTTGTTGATCAAATCAATCATGCTTCTTAAATTATCAAATAGTATTTTTTCCTCCGCGTTTTTGAGGATAATTTCTTATTTTCATAAATAACTATGCAACCGAAAAACCTAACGAAATAGCAGTCAAGATTGGTATGAGTTTGTAGAGTCGTACAAGATTTTCCTACTCCATTGACAATAACATAACCGCAAGATTATTTCGCAAATTGAGAAAGCATTGACTTTGTGGGATATAGTTTTATTAAGTTGTTTTGTTTACGATTTATTGAAAATATCGTACTTCAATTTTTGTAGACTTGTGTTGCAATTATTTAGAAAGTATTGGTTTCACGTTTTACTATTTATTTATTTTTTCTATTTTGTTTTTGCTTGTGTAATATTTCGCATTAACCCCACTGGTGCATGAGGCTTTGCAAAAACAACCCGCTGCTTTCTTTTTTTCTTAATGACTACTTAAAGAGAATTCACTTACTGATTTACAAGAAATTCACGATTTTGTACACGTTAATTTGTGATAAAAGTTTCACGTCAAATTCTTATTTGCACCGTTTTCTCCTTGTTTATAAACATGCTTTGGAAAAAGAAAAGAGTAATTACGTATAAATAAACATTAGTATGCATTTTATACAGGGTGTTTCAAAATTATGTACAATAAATTTAGTGACATATTCTTCAGGTCAAAAGAAGACGAAAATGTTCTGTGCTGTAGACGATCGTTTTCACATGACCCCACAGAAAAAGTCCAAGGGATTAAGGTCGGGTGATCTTGCAGGCCAGGCTACCGGTCCACCTCGACCTATCCACCGATTCGTGTATGCAGCATTAAAGTGTGCTCGCACAACATGGCTGAAATGTGCTGGAGCGCCATCATGGATGAACCATATGTTAGATCTTATCAAAAGAGGAACATCTTCCAGTAATTCTGGCAATGCATTCTGCAGAAACAAAAGCTACGTTCGCCCAGTCAATCGTGGCAGCAACACATAAGGGCCAATTAAGTTATTTCCAACAATTCCACACCAAATGTTCAAGGAGAAACGCTCTTGATGCGCTCGAGCTCTGGTAACATGCGGGTTAGCATCTGCCCAATGGTGCTGGTTGTGAGAATTTACGATTCCTGTCCGGGTGAAGGTTGCTTCGTCCGTGAAAAGTATCTGGCTGAGACAACTAGGGTCTGCAGCATGACGACGTTGTATCCATTGGCAAAATCGTTGTCGGTGTGGATAGTCCGTTGGGTTCAGTGCCTGAACCAGTTGCAGGTGGTATGGATGCAAAAGCTGACGGTGAAGAATGCGCCAAACAGATGAGTGCGGAATGTGTACCATGGAAGAAATACGACGGGTGCTTGTCTGTGGTTCATCATGTATGATGTCAATTATCACATCCTCCTCATCCGGAGAATGTGCTACAGGCCGCCCTTGTCCTGTTTGACGGCCAAAGGAACCACGCTCACTCAAATGTCTGTCGACAGATACAAATGTTCGGTTATTTGGCAAACGTCTATTCGGAAAGCGTTCTTGGTAGAGTCTTCTTGCTTCCACAGCATTTCCGTCCGCAAGACCATACATTAGGTGCATGTCAGTGTATTCTGCACTGGAATACGTGTACATGACTTTTTTTTTTTACGTAAATCGTAATGCGTATGTCAAAGCACGCAAACGTTCTGAAATTGATATTCCTAGTGGATGTACAGTAGTGAAACTACAGTAATGGAAACAACCGTACACAACTAATGGAACGACCCTAAAGTAGGTTTAAATGGAACAAACCACTCAACCTAGTGTTGGGTCGAAACGCTGGAACTGCTAAAATATCGTCCGCTAACTACCGTGCTTCCCTACTGTATGATATTGGATTACTCGCAAACAAATCGTTTCCAGACAAAGTGCTATAGAACATTTTCGTCTTCTTTTGACCTGAAGAATATGTCACTAAATTTATTGTACATAATTTTGAAACACCCTGTATACTGCTTGTTAGGTGAAAGTATCACACAATTCTTCATTGTAAGAATTTCATAATTTCTTAATTCTATTGCATTCTACAGAGTGATTCAAAAGTCGTGCACATCGAAATAATAATAAAAACAGACGACATTAAGTAATACTATTTGATATAGTGTTTACATAACACATATATAGTTTTTTCAACATATGCTCAAAATATAAAGGTTTCAAAGTATTCTATGAATCTTTTCAACTATTACACTGTTTATAGACAATCGAATTTGGAAGTGCGCGACTATTAATTTGATTTGACAGACAAAAACCACTTCGTAATTCCCAAGGATATATGAAACGAACATTCCTATAGTAGTTATCTATATAAGACGAGATTAAATGTAAACAAAAGACTCCTTTACTTGTTAGATAAAATATAAAGTAAAAGGGAGACTCTGATTGTTTTGTTTGTTTTCTTTTTTCTTTCAGTAATCGATTGAGTTTCGGCTTCCTTCAATCTGTTAATAACAAAGTTGAGATTTTGATCATTGGACCCGATGGATTCGTCTTCCCCGTCAACGGAGAACTCCTCGTGGCTGAAAGAGGAACAACTACGGCCGCTCCACCCTCAGTCCTCCCGACTGGATGACGACAGTCCCTCTAATGAGAGTGTGGCCAAATTGAGTCCCCTTTCGCCGGCTATCCACCCCACCACCTACTCGACCATCAAAAACAATCAGCACAGTCTCCTCGTCGGCGACTACGAATACACAAACCCTACGGGCGACAATTCCCCGACTCCGACCTATCGTTACCCATCACCACACCAACCCCTTCGCTCCACGCCTTCGTACTCCCCCGCACGTGAGCTCTACCCCTCAATAGCGTTGGAATCAACCCCGTATACTGCGGACACTTTCAATACCGTTTACACTCCTCACATGGCCCCCGCCAGAGGAAGCACCGTCTTCACTCCCACAATGCCCTATTTGAACAACGGGGGCCAAGAGAGTCCTCTGTGGAGTCCTTCCCCTTCGACGGACGAATTTAAGACCTCTTCCGCTCCATTACCCTCACTGAGCCAACGCTTCTCTTTCACGAACTCCTCCCTCCCTCGTCCCACTCCTAATGGCTTGGCGCCAACCCCTTTCAATCCCTACCCGTCGCCAACTGAACCGCCGACATGGAACACCAGCTACGAGTCGTCGACGCTCCAGTACAGTCTACCCTCCAACAACTCCCCAACAGCTGGCCGAGCCGCAGGTCAGTCACCTCTTCCTTCTTCTCCATATGCTTCGAAAAACAATTTTCGATCTACCCCTCTTCTTCACCCCCACTCCCATTCTACATATCTACCCAAGGGGAGAAAAGCCTTCTACCCCTACCCATTTCCTCTATATACTTAATCTCTTCAAAACTTTACTAATTGGATAATTTGTATTATTTATCTTCCAAAACACTCTGTCATCTTCATTTTGTTACTGTCGTATTCTGCTTAATAAATAAGATTAAAGATTATGAGACATCAATTTTCAATATCTTCTTTACAAATCGCATTTATGAAGTCGAGGTTTTTTGGTGGAATGACTATAGATTCAATTTATAAAGAATTCTACTGATCGTTACTGAAGAGCTCCATCCTAAATTATATTCGTATATTTAATTTCTTTTTATATTAATGGCCAATTCGTATGTTTCGTGTCGTCATATAAAATTGACTTTTTTTCCAAATTAAAAAAAAAAAAAAATCAGTAAAACATGATGGCATTTCATTATTGGGTTGAAATTACTGAAAGCTAATACCGACCGAGAGACAGTCTGTTTTTTTTTTTTATTCTGCTTGATGTAATCAAATGAACTGAATACATGAAAACCACCAATAGTATAGTTATTTAAAATGTGAATAAAATTTTAAATTCGTTATTAATTAAACCTTCCTATCTCGAAGGATTGTAAATTTTTAAATTGATATAAATTACGATAGGAGGATAAAAATTATGGAGTGTCTATTTCCACGTACGTACGTGGAAATAGATAGCCCATAGAGGGCCGGCTATTTCTACGTACAGTTGCTTTGTACTGATTGGTCAACGTGACCGGAAGTTCCATGTACGTAGAAATAGCTCGGCCTGTGTAGGCTAAGCTATTTCTACGTACATTAAACCATGGTTATTAGAAGTTAGTTAATAACCATGATTAAACCATCGATCTATTTTAACTAACTAGGTTTTCCATCTCATTAATTTCGATAAAGCTTACCCATTGAAGATTTTTAGTATTATTTTCAAATACATTCTCAATATATTTTTGTAAAATTGTTACTAATTGTAATTTGGGTATGGATCAACATAATGGTAATTACTTTCTGACACGATCCTTATGTCATGGAGGCAATTTTCGGGATAAATTCGACATTTCCTTCATGGAATGACTTTGCAGATGGTTTAGAAAAGTTTTGTGATTCTGCCCTTGTTTGTCATTCGTGACAGCAGGACTATTGATAAACAGAATTGACGTCCTGGAGCTATACCAATCGATTTGTCTGTCGGATTTCCACGTAAACAATGGTAAGAAAATTTTAATTCATTTTCATGATGTGGCCAAACAAACAAACAAACGGATATGATTGCGGACTCTATGTTATTGCATTCTGCAAACTCTTATGCAGCAGTCGTGACCCAAGTCTCAAATGAAGCAAAACTTCGTCAACAGTTGAAAAGAAGTTTGCAGAGTGCTCAAAACAATTTGGAAGACTTTCCAGTTTCAAGTGACAGAATTCCCAAGTCTGCCATTGTCAGTATTCATTGCCCAGACTATTGTTTTTGTCGGAACCGGATGATGGAAAATATATGGTCCAATGTTCTGAGTGCCAAGAATTTGGGGGGAGGGGGAAATCAGAGATATTATAAAAGCTGAAAATTATATCTGTCAAAGATGCCTTTGTTATGGTTGAAAATAAAATTTTTACTACATAAAACTATTTGACTGGATTATTGAGAAAATCAAGATAAAGTTTTTTCTATTAAATTAATTCTTAAATTAAATTAATTTCACAAATTTAAGATCACAGCAGATTAAGAATTAAAGTACGTAGAAATAGCCCGGAGACTATTTCCACGTACGTACGTAGAAATAGCCTCAGCCTAAAAGTTATGCGAAGCAAACAAGTGTAAAATGAAAAGAAAAATTCTGCGATCGAGTTCGGACAAGGGACCACGAGCATTCATCTCGCCAGAAACGCTTGATGTCTCCAGCTAAAACCACTTGATAGTCATCATGGCAAAACAGGCATGTAGGTCGAAGGTCCTGACTATTTCTTTCTAATCGTTAGTAATTGATGAAAATCACAAAATAAGATAATAATAAGACGATGATCGCGGACCCTGGATCTGTCACAGATCGCAAAATTTTTTGCTTTTCATTTCCTTATTAAATTGTCCAATATTGGATCGATCAGTATTACCTTATTAGCAAATGCCTAGGGATTTTTATTAGATTGTTACAAGTGTGATACCTGTTGGATAAAATCAACCTTCTGCATATCCAAAGCTTTTAATACTATACATACTGAATTTATTCACTGTATTTTTTTTTTTTTGGAACATGCATATCGTAAAATGCCTGTTTTCGTTTCTTATAGACAGAAGATTTATAGTAAGGAGCGTACCTGTACAGACATTTCCCCACAAAATGCTTATTTTTGCCATTAAAATCCTACTTTTCCTAAAAAACTTTAATCTTGAAAAAAAAAATAGATTTTAGCCCCCTCCCTGCCCTGCCCAAAGAGAAAATGCCCTGGGTGTGTCTTTATTTAAATATTTGAGCTCACTCTTTTGTTACATGAAGCTCTTGAAATATTACGCGTTTGTGATGTACATTTAAGTGAGTCTGATATCATCACTTTCAAATGGACAAGATAGATAAGATTGTGGATCTTGTCGGGTTTTAAGTCGCAGGGGCAGTGAAGAACGGTATTTTCAGCAAATTTCTTCCCTTTGTTAGAAAAAGATAAATCAGTATTAATTTTCAAAAAGGGCAGATATTTTTATACAATTCTACAGGAAAAATTTTTTACAAATCAAAACTATATTTACTTCTGCTATCAACCTCTTCAGATTTTTAATGGTGAATTGCTTGAAAATATTCATTTGTAGTTTGTTTTTTTTCGAACGACTTGGGAAAAAAAAGCCACAGAGACAAATATCACGAAGTCGCATTAAGATGTTAGGTCTGTTTTCTAAAAAGGGATTCTTTCTTTCAAAAGACAATTTTCCACGTATTCCCGAGAAACACCGGCGGCGAGTTGTCTTCTTCAGTTTTGCAGATGGTGATGGACTATAGTGAAGGTCACGTTCACTTTGTGGAGATGCAGTGAATACGTTGGACACTAAATGGCAAATGCCCCTTCAAATAGACTGCACGTGTCATACAAATGGAAAGCATTATGGTGTTTACAGGTCTCTAAAACATGGTCTCTGAGTTGCACCTTCTGAGCAGTGCAAATTTTTTGAATGATCACAATTTTTTTTTGAATTGCCCATGCCTGTGTTATTGATGTTTTAAATAGCCTATTTGAGTTTATTGCATTTTCTTGTAAGAAAACAGTGTCATGGAAATGATCATTATGCAATTAAAAGATAAAGAAACCCAAGACATTGCTTTAATTAATGACATGTACAATTCCCAATTAAAAATAAGAGAATAAAGCGAAAAGTTGTTTGTGCAACATGGATTTATTGGTAATTAATTAATGAAAAAACGCTTATGTATTACCATTTTATAAATAAATGCATTGGAAGTTTATAATCAGTTTTTGTCAGATTTTTGAAAAGAAATTTCCTGCTTCTTCAATATAGATTTCAAATGTAATTTTTTTAAGATTTATTATTATGTTATTGATGGCCATTTTATGAAACAGCCCGGATAAAAACAAGTTCAAATATTGTCTCAAATTAAGAAAATGCTTTAAGACGTCCTTACAATTATTATTTTAAGTCTCGTAGGGGTTTTTGTTAAAACAAAATTAAACAAAGTAACGAATTTCAGTATTTTCAAGTTGTGTGGAAAAAATTGTTGTCTATTTCTTTCACATTAACAATTCCGCTCCCCGTCCACCAAAAGACCCTCCTTTTCTAATTCACGCTTTCCTTTTTTTAAGTTTTTTTCAAAAAGGCCCTCCACCACTTTATTCCGCTTTTTTTTTCATTTATTTTTGAGAACCTTTAAACTTTCCAATTTACATTAAATTTTTTAACTTTCTCATTTTGTACTTAAAAAAGACTGTTTTTTCTTTAAAACTTATGTTTTTCTTCTTGGTTGTTAAGGAAAAAAAAAACACGTCGGGGGGAAAAGGAGAAAAAAAACTATATCCATTAGTGGCTAATGGAGATTTAAGATAAAGGTCACAAAGTCATTGCAAAGATAAAGAACATCACTGATGAAAATATTGATGTTGATATGTTGCTTTTTTCTTTCTCTTTTTTGATGCTTGCAACCACCAGAGGACGATATGTACGGCGAAGGGAGGGAGTGCGTTAATTGCGGGACGATTTCGACTCCCCTGTGGCGACGCGATGGTACCGGCCACTACTTGTGCAACGCCTGCGGTCTCTACCATAAAATCAATCGGTACAACCGTCCATACGTGAAACCACAACGACGACTGGTGAGTGGAAAACCCCAATGACACACGCACACATACTCAGCCTTAAGTCAAAAGCTCAACTACACCACTGTTGTCTTCACTGCACCTTTTTTTTTCTCACGTGAAATCTTCGTTTTTCATTCTAATGTGATAAGAATTCTATTCTTTAGAACTATCAAATTCAGTTCGTTGTATTCACCTGTAAAAACAATCACAATGATTATATTTTGACTATAATAACTACTTGAAATTCGGCTAGGTTTTGGAAAGCCTGTTTCACTGCAAAGCTTTTACTTCGCTTATTTCACTTTCTCAACCCAGTTTTATCAATATCATAAGAACAGTCCTGCTATCATAAACGGAACGAAGAAAATAATCTACTGATTGCTGAATTGAAATCAGTTTTTACTATTGATAAGAATACATGATGAATTGTGCATAATAATAAAGCGATGATTGTGTTGATTGGAATTTATAAAATGCTCTGTAAATTCCAAACCACATTGGGTTTATATAGCTCAAAAGTGAAATCAATTGATTTCGTACTATTTTATTTCTAAAAGCCAACAAACTGAAAACAGGATATAAAAAATCTACACTTAAATTTCAATTGTTAGACATTGTTGATTCTACTTTGGCAATAATGTCTAACAATTGAAATAGGAAGTTTAACTGGACACGCCCACTCCAACTTTCGTTGGATGGAGTATAGATGGAACCCGCCAAAATTTGATGGCAAACAACTGTGTGGTTTCATAAACAATCATAAACTCCACAAAGACGTCACAATCAAGAACTTTGCTAGCATTGATGATCAAATTAAAAACAATAACAATGACCAATGCGTATGCGCAAAAGTACCGATTTTCTTTTTAAAAAAGGTGCTTTGCGCTTTCATATTACAGAATTACAATATTATTATTCTTTAGTTGTTATTCTTTTATTATCTTTAATATTATGCGCATTCTTTTAATGTTACATGTTAATATAGACTAAAGAATAGGTTAAAAAAATAAGGAGAGCTAATGCAGTCCGCGTGTGTTTTATATTCATATTTACTAATTTTGAATCATCTCCTATTGTACTGTAATGCAGTGCACCTGCCAGCAATTATCTATCCTACATCTTCCAAATTGTCGCGCGAGATCGGTTCCCTAAAGAAAATAATGACACTTATAACGTAAAGAATTCAATTTTCCATTGCCTTAAACCGCAACAGCAATGCCCATAATTGACCTTTTTCATTAGCTAACAGTGAGGTTAATCATTGGAAAAATACGGCTACTGAGGTGTGTTCTCATGTTTTGGTGGCAAAAATGCCTCGAAATTACTATGTTTGGGTACCAAAACATCTAGAGTCGTGATCATGTAACTTTTCATCAGTTTTCCGAAGACTGACAGTTAAAAAACGAGTAGATGATGAAACCAAAAATGGGAAGAAAATGCACGAAAAATTTGCAGTGCTGACTTTTGCGACGAAGATTTTTTTCATCTAGAAAATAAGCATGGGGGCTCATGAAAAAAATCATTGATGCTGAAATGTGTACTCGGTTTGCAGAGCCTTTGGTACATGTTCCATGCTATAGCCTTGGGTACATGGCCTCCATGCTTATCTTCTAGATAAAAAAAATCTTAGTCGCGAAAGTGAGCACTGTAAATGAATAATTTTTCGTGCATTTTCTTTCCATTTTTAGTTTTTTAATCATCCATTTGTTTTTTAACTTTTAGTCTACGGAAAAATGATGAAAAGTTACATGATCACGACTCTAGTTGTTATGACATCCAAACACAGTAATTTCGAGGCATTTTTGTTACCAAAACATGAAACACACTCCAGCAGCCAAGAAATCAGCAATATTTTCCTTGGTTTAATCACTGTGGCGGCCATGTTGTGACTTCATGGGAGCTAAAGAAGAAGGTCAATTGAGCACGAAGAATGACAAAGTGATTGGTCATTCTGTAATTATAATCCTCATGAGGTAAGAGTTAGTCCTGGCTTTTAAATACACGTAACGTATGCTTTTAGGATTCTTTCCATTTTAAATCAGGGACCATTTTTTAAAAATTTATAACTGTTTGCAAATTACTCCATCAGGAAATTAGTCTTTTGCAAATTAATTGATTCCTTCGAAAATAGTGACTTAAATCATATACACATAATCGTATCAATTTCATATAAGCACTTTCAGGGAAAACCTTAACATCATCGAAATTGGCTAACACAATATCACATTCAGGTTAGCTATCTTAGAATGTGCGGATGGAAGAAATTTCATTACCATACATTTTTTTTTAACTTATACAAAATGCTTTCATTGAAATTACATATACTTAAGAGTAACAGTGGTGTAGTAAATTTGTATTAACACATATTCGAAAAGTATTAAACAACATACTGTTCATCTGAATTAATAAACAATTATGCATTTTACGAACTTGTGTATACTGAACAAAGAACTAAAAAATATATATCTATTTTTTTTATCGTCAGTCTGCTTCTAGACGAATCGGATTGTCTTGTTCTAATTGCCATACGACGACCACTTCATTGTGGCGGAGGAACACCAATGGAGATCCTGTATGCAATGCCTGCGGCCTCTACCAGAAACTTCATGGGGTAAGAACAACCTTTCGATATTTTCAACAGCATTTTTTTTTCCTTTGGGGGTGAGGGGGGGGGGGGGTTATTATTCTCGTGCATGTAATTTTCATCCAAAAAAAAATAGTAAATGATTCATTAACGGTTTTTTTTCTCCACGAGGCATATCTGTGTGTCAAGAAAAATAATAATTAAGAAAAAAAATTATTTGAAAGTAGATGGCGCCACCCATTTTATTCAATCGAGCACACGCACTGAATAAATCGTGGAAATAAATTATGAAGCATAGCACTTTAACAATTTCGCATGTAAATGAGTTATCGAGATGCAGAGAAATTCATTTCAGAAATGAAAGTAGAATTTCTTCTGTCTCTAGGCAGTAGGCAAAGAAATGCCTCAAGTGACTGAAAACATTTTGGAAGTAGTTACTTCTTTTTTGAGAAAAAGAATTAACAAACCTTGAATTGAAAAAAAAGAAAAACTACTTTTCCTAAAGTTTGGTTCAATCTAAATCTGCCTCACTAAATGCACTGAAAAAAAGAAAGCTTGCAAAATAATTTTATATTATAACGGAAATTTTACTCTTTTTGTATTATAGAATAGCTCTTCATCAATTTTCAGTTTCTATTTCTAATGTGAATGATACCAGTCTCAGTTTTTCCCATAACGAAAGACGTTCCATAAATTTTGAATTTTGAGATGGCAGAAAATTTAAACAAAACTTTCATGCCTCTATTATATAACCAAATTTCATCATAACAATACTAATAGAATGGTTACAAGAAATTCACAAAAACGCTGTAGTCATTTGTAAAACACTTTTTTTTTCGAAGGAATAAGATCATACAAAGGCGGTAGAGACATAATCTATTTTGATTCACCTCCTTGCAGATTAATCGTCCTCTAACCATGAAGAAGGACAGTATTCAAACACGGAAACGGAAACCAAAGAATATTCAGACAGTCAAACAAGAACCAGATAAATCCACGATCAAAACAGAACCGCAAGGTGAGTTTTATTCGTTTTCTCTAAGGATAAATAGAGTATAAACTTGTATACTCAGTTTACCTCTTTATAGAAATTAATAATCAGGGAAATCATAAGCGGAGGTGCAAGGATGGTCTGAAGATCTATAGGGCCTTGTTTACGTAATTATTTTTTGCACCTCAGAGGCAGGTATTATACTGTTTATACAGGGTGTTTCTAAATAGAAGGACAATAAGTGCATAGCGTGATCCTTTGCATGATGCAAAATGTTCAAAATTCAAATGTTAAGGGTCTAATAAACATCACGGGAAGTTTGCTGAGAACCTGGCGAAAACGTAATTTAATCTCAACAAGTGACGCAGTTCATTATTTTGATAAGTGGAATAGGCTGAAATGCTCTTTGATTAGGACATTGTTTTAAAACATTAAGTATTGTTTTAACACAATGCACAATGTGCACGTTTTCAAAACAGGTAACACTATCGATGTGCACCTCAGAAGAGCATGAATCCTAATACGTGAAGAAAAGTTTCAACAATTGAAAACACGCAGCTCTACAGCAATATTGTGTTTTTGTTTTGACTAAACGTGCTGCATCATTGTGAACTCATACAGTATACTACCGAGGCCAACGAGAGACAGGCCAGGGCACTCAAAAGTCACATGATCATCGGGGTCCGGCCAACAATTCATCCTTCATTGTCTCCATCTTGGATTTTAACAATAAGTATTTTTTCGTTTGTTGGAAACAACGAAGGATGGATTGTTATCCGGACCCCGATGATCATGTGATTTTTGAGTGCCCTGGCCTGTCTCTCGCTGGCCTCGGTATACTACATATTAACAAAGCACTACATTGTTTTTTAAAACTTCCTCGCCCCTTTGAATTTAATGAACTGCTGGTGCGGGAAGTTCATAATTGACGTAACGATGCGATTTTTTTTTTTTACACCCCCAATTTTGAATTTTCGACATTTTCGATAAGGAACTTTTTGATTCGATTGATGCATGGAATCACGCTATGTACTTATTGTCCTTCCATTTAGAAACACCCTGTATATTCTGTATTTTGTCGCTTTATGTAGATCATTTTACCTCGAGTTGTTTTCCTTCATAAGTGACCTTTCTGTGTATGTGGTTTTCGGGCCCATTTTCTATAAAATTTTGCTACAACTTTTACGGAAAATTTCTATGCGATAACAGTCTTTTCCTAAATAAAAGATGGATGAAGGATGCTAATTTTCTTCTGAAAAAATTATTTTGCTTAAACTTGAAATCTTCTCCGATGCAATTGTCTAAAATTTACGATTGTTGATATAGGAGGTTTAATAAAAAGACTTGTAGTTAAAACATTCCTATAGTCAGCCTTCTAGATGAAAAAAAAGATATCAAATAGTTGATGTATGCTGAAATCGTAATGTACTCATTAAAATTCTTTGCTTCTGCTTCCAGATAGCGGCTTGTTTTTAGGCAAACAGTAAACAAGGAGAGTCTGTTTCACATGTATACTGAAATTTCATTTAACGCGACGTGAACTTGACAATTATTGGAAATACCCACTATGCTCATGCAAATTTAACAGCTATTGGAATATAAATTAAACTGTATGAATTTCCAAATCGTCTTCTATTTTTTTTAATTTAAATTTTATTAAGATTACGAGTTTACAAAATTAAACAGAAGAGTTTAATAAACAATTATAGACAAGTTTTTATAAGCAATCAACTTTCAATTATCACTTAAATTATAACCCCTGGCAAAAAGAATGCCTACATTGAATTGAGAATGCAAAAACAAAAATGCTTTAATGACTCCCTGAGTGTAATCTATATTGTACATTAATTTAATGGCAATGCATTCAGTTGGGAAGAAAATAAAAAATGAAACATAATCCACCACCTTGGAAAAAAGTATCAACGCACTTGTTTCCTGAGAAAAAAACTTTGAACTCACCTAATGCAACACCCTAAAAAGGCTAAATAACACAATCCAAATAAAGGGAAGTCAGTTTTTTTGTGGAATTCGATTATCTAAACATAAAACTACTGTAGTTTTCCTGCCGTAGTGCTTGTGTTCTCGTAACCCAATGGCACCTTCAAAGGAGTGTTCACAACAGTTCAAAGAACAAATTGTAAAAAGCACCAGAGTTGTCGCAAAACAGCTGTCATGTTCTCAGGCTGCCGTATCACAAATGTACAGAAAATAGACCGGAACCAGAAAACAGTAGAAAACAAGAGAAATGGGAGACCCCGAAAAACTACGAAGAAGCAAGATCAAATTCTTCGAAAGTATTGCATTCAACTTCGAAGATTAACGTCAGAACAACTGAACAACGGGGTGAGAAAATACCAAATCCTTTTATGCAACAGAACAATACGAAATCGCCTTAACGAGATGGGATTTTCGTTCCGAAAAGCCAAGACCAAACCTCTGCTTACAAAGAAGCACAAACAGGCTCTTCTACAGTGATCCAAACAACACGGAGATATGACTGTAGACGACTGGAAGAAAATAATTTTCAGCGATGAGTCGAGAATTGCCCTTTGTGCAGGAGATAGTGATGGAATATTTGTTAGGAGACGTGTTGATGAAAAATTTCAAGAGGATTGCCTAAATTTCTCTGTAAAGTTTACGCAATCTCTCATGACCTGGGATTGTGTGATGGCCAGCGGTCCAGATAGAATGTGTATAATGAAGTTACATTGAATTCAGAGGCGTATTTGGAAGTACTGGAGTCTTCTTAGTTCCAACACTTGAAGACCATTTGGAGATGATGAAACCATCAGATTCCAGGAGTAGTGCAACAGTGGTTATAAACAATGGCCTGCCAACACCCCGACCTGAGCCCAATTGAGAACTTGTGGCGTGAACTGAAATAGTTGATAAGAGAAGCTCATTCGTCCATCAAAGATGAACTCAAAAGGACCATTACTGAAGGGTGGAATAAACTTACCGTGCAGAATTGTGACCATCTTTTTTCTTCGATGGCTGCAAGAATTAAGGCTGTAATTGAAGCCAAGGGTGGAATTACAAAATATTAATGTATTGAAATGTTTCTTTTCCACAGAAAAGTTGTTGGAGTTCAAAGTTTTTTTTCTCAGGGAACCACTGAGTTGATACTTTTTTCCAAGGTGGTGGATTAAGTTTCATTTTTTATTTTGTATCCAATTAAATGTATTGACATTAAATTACTGTACATTATAGATTAGACTCAGGAAGTCATTAAAACATTTTTGTTTTTGCATTTTCAATTCAAATATAGGTTTTCTGTAACTTTCCTTTCCCTTGTCAATAATAAGTCACATAGTGACTGCATTCTTCTTCCCAGGGGTTGTATATAAAAAATATTAACAAAACGTATTCTATAGGAGACATTTTAAATATTCATTTAAATTGAATAATTTGTTAAATGAAGTTAATGAAAATAAAAGGCACTTGCAATTGGATTATAAATGAAATAAAATAAATTTTTCTAACCAAAAACAACGCAACAATGACGAAATTACCTGCAGGATATCCGCGTAGGAAGTTTAATAGAGTTTAATGATATTTAAATAGGAACTGCGAGAATGAAATATTAAATTTAAATATACACTTCCGATACTTTTGGAGCAGAGAAGTGACCACGAGCCCTACATGGCAAGTTTAATAACCATTAGATTATTTAATTTCCCTCGAGGAGCCGTGCCACAGATCGTCTCTGCATCTGACCTTACATATTAACTGAACTAATATCATTAAATATGAACTTTCAAAAGAGATACTGAAAGAATAAATAGTAGATCAACTTGATTGATTCACATTCAGTTATTAATCAGAAGATAATTAAGGTTATCGTAAGTTCTTTGGCGGTTTATTATTCTTTTAATTTGTAGATAATTCTAATTTTTGGCTACAAAGTTGAGGCAAGTACTTATTCTACAACATGCAATTAATTAAATATTGCTAAGCCTCCAAATTTGCAATTGAAGTTGTTAACGTCAAAGCACTATATTTTAAATGGAATCCAATTTTATAATAACTCTGAAGGCTCACTGGAAGAGACCGCGCAGTAGCTTCTTTTATTTCTTGTATGGTCTACATTGCCAAGAATACTGGGAAGAGGGGGGGGGGAAGAAAAGGGCCTAGTAAAGACTATCCGATAATTTGAGAGACGCGTTTCGGTGTAATCACTATTATCACGGGATGTACGTGTAGTTTATAGTCCGTGATTACACCGAAATGCATCTGTCAATAAATTACCGTATTGCCTTTCCTAGATGCTTTTTCTTTTAAACAAGCTTACCTTACTCGTTCGTTCCCTAATAACAAATCATTAGAAAAACTAAATTTAACACTTACAATTCCCCGATATAGCTTTTAACGGAATAATCATCAGAAAAATTAATTTCTAAAAGAATTATCGGAATAATCTATTGCTTTCATTTGATTCAGAGGGCTCACTCGTTATTCGGATCGATCTCCTTCTAGGTTTCTCTTCTAAACTGGGTTTTAGTTATCCTTTGAGAAAGAAACCCAGTCATTAACCTTCTCGATAATACTCAGCAGTCTTAAATACTTTTTGAGTAAAGTTATCCGGTAGTCGGATCCGAAAAAGTTTTAAGAAGATTGGCGCTGCCCTCCGTCGTAGGATTGATTTGCGAAGTGTCGATTGGGAAGTTAAGAAATTAGCGCGGGAGAGATTTGACTACCGATTTTCTGATTCATGTTGTTTGCCGCTGTCAATGCGCCTCACTGTCGATACGGCGGGATGCAGATTTGAATAATAAAACTTCCTTAAATTTTCATATGATATCTGTAGGATAATAGGTATAAACATATAAGAAGCAACCAACCTACATCAAAGAAATTACCTTGTCAGATATCGGGGATTGTTAGTTGCCAATTTTGTATGTTGCCCAACAAACAAGTAACAGGTAAATGATATTAATTAGAAAAATAGATGGAAAAATTCTGCGACCTGGATTCGAGCCAGGAACCTCTACCAGTTGGCTATCGCAGACCATGACAATCGATGTTCCTGGTTCGAATCCAGATCGCAGAATTTTTCCATCCATTTTTCTAATTAATATCATTTACCTGATGTTTGGAGTTTTAGCCCCAGTTTACTTTCTTTATTTCTTAAACAAATAACAATCAAACGTTATCTTGAGCTACAAGCAATTAACATTTAAAAAAAATTAACAATAATTTTCCGCCATGCAAGTACAGTTCGGTTTCATTTCTGAGTGTGACGAAAGACGACAGTTTGCTTCCAATCACCTTCGGTTGAGCACAGCAGAAGGACGGTCAAAAACAGCTTTTGCCAGATCGCAGTTTTTTGTGTGTGTGCAAGAATCTTTATTGGCATTGGGATGATCTCGATGGATAAACAAAAGCCTACTTCGATGGTCGAGAGCATTAGAGTGCAGGTCCTCTGACTCGTGATCATCGGATTGCGTGTTCGAATCCCGCCGTTCAATGGATGTTTGTTTGTCCTTTTTAGCTTTACTAAAAGACTCCACTTCGCATTTGATCAGCGTGGAGAGTTATTGGCCAATTTCTGTTCAAATTAACCATGCTTTCCCTATGCGTGAAAATATTTGGAGGAATCCTCGTCTTGCAGTAGCAAGATGATAGCTGCTAAATAATGATAATGGTGGCAATTGCTAGATAAACAAATCTCACTACATTTTACGATAATCCATGGTATAAGGCATGATGTAAGACAAAAAATATCAAACTAAACTTGGTTTAGTTAAGACAAGTGTCTGTCAAACTCTTTTTACTTTACAGCACAGTGGGCGAGGAGAATTTATTTTGCAGCACGCCTAATAAAAATCCCAACAAAATTAAATATGTATTATTAGTATAAACATATAAAATAAATAAATTCTTATTATATTAAACATATATTTTACCTATATCTTTAAATCTTTCACAGCACACCTGGATTTTTTCACACAGCTTGGCAGACACTGGGTTAAGAAAAGATATGCAATTTTATATATTATGTAAGAATAAAATGATGCAAGATTTACATACCAATTCATTAATGACATTTTCTCTATTCTGTTCACGGGTTCTATTATATTTGTTATTAGTTTTGGTTTTACTTCGCTATTAAAATGACCCCCTTCCTCCGTTGTCGATTATACGTATATACATATACTAGACACAATGCCAGTAATATATGCACTGAATAGAATATGGACTTTCGTCTAATTATCTCTGCTGATAATTTTCAAGCAATTTGTTTGATGTTACTAATGTAGTCGTTGGTGGAGAAGTTTTCTTGAACTTTTTTTTTTGTTAATTTTTTTTTGAAAATAAAAAAAGAGGCCAAAGAATTTATATTTCATTTTTTATGCAGGCAGAGTTTGGGCAAAGACAAACATGTAGACAAGTAAATAATTTAGGCTGATCTAATTAAAAGATTTAAAATGAATTTCATAATCCCATAATAATGATTAGAAAAAAGTTGCTTGTTCAAGAAAAAAAAAAAAAGATTGATTTATAATTATACTCTGTCCAACGATAGATGAACTGAGTGAATAATGAAAAATTTTTCTATTGCAAAATAAAATTAAAAACGTCTAACAATAGAGATTAAGATTTTAATAATTGGGCACACAAAATTCATCTTTCATTGACAATTAAAAAAAAAATTCAGCATAATAACAGATCTTATATTGATTTTTTATTCTTTTGCCCACCCTATACACAATTTATTAATGATTGATTTGTTTTTGTTTTGTCATTAGATATGCTGTCTCAGAACGCGCCCTCCTACCTTTACACGTCGTCGGCGGTTACACCCACTGCGGTGACGTCACACAACATGTCGTCCATCTTCACCCAATCGGCCAAGAGCCTTAACCTGTCGCCCACCTACCACCAGACGTCGGCAAGCCCGTCCCCGCCGCATACCAACGGCATGGCGGCTCCTGTGCCCTCCTCGTCGGCGTCGTCGCGCATCGTTCTGTCGCCGAACGTCGCCACCACCATCGAACGTGTTACCGGCTACGGCCATCACGCCGCCGCCGACATAAAACGATGACGGAACTTATTGCAAACGGCGATTAAAAATTACTACAAGCAAACGAGGAAGAAATAAAAAATGAATTAACGATCTCTTCAAATCTTACCCTCCTTCCAAAGCCACTTCTTCAATTAATCTCCTAGTAATTAAAATGTGTCCCAGTTCATTTTCACGCAATAAGAAGAAAGTGACATTGAAAATGTGGGGCACTGAAAAAGTGTCGAGGGCGTTTAATTTTTCTTATATTAAGTTTGTTTTTTTTTAAATATATATATATATACATATTGTTTTATCAATAATGCACCATCACAATTACTATTTTATTTTTATATTAAAAATGAAATTGCTTTCTTTAATAAAAGAAAATCAAAGAAACTAGCGATGATTGCATGTAAGAAAGATTTTACTACTGTTGTAATTGACATTGACTTAAAGTGAAAGCAAACTCTTCAAATAATATTGAAAGGTGTTTGCATTTCAAAGTGATTATAAACGGCGGATCCCCTCTCCCAATGAAAAACAGTAAACTACAAGGAAAATGGAAACAACTGAAGGAACTTTCTCTTGTGATCGCAAGTTTTAACACAAAATTATATATGTACAAAATGTAACTTTTTCTTGATTTTAGAAACGTTTAACTGTGAAATCTTTTATATGTAAGAAAATAATAAATCAAATTTTAATTGAACACAGATTTCGTTTTCATGTTCTAACAAAAATATTTGTGCTGATGTTTATGATTAATTAAAACACATAAAAAAATGGATTAAAAAGACAAGAAAAAAAATTAGTTTCTTAACTTTACTAAATCGTCAATTAATTTCTGATTTATTTTTATGTTTAATAAGAAAGGCGATGGAGAAAGAAAACTTAAAAACAAACAACTAATATTATAATTTTTATTTTATATAAAACCTTGAAATGTAATAACATAAACGGAGAATGTCACATAACGAATTATGTAGAAGTGACGAAACTCATTTTAGTCTTAACTTCTGAATCTAAATGACAAAAGTAACCTGATAATAAAGTTTTTAATGAGCTGTATTATTTTTAGATAGTCGGATTATCACTTCCAGGAATGAGTTGTTTGTTCCTTACTTTTTATTTCCAGTCAGTCACATGCGTATAATACAAACAACATAATCAATTTTATAAAGGAAAATTGGAAAGTGAGCTTATCGGATTATCGAATGCAGCTTAATAAGATTTATCTATAAACAGATGATAATATATTCTGATGCTTAATTCACATTCTATTGCTCTACGTGCAGCATGAAACTTGAGCAGCCCTTAAATTTCCATCAAAACTAGTCACAATTATTTGATGATGCCTGCTATATTTTCTTATTGACCACTAAAGAGGAATTCTGAATAGTTGACTCCTGTGGATAGTTTCTTTTGAGGTACGAAGTCTGTCGGTTAGGAAAAGAATTCAAAAGGTTTTTCGGCGAATCCTTTCACTGGTGAAGGAGGAAGAGGAGAAAGTAAAACAGAGGAGGGGAGGGGATGAATGGAGGCGACTGGTTCTTTTCAACGTAAACGATTTGAGCACCCGAGAGCTCTTTGGCTTGCCAAACAAGGAGAGGATGCTGGAATTTAAAAAATTAAGTCACTTAGGCCCCGTCATCATCATCATCATCATTTCAATTTCCTTTTTTTTTTTTAAAAGATTAAAAATAATGTAGAATAACTTACAGTGCGGCTGCGTATTCGAGCGTGAGAAACTTAGAAACATGGTTCTTTCTCTAAGAGAGAAAACATAAATTATTAATACGAAGAGGGGAAAATTCAAATATAATATAAAAAAGTGCCTTTTTTTAAAATTTAGTTATTTATGAATAAGTGAATCACATTTTTTTCAACAGAGAAAAAGGAGAAAATTTGAAATTTTATTTTTTTAAATAATTTCAGAAAAACGCCTTCCTTAAAATCCTAAAAAAAGGGTTATCACACCGATAAAATTTTGGAGGTCTGCAAAGTTTGGCATCATAATTTTAAACTGTTTAAAAAATAATCTGAAGCTCTAATAATACTGGATATACATGACAGACGAAACTCAATGATTTCACAAACCAAGCTAAAAAACTTTAGAAAAATGCCATGTCACCTAAGCATGTTAGGTACGTAAGTGGTCCAGTTATTTATGCGCTCATCTTATTCCGAGAGAGACCAAATTTACGAAGCTTCCTTGTATTTAACGAATACCGGAATATAAGTGAAAAGAAAAATTGATTTAATATCAATATCTTCCTGATTCTATTATAGGCCAGAGTTTTTCTTTCCTCATTTCTTATTTTAATCGCAATATATTTCATATTTAGACAGAGGCGGCGCTACTTTCCTTGGTGCCCCTATGCAAACGCCTAAAATATGCGTCCTTTCAACCTTGGTTGGCGCCCCATGCTATTATGCGCCCTCATGCGAAGCTTATTTTGCTTACGCTTCGCGCCGCCTCTGTATTTAGAGAATTCCTCTCGATCCTCTGTCAAGTTTCATAATGTTGATTAAGCATGTCGTTTAAATGATTTTATGTCATTAAGTGAGTGCCTACAAGAACGGACACAATGATTGCACAAAGCTACCGTTCCACTCGAAAATCGCTTATTGTAAAAGTCTAATAATCTTGCTCATTGTCAACATTAAAAATCTAACGCAAGCTCCCTCAAAAAAAATAATAATAATAATAATAATCATACCATAGCGTCAGACTTATTTAACAGAAAGATTTCTTTAATTAACCTTTTCATGCATAATGATCACTACAGTGGACAGCTATTATTTTCTGCTATGTAGAAGAAACTCGGTTTTGAGATATTTCACACGAAATAAAATTAAAGAGACTAGTCTGAATTTTTTTCCTGCTCCTGGATGGATTAAAGTCCACAGATCCATAATGACCACTATAGTGGACAGTACTGTAAAATTAATACTGTATGCAAAAAAATATGAATAAATGTTTTTTCTACTTTTTCCGTGTTCCTTTGTTTATTAATGCAGAAAGAAAAAATGCAGTTCGATTTTTTAATAATTCATGCACGAAACGGCTACCAATTTTATGTTTATACATATGAAGTTTGCATATAACGTCTGTTTAAGAGCCATAAGAATTTTACATGAATTAAATTCTGAATTCGACTTTCTCTAAAACTTTTTGCATTTAGAAAAAAATTTATTTTACATCGTTATATAAAAATTTCAGATAAAGATTCATTAAAAAGCGTTGAAGACAGGCTGAGAGGTAATGATACTGATATAACTTTCACATTTTTGTGAATTTGTATACACATTCGTCTCGATCTAGTCAGATTATTATAATTGTTACCACAGAAGTGTACGTCGACATTGATAGAAGGTCATATTCAATATTAATGGAATGTATCAGATAATTAAATATTATCGATTCAAAATAATTTATAGTTATTTTTCGATTTGTTTCTTTGATTTTTCATAGCTATCTAATTTTCAGTACTTAACAATTACAACAGAATTAGTTACATTGTCTTTGCCGGAATCATTCGTTTAAAAGTTTTCTTTAAAACTATAACAATTCCTCAATGAAACAATCTATGGCCTCTGATCACCTCAGTTTCATTACATCATTTAATTATTTCTTGAGATTAAAATATATATCACATGAATTTAAACTAAAGATAGGTAATGCGTGCTTTATGGTTGATAAACATCCTAATGCAGAAAGTATCCAGACATTCTCTAGTCCTGGAGCTCTTTCCGTACTTCGTGGTTTATTTTCCCTATTGTATTGAATACATGGCTGCAGTGAAATGCCCTGTATCTGCAAACCTTTTCGCGATGGACCTTTGGTGATAATTTTATTCATGCATTAGAAGGGAAGGACAATTTGTTGATTCTTGATTGTGTGAGGCCCCCCCCCCCCCCTCCCACGCATTAGGAATGACATCCAGGTTCAGTAATTCAGTACATGGAACAAAAACAGGAAAAGGCAAGAAAAATGAGGAAGGTTTAATTTCCAATAAAAGACACTATACAAAGGGTTATTTTGGAGTAAATAACATCATTTGTGCCCAATGTAATCATACAAACATCTTATTTGGCTAACAGAGTTATGAGGTGCTACCCAAAATTTACCGAAACGTACCTCTATAAAATACGGAACTTACCCGATCTTTTAATTTCCACCGTCACTTGCCAAATAATCTCCTTGGGCATCTATACATCGCTTCCAGCGATGTTCCCATTTCTGGAAGCACTCACTCCTGGTAGTTCCTAGGTTGGAGCATGTTTAACACCTATGGTGCTGCGATTCCGTTTGGTCACTTCAATTGACTCAATTCGTCGTCCTTTTAACCGCAATTTCAATTTTCTGAAGCAGTAGAAACCGCAGGGTGCCAGGTGACAGCGGTCATGTTGTTTTTGTTGAGGAAGTCCCTCACAGTGAGCGATGTGTGCGCCGAAGCATTGTCGTGATGGCGCAGCCAGTCCTTCTAAATCCACATAAAGGCACTCTAGCTGAGACGTACCCCCTAACACCATCTATCGGTAAAATTTCGTACCTCTTACGGTTCGATCAGAATAAAACAAATTCGGGAAATTTTGGGTAGCACCTCGTATTAAAAAGTCGTCGTCTTCTATTTTGCCCAGGAATCAAGATATGCCTCAAGGATCAATTCTTTCTCCTTTACTCTTTAATTTGTTTATCCAAGATTTACCTAAGGCGTTATCTACCACCACCATTATTATTTATGCAGATAATGTCACCCTCTTATTTTCTAACCTCAATGTTTTCCAACTTATAATAACTAACAACCTAGTTTTAGCAGAATTAAAACGTTGGAATGATGAGAACCCCCTTATGCTCAACGCTGATAAAACTGAACTCATGTTCTTTTATCAGCATAATAAGCGCAATATTCATAATAACCCCTTAATCCATTATCATTCTCAACGGCTTTAAACAATAAATTCATTTAAATTTCTTGGTTGAACACTAACTCATGATCTAACCTGGAACTTGCATGTTGATACTTTGCTTATTAATTTAACAAAAAAATTAATTTAAATCTCCAGACTCCAATACCTCCCCGACAATATCCTACTGCTTCTCTACTACTCTTTGATACACTCATCACATTGTTACGGTATAATTTTCTGGGGATCTTCCACCTTTTATACTTCACCAGACTTCTAAAACTACAGAAATAGTTCCTTCGTACCTTTCTGAAAATACGAATGGCACAATCCGTTTCTCAGTATTTTGTATTACTGGGCATACCAATAATTTATCAAGTCTTTTTTATCCAACTCTGTTCATTAATCAACATTTACTTTATCTTCACCTATTACAGTTAACAAACATTTGGATATGCATAACTATCCTACCAATAATGCGATAGAGATATGTTTGCCCGTAATCAGGAACAATTATCAACGAAGATGTATCTCGTATATAGGGAAAATGTACCATTGCTCCGGAGGTGCTGGAGGATGGTTATGTGTTCATCTCAAATGAAGCGTAGTTCCATCTGTCCGGTTACGTCAGCTCAGAGAACATGCGGCACTGATCTTCCGTCAATCCGCATGTGTTCATGGAGTCTCCACTGCGTCCAAAAAAAATTGGAGTGTGGTGTCCGTTCTCCGCCTGCCGCATCATCCCTGTGTTCTTCAATGAAACTGTGAATAGTGACCGTTATATGCACAACACATCTTCAACGTGTTTGCCGCACAACTTACTGACGACGAGCATGCCAATGCTTACTTTCAGCAAGATGGTGCAACAGCCCATTCTGCACACGCAACACTTGCCCGTGCCCGTATCCAGGAAGTGTTCCCACCCGGGGAAAGAAGAACTTTGACGGATTACTTTTTCCTGGAGTGCCACTATCGTAAAGCATAGAGATATAGAAATAATGAATCGAAATGCGCAACCCCCCCCCCCCTACACATAGAGAGGGGTCTTGGCATAACTCTTTTGAAGTTGCCGCTGCTCTATTCAGCAAAGACCTCGTTTGTTTGTTTTTTTTTTATAGTGAGGGAGTGAATTCCAGGAATACCTGAAGAAACTGATCGATCCGATTTTTTCCATATAAGGCAGTTCATCTTTGGGCGATCGTAGTATAGCAATGAATTTTTAAGGCACATAAAAAAAAACAAATGAGGAAAATAAAAAGACAAATGAGGAGAATAAAATATTCATTAAAAATGGTCTATTCTAAAAAGTATTTACATGCATTTTTAAAGGCACATAGAAAAAGACAAATGAGGAGAATAAAATATTACACAGTCTTACATATAAGAAATGATGTATTCCAAAAAGTATTTTACAAAAAAAAAGGAATATTTTACAAAAATAAAAAATAAAGAACATTTTTAAAGCTATTATATAGTTAAGAAATAAAATTACAAGTTTTTTTTATTAATTTGTTTATGATCAACAAAATAATAACGTGATGCTCAGAAGATGAAAAAAATATATTACTATTATTATTATGAAAAATATTATTAATAATAAATAATTTATTATTTTTAATTTAAAAAAGAACACGGCAAGGCTTTGCACAAATATTAAAAATATAATTATACAGCGTGGGTCAAAAAATGAAATTAGGCTCAAAGAACGAAAACGCTCATTGAGCGAATGAAACGTCCACGACGCGTTGTGGGTTCTTTAAAACACCCACAATGCGTTATTTGTGTCACGGCACTCATAAAAATAGCCACAACGCATTGTGGCAAACTCAGAAAGACCACGACACAAAATTCGCGTCGTGGCTCTCATAATATTTGGCCACTACGCGTTGTGATGATAAAGAAAAGCCATAACGCGTTTTAAACGTTAGTTGTTGCAGTGACCCGACCATACAGGTGATACAACAGAGTGGTTTGTAATTTGGGTAAAAAATAACACATTTTTTGTCGTTATCATTTTTTTTACCTTTAATTATTATGTTATATAAATTGGTAATAAAATTATTTACCACATAAAAAATTATAACAATTAACAAATATAAGAATATTTTTCAACAATTTTTAATCATTATATAAGAGTAGGAGTTGTGATAAAATATATTAATTAATTAATTTTTAATCATGTACGAAAATCTGTTGTGATGCTCAAGGTATTCAAACAACTAATTCACTTAAAATAATTGGAAATTTTATCAACAACGTTTAATAAAAGTCTTTTTTTATAATTATCAAAAATATTGCAGTCATTTATTTTTACAAGAACTATTACCATGGCATTTAGAGTTACATTTTATGTTCTTTGAGCGACATTTGCATTTTTTATAAATACAGTACTTTCTACAATGATACATTACAATCCTTGTTGACTTCCAGATGATAACATAGATGCTGAACGAAGTGTTAATGTTGATGCTGAGGGTACGTCTTGAATGCTAATGGAGTTGCTCTCTGAATAGTGAATTCACTTCGAGCATAAAGTCGATCGAGAAGACCTTCCTTGTTTCCTAATTGACAGAGACCTGATGAATTGATGTTTATAACAATAGCTAAAACGTTTCTGGGAGCTGCACGTCCTCTATCAACTTCAGCTACTCTAATTAAAACATTGAAACCAATTCCAACTGCAGGAAGTTTGGAGTTGGATAATGAAATCATTTTATGGGCCTGTTGCTCGTGGCCTGATTTAGCACATTTTCTTTCAGCATTGATGCTGTTCTTTTTTAAACAGAGCTTGCAAGTAACGTTTGCACCAAATCCCTCATTCTCATTGCTTTCTGCACAGATAAGGTGAACCTATTCATTACAATCTGAACACTTGTGGGCTCCTGAAATAACGTAGTTTTTCTTAAAATATTTTTGTTTGTCGATTCTTGTATGATTTCAGTCATCTTTTTGGATGGATTGCTGTTGGACCAGTAATGGAAGTTGTGGTGATTTACCTCCCCATGCAAAGTGAACGTGCATTCTTCGGTGAAGCAAATACGATGGGATAGCGCAGCATCTGCATGGCATCTGTTCATCATTATCTCCACACAAATGCAAGATGCACCACACAGATGCGTGGCTGATTCGAAGGGTGTGTGCAACGGCACGCGTCGATTGTATGCCACAAGCCGCAATTGTTGCTACAAAGGCCGCCGTTTTTGCGGACCTTTCCCTGTACGTGGTCAACCTTACCGTTGTCTATCCACAACACTTCCTGTCTCTCGAAATCGTTTCATCAGGGTCGAAAGAGTACTTGTTGAAGGCTTCGGGCAGTCAGGATGTCGGCCTGGAATTCCTCGGCGGCATTTCGCAGCGTCAAATCCCCTCTCGCGCAAAGGAGAACCATCTCTGCTCGTTCTTACATACTGTATTTCATTTGTTTGTTTTCACGCAATAAACGCTTTTTTAAACTGTTACTGTACCGGTATAAGCTTAATACCGTATACCGTAGGTTTTATAAATAAAACTTCTAGTAGTTTTTACTTAAACCTTTTATTTCACTCTCATGTTCGCCTATTTGCATTTATGTAAAATAAATAGCGGGATTCGTAACGACTGGGAGCATCCATTAATTGAAAAAATGAGGTTGAATATCAGTGGCTCCTGTCTACCAGCCCTTCAGCATACGTGCACAACAGTATGTTATGCATGGAAAGTCATCTCCTGCGTTCGGGAACTTTTGAAACACACGTTATATCATTAGTAATAGATAAATCTGCAAGTCCAATTTTTGTGGTGTGATTTGCAAGGTGTCATTGTAAAAAGTACTGTATTGATAAAAAATGCAAATGTCGCTCAAAGAACATAATGTTACTCTAAATACCATGGTAATATACATGACTGCAATATATTTGATAATTATAAAAAAAGACTTTTAATAAACGTTTTTGATAAAATTTCCAATTATTTTAAGTGAATTAGTTGTTTGAATATATGAGCATCACAACAGATTTTCGTAAATGATTACAAATTGTTGAAAAATATTGTTATATTTGTTAACTGTTATAATTTTTTATGTGGTAAATGATTTTATTACCAATTTATATAACATAATAATTAGAGATAAAAAAATGATGACAAAAATGTGTTATTTTTTTACCCATATTACAAACCACTCTGTTGTATCACCTGTATGGTCGCGTCACTGCAACAACTAACGTTTAGAACGCGTTATGGCTTTTCTTAATCATCACAACGCGTAGTGGCCAAATATTTTGAGAGCCACGACGCGAATTTTGTGTCGTGGTCTGCCTGAGTGCCATGACACAAATAACGCGTTGTGGACGTTTCAAAAGACCCACAACGCATCGTGGACTTTTTATTCGCTCAATGAGCGTTTTCGTTCTTTGAGCCTAACATATATATTGTACTTCATTTTGACCCACGCTGTATAATTAATAAAATAAATAAGACAAAAGAAAAAAAAATGTTTGCAAAATATAATTATCTGTCTTTAAATACAGGGATCTATCTAGGGTCAATTTGATACCGTTTAAGGGTACCTTCATAAAATTATTTTAAGTGGAAACGGTATCTTCACAAAATTTTAACGGTGTTTATCAACGTATTACCTTCAGAAACGGGACTTTATCAGCCTAAATAACGTCAATTCAAATAATTAAAAGTATTCTTTTTTTAATTAAGCTCTGTGTTTTATATTTTTTATTAAAAATTTTCACAAAAATCTATGTATTTTCACAAAAATGGGTATGGATTTTGAAATTGTAGATAGACCCCTGAAATAAGAATTATTCAAATTTTTTACTAGCATAATAATTATTTTTTTCTCCCTCAGCTGTAAATTTTTTTTTGCCAGAGAATGTAATTTAAATAGTTTTTAATGATTTTTTTTATCATGGAAATTCAATATCTGCTGTAGAGCTCAAAATTTCATTCCATAACTTTAATAAAAATTATTTTTTTGATAAAAGTGAAGTTTCTAAGCGAAAGTTCCAATTTGAACTTCTAAGCAAAATTTCAATTTTATAAACATTCAGTCTAGATGTCTGTTTTTAAATATTTACGAAAAAAACCCAGCAAGATGATTAAATATCCGTAGATTAATGATCAGACGGTACTATAAGCAATAGCTCGCATGGAGATCATTCGTCACAATATGGCAGATTTGTATCACGTGACAGGCTCTAATCAATCAAAATTGTTGCACTAGTTGTCCGTACTCTCTGTATACAGGGACTCTAATGTCTGTTAAAGCACTAGATAATACTTATCTAGTGCTTTAATGTCTGTAACCTAACAACGCCATCTGTTGGTCAAAAATCCGAACAATTCTGACATTAATTATTTTTCCTGGAAAAGAAAACCCGACTTCATTTCAATCTTTTCTGTGGAAACAGAATCTTTTAATCTGGATTCGTGTGCAAATTATTGAGTTTTAAAGTTTTCCCGACTGTTGGACCCCCCTGTATTTACCACACTGATACCATAAAACCATTTGGCATACTGACAGCAGGGACTTCATTCGGTTTCTTTTGGGCGTGCCTTATACATTTCGACCATTACGTATGCTTGATTTATCTGTGACATTGGTGTCATTTTATTTTATTTCATTTTAGTTAATTTGTCAATTTAATGTAGGCTTTCTTTAATACTTATCTGAGTTTTCTTTTTTTTTTATTATTATTATTACACACTTTTATTGAACTTCACTTATTTGAGTGTTTGTGCGCAAATTTTGTAATCAATATTTTGCCCACTTCCTGACTACCTACAGCTCTGCAACTTTCCCTTACGGCGTCTTATTGATGACAATGCATCGCTAGTTTTTCATTTATTCATAAGTAATTTAATATTTAAGTTTAATATGTATACAGAGCAATCATGACGTAACGACTGTCCGTATTGTTATTTATTGTTATCGTTGTTAATTGTCTTATGTAATTGTTGTTAATTTGATCATCAATGCTAGCAAAGTTGTTGACTGTGGAGAGCACTGTTTATGATTAGCCAGCGTAATGTATTTTAAACGCTTTCCGATTTCAGACGTAGTTAGTTGACTGGGCAGATTCCCAAGGTTTTTTTTTGGTTTTGTAGTTATCATATAAAAGATTATTTTTTTATGACTAAAGAGAATAAAATAAAATATATAAAATAAAAATGTTAAAACACACACGTTCACATTGAAAAGTGCAGCAAAAAAGAAAAAAATCTAATTTTTTTAAAAAAAGGTAAAAGTATGGTGGCACGTTTTATATTAAATTTTAAAAAGAAAATACTACAATATAAAATAAAATAAAAGGACACTTTTACCTGCTTTTAATAAAATCTATTTTTTTCTTTTTTACTGCACTTTTTAAAGTGAAAGTGTGTGCTTTAACATTTTTATTTTATACTAGAAGCGAACCCACCCGATTGTATAATCGGGAAATAGTCCATTGTTAAATTTTTGACACACATCGCTCTCCATACTTTTGTGACAAAGCAAGGCCTCCTATAGACAAGGCCTGCTCACTCAGAGAAAATGGCGGGAATAGAAGGCTGGCAGATGATATAGCTGAGATGGATATTTTTTAAATGCTGAACATACAGAATGTAAAAATGCACAATATGACTTTTTATTCACAATATTCTTCGCATTAAAATATTCCAATCGTCAAATTATTTAAATTATAGCAATACAAAATAATTCTCTTTCAAAAACTCAGTTTAGTTTAATAAATCTAAAATACATTATTATCTATATACTAAAACTCTTGCGTGTATTTATTTATTTATCTGTAATTCTATCTCCTCCTAGACGGTTTGAGCTAGCGACTTGAAATTTTCAGGGCAGGCTTATCAATAAAGGACCTGCTCTATCGCCAAAAATCAGCCCCCTACGACCCTCCCCCCCTTCCCCACTTTCTGGGGTTTTCATTTAAAATTATCTGCTTTTGCTTTGTAATTCCCCTCAACAGATGGCGCGGGCGGGCGAAGCCGCGGGTAACAACTAGTAATATTTTAATGTGATGAATATTGTGAATAAAAAATCATATTGTGCATTTTTACATTCTGTTTGCTCAGTATTTAAAAAATATCCATCACAGCTATATCATCTGCCAGCCTTCTATTGCCGCCATTTTGTCTGAGTGAACAGGCCTTATCTACAGGAGGCCTTGATTTTATAGATAAAGCCCACCGTCGCTGATTTTATATACATGATATTTTAATTATCACGAAATTTTTGTTATCTTATAAGCACTCACATTGTTGTATGAGCTGGCTACAACAATTAAAATTGATTGCTCAGAGGGCTTTAGTTGTTGTAGCGCAATTTCATTGTAGTAGTGCAATCATTCTCAAATTTTGGCTATTTAAATGAGCAGTGTTAGTTATTTTTATCATTATGCTCCTAGTCTTCACAGGGAACGCTTTGCATTGTGCAAACAAATAATAATGGCGAAAAACACAAAAAAAAAGAAAAAAAGAAGGAAAAAATAAGCAAGGTCACAGGTCAAAAAAATATGCGTTGTACATTACAATATTTTCACGGCTGGTCATTGCCGATCCGTGATTGGTGGCGACGTGGCGGTGATGACGGTGCGATGACGGGTCCGTTCTCCACCCCTCCCCTCCTTCCAAACCCGTTTCCATAGTAACAGAAAACAGAAAACGAATGTTAATTTGGCGTGTGAAATGAGAGCGAAACGATAAAGATCTATTCGCACTATTGACGGTCTATGCGCAATCGTTGCTTATGTATGTGAATGCCGCAAACAAATCATAACGGCAAAAAAAAAACAAAAAAAAAAACAAAAAAATGAAAAAAAATGACAGGAATCGAACCTGGGCCAGGAAATCACAGAGTTCTGACGTTAGCCACTGCACCACCGCTGTTAAGTTGAATACCTTTCTTCCCACTTGGCTTATCTGGCACTACAATAGTAAACGTAAAAATTTTTATGTTTTTTCTCCGAAAGGTTATTGATCAAATCCTTTTACACAGAAGGTATATTATTAATGTTGTAGATTGACTTCCTAAAATTTCAACCAAATTCATGATGACATGTCCGTGCAGTCCCCTTGTATGTTAAACAGTTTCTTTTAAGTCATTGAGAGATGCAACTATAAGACGTTTAATTGAGCATTTTGTTTTGCCAGTATGATATTTCTTTGATGAATAACTACTATTAGGATGAAGATATCTTATGGTGGGTGGCGGTAACTGATCGTTTAGTCGCGACTAACTGTAAGAAAACGAACAAAGTTCGACTGGGCGACTTGTTTAACAGTTGTTTTTTCTTTTTTTATTTATTATTTTTCTTTTTCTTCTTTTTTATGGGGCTATCACGTTAAGCGATTGTTTTCTAGAGTGCTTTGAACAGAAATAATTTATTTTTGAATTACCTATATATCTTCATCACCTTCATCTATAACATGCACAATTAATGTATGACGTTGCTCCATGGGAGGCAACATTGCAGACCTGTGCAATAGCGTTTTAACCAGTTCGGAGTAACCGGGTCCTCGATCGATCATTTATTTTTTTACCTCCTCACTTCCAACACCTTTGTATACTTTGTATACTGATGACTAGGCTTTATCTATCATTTACGATATATAGTTTTTTGACGCAAGCATTGTGCATTGCATCAATCGGGGGCATGGCTCTGCTTTTCACGAGATTGACGAACCGTTAAAACAACCATAGAACGTGCATTTTTTCTGGCTTGTTCCATCTCCTAGTCAATATGTAATATCAATAACAATTTATTTTGAAGGGATGGAGTGATTTGGCTTATCTCGTGCAATTATTTCACCATTACTTCATATGCACTTACTATCATGAAAATACAATCATATGGACTACCGACATTTTGTTACAAGACAATTCGTTCTTGCGACATGTGATAGAGACAACTCGTTTCGAATAATTTGAGAGGCTCACAATGTTCTACAGTTGAGTATAAGGTCAATTTTCAAATCGTTTTCCTATTTTTGTCGAAATCGAAAGGGCATAATTCTATCAGAGTTTTCGCTTCACTTTGTTCATAAATGAATAATTCCAAATTTAATTTGAGACCCAAGTGATAAACTAAATTTCAATTACTAATCGAACTGAGAAATTATAAGATTCTAAATTGTTTAAATGATTTATAATTAGCCGTTTTAATTATATACTTGAAGTTGGAAAAAATATAAAAGTATTTTCATTGTTTCAACCAAAATAAGCATGATTTTAGAATTTCTTTTTAATAATGACCAACGATTTTTAAATAGACTAATGGTATGGCTATTAATAAGAGGGGAAGTCAGTAAGTAAGTTACAAATGGATATAGAAATAAAACAAATGAGAGTACTGACTTGAAAACTAATTTTATTTCTCCACGTAATCTCCATATACAAAGATTCACAAGCCCCTCAAAACAAGCAGCATAAAATTCTTTCGGCTGCTGTCTGAACAAATCGGTGAATTCACTTTGTACAGCTCACAGTCTTCTGGGATCACTAGGGCATATTACTTACTATATTCTGGCAGCGAGAGTAAACTGTAAATGCCAAATTCTACTGTAACGTCATCATGTAACTTCGTAATGTCATTCGACGAAGCTCCAGAACTCCTCATCAAAACGCGCGTCCTCATTTTGCGAACATGACAACTAAGCATCCTGTGAAAGTTCACCCGGGAAGTTTTCGAGCATCCTCCGTATAGCTCTTACCTTGCTCCAAATGACTTCCATTTGTTCTGCTCCAAGCTGTACAAAGGGAATTCACCATCTGGTTCAGACAGCAGCCAAAATAATTTTATGATGCTGGTTTTGAGGGGGCCTGTAAAACAATGGGACATTGACACTCATTGGAAACAGAAGATCTGACAGAACTGACATTGATACAAAAAGAGACTCATTCAGGACATCTTAAAGAACAGTAAGTAAAAAAAAACTTACCAACACAACAAAGGTGTATCATCTCATTATTGAACATGAGAAAGTAAATTCATTATTGGACATGAGAGTGAAGATTATACAGTAAACTCCGTGTAATTCGAATCCAAACGGACCAACAAAAAAAATCGAATTCTACGATATTAGTCATACTACTATGTGATTTGGAATATGGGTAATCAGTAATCATATGTACATGTATTGAAAAAAATCAATGAAAAGAAACATTTGAACTCGCCTGTTTATTTGAAATACACAAAGCACAAGTGCACAAAGCAACCCAAAAACCGCCCAAAAATTCCTTACAAATTATATACTGTATCTATGTTACATTAAATCTATGGTACATGTACACTGTAGTAAATTGTACCTGTATTTTGTGTTTCAATAAAATAAAAAATAATTACGTACTGGCAAGATTTTAAGCTATCGAAATGAAAAAAAAATTAATTGAGAGAGAAGATAAACCAAAAAACTGTGAAAGCTACTTACAATTTTGAAGTCTGCAAAAATATTTACTCCTGGTCACCTATGTGTGTTCTGCTGGAGTCCTTATGATTATGCGAAGAAATAAAAAATAGCTTTCAAATAGCTTTCTTATTTTGTTCATTTCTACATCTAGCCGGCCAGGTGGCCGAGAGGGCTAGGGCGTAGGCTTTATAGTTCTCGAGTCCACCTGGTCGTGAATTCGAATCCCGTCGTGGGGATGGATGTTTGTGTTTGTCCCGGGCTGCGTACAGCAGAGACTTTCAATAGGAAGACATGTCATTTCCTTAATTTTCATGTAAAACGGACTCTTAGGTGTTTCATTGGATATGTTCAGATGGCGCTGTAACGACGACGTCATAGTTTCGATTATAAGTTTCGCAAGATGTTCAAAGTTTATTAACCATCAAATCGACGAGCGAAAACCATCATAGAACTTGTCAGATTGTTTTACTAAGGCATGTCTGGTCAGCGGTGTGCTGCAAAATTTTGTGCCCAACGTCGTGGTGTAAAGCACCTTTCATTCTTTAGATTTCAAACGGAGCCTGAGAGGTACGTTTATTTACAGTAAATATCTTATTTATAAATTGTTAACTTCCATAGTGCCTAACAACAATCCAACCTTCATTTTTCCAACAAACGAAAAAACACTGATTGTTAAAATTCAATATATTGTTAAAAGCCATTTTAAAAAATCAAATTAAATCCGAAATAAGCAATTTTACCTATTATAAATTATGAAATTCATTACATTATGTTCATGATTCTTGTTTTTTAATTTTAATAAAGATAGTAAAAATCCAAATAAAAATCTTTTGAAATTGATTAACGAAATTTTCAAAAATAAATCAATCCGTGCTTTTTCATTTTATGATATTCATTATATATGCATAATTATACTTTCTTAGTTTATTGCTGTCGTTAACTTGAAGTTTTTATATTTTTGACATTGTTAGGTGCAAAATATGGTTAACAGCCTATGGAAGAAGCGACCTGCTTACTGAAACTTTTGAAAAATTCAGTAAAAATTACGTGTACGATGTGCAGCACACTTCACAAACGAACAATTTTATAACGCCAGCAAGAGAAGCCTTCTATTAAATCAGCAGTTCCCACCATATTTACAAGAACATGGAAAACATCAACTCATGGTGCACCATCCACTTCACAGCACCATGAACCTTCACCATCCACTTCACAATACCAAGAACAGATCATCAATACCCCTTCCGCTCTTTGTAAATCAGAAGTGCACTATGAATCATCCCAAGACGATCCCAAAGAGTCACTTCAGGAAGAAAAGACTGCAAATGTCAAAAGAAAATTACCATTTCTCAACACACCACCACCAAAAAAGCAGAAAAAAACAAACAGCAAGAGAACTAGCTGCCACCCCGAAAAAAGCGACTACGAATGAAGCTAAATAAATATAGAGTAAGTTTGCAAAGAGCCAGAAAAAAATTAACTGAAATGCAGGCAAAGTTTTTATAACAGTGTTATAATTATCTATAGTTGATATTCGAGACTTCTGTAGTGATTACATTTTAACCGTTCGTACTTCTTCCTGATCGATTGTTTGTCTATTATAAATTTGTACAAGTGAGATTCATTAGCATTTGTATATTTCATTTTTCGCATAGTTCAGTTTTATCATCTTTAGATTCTGATAATGGGTATTATAAAATACACATTAGGAATTATGTGGATATTTTTGCATGATAAATGCACATAAAGCAATATTTATAAAATCTATTTAGCAATTTAAGTTTTAACAGGAATAGATGAGTTTGTACTTTTGTAAAAAATTTTTTCAACACAAAATAAAATTGCTTGAAATTTAAAATGTTTTTTTTTGCCGTTTCTGTTTAAATATAAGATGTCCAGAAAATAATTTTAAAATTAAAAACATATGTAAAAAAACGTTAAACTGATAAAAACTTTGTACAACGAAAGTTTTACTGAGCGTGTTCAACACGCCCAGGTTTTACTGTGACGTCAATAATGCCTTGCCTCAATGTTACTACTTGCGTCATTCATGGATGGCCTGAGTGTTTCATTGCAAATGTTCAGAGGGCGCCTATTAACAGCATATTATATTTTTTCTATGGGAAATAATGAAATGACATGTCTCTCTATTGAAAGTCTCTGGCGTACAGATATAACTTGTGTAAAGGGCGCAAAATGACCTTAGTAGTCGACGCCAAAAATTCTAAGAAACCAACCAACCAACCAACTATGTCTATATCCATTTGTAAGTTACTTGCTTTTATTTTAAATTCACGTTTTATATTAAAATATGAAATTTTTACCGGATAAATTTTTGATTAAAATTAGTGGTATATTATTTTAATTTTAATTAATCAAGAGTACATTAAATACTCCGTGAGCATACTACCCCGCATACTACTCCGTGAGCATACTTTCTGATAAAAGTAACAAACCGTTAAATTTGGGGGTCCTGGGTTAACAGTCTTTGGGTCCTTGGATTGAAGGGGGCCCTGGGCTGCAGCCTATAAAGACCATGCCTAAATTCGGCCCTGGCCCAAACTGCTATCACGGAAAGTATATAATCAAAGATGCAAACATTTACACAATGTTGTGCGGCAGTCCGGCGTTGTCAAATACCACACCCTTAGTGTTTGGGCACTCCTAATAAAGATTTCTTCCGATACTAGATGCAAATATCTGTATTCTGAGTGTTCATTGTGACCATTTCGATGCCGTGACGCGTCAGCGCAATATGTTTCATCAGCTGACCCCGCATGAGAGAGAGTTCATTAATTGAAAAGTAGTTTTCAAGTCAGTACTCTCATTTGTTTTATTTCTATATCCATTTGTAACTTACTTACTGACTTCCCCTCGTATTAATAGCCATACCATTAGTCTATTTAAAAATCGTTGGTCATTATTAAAAAGAAATTCTAAAATCATGCTTATTTTGGTTGAAACAATGAAAATACTTTTATATTTTTTCCAACTTCAAGTAAATAATTAAAACGGCTAATTATAAATCATTTAAACAATTTAGAATCTTACAATTTCTCAATTCGGTCAGAGCTGGTTGGTCACATCACCGTATAGTCACTGAAGTGGGCGTCACCTCAGCAGCACAGTTTCAAGGTGTGTTCGGTGGCGGGAAGAACACGCAGAATATCACTTAGGGTGTGTCTAAAAGTCCGACCGGTCAAAGCCCATCGCAAAGCTCATTTTGGAGCCACCAGTGACTGACTCGAAATTTTGACTATGTCCGATCGACCCGGGAACGATGCAGGCATACATAGCTGCCAGCTATTTGCTGGCTTTATTCATTTAAAATTTTCTCCCGATTCGGACGCTCCCGATTCATAAAGTAACGACCGGTCGGCACTAGGCTGCCTCAGTGAGTAGAATCAAAATGGTGGACGAAAGTAGAAAACTCAAGTGTTCGAGTGCCCGATACGTAATAAATATATTTTGGAGAAAGGAGATGGCGAAATACAGGAAGCATCAAGGGACAAGGAATGAATGCGAAAAAGACAAGACGGGTGAAGAAATTTTATGTACGTATTTACAAAATTTTAAATCGTACTAACTTAAATGATGAGGAAACTTGCTGCGACGTCATTTTGAAGCAGAATGCTCACGACCGCGCTGTCCATGAACGAACAAACGGAAGCAAACTGCCGCCGATCGATCGCCGATCGTACCATGTAACCTGTTGGCGACCAGTCGGACTTTTTAGATACGCCCTTATATTACTGTTAATTCAGCTGTTGTAGAAGCTGGTACAGGTTGAACGTCCAGGATAACAAATAAAAGAAAGATCGGCGCATTGCGCTTGCAACAAGTGCCACTCCGCGTGCCACTTCTTCGGAAATCTTGAAAGACGTGCAAAATTCTTTGCATAGACCCCTGTCCAACAAATCGTTTAACAACAATTCTATGTTTGGCCCTTCGTACTCGATGTTCATGAAGATGTGTACCACTCATTGTAGACCAGAATAGACTTCACTGATGAATCCCGCTTGTCTTGTTATAGAAGATGGCCAAGGACGAGTGTGGAAACGTAAGGGTTATTGAAAGATGTTCAGGAGCTTCAAGGCACACGCAATGGTGGGGGTGCTATATCCTACGATTCTCGGACAGCTTTAGTAGTCATAGCGGGCAATCTAACTGGTCAACGATATGCAGATGAGATGGTTAGACCCAACGTCATCTCCTCTATAGATACCATTTAAGGTGGACTATTCCAGCAGGACAATGCGCGACAACACACAAATCATATGGCTATGGCTGCTCTACAGACTGTGGATATTTTGCCTTGGCTGGTCAGATCACAGGATTTATCTCCAGGCTTGTGTGGGACCACAGGATTTATCTCCAGACATAAAACCCCTGGAAAAAATTTTGTGATCAGTCTACATTTCTCAAATGCTTGAAAAAATATTTATTTCGGAAGCATAGTAATAAAAGGCATTTACCAAAACAATTACATAGACAAAGCAAAAGTTCATAACAATTTTCCACTATTTGTGAATATTCAAATTCATCTTATTAATTAAACAAAAATTATAAACAAAGAACATGTAGGGAAATAATTTTGTGATCACCCCTTGGCCCAATAGAAGTTTTCATACAAATTAATCAGCACAATTCAGTGAATAAGTTCATGATGAAATCCTTCAATTGCTGTTTTACATCCATCCAAACGTACGAAAGATGGGACCAAAAAGCTATTCAACCGATTTTAAATTGAGGATCCTCTCTCTTTTGAGGATGGCAACACACAGAGAGAAGTTGCCAGGATCATGCAGTATGCACAGAGCACTGTTTTTCATGTTTACACAAAACATAAAGTTGGACAAATCACAAATAAGAAACGTATTGGACATGCAAGTACCACATCGAAACGAAACGACTCAGCATTAAGACAATTATGCAAGACAAACCGAAAGAGCACTTCAAAGAAAACAAACAACATTTTGAGAAAACACAAAGTTTGCGTCTCAAATCGAGAAACCCTCTCCATCAAATGGGGTTTAAATATTGCAAAGCAAAGACAAAACCGCTCCTTACAAAGAAGCACAGACATACACGACTAGACTGGAACAGGAAGTATACAGGAATTGGGTCACTGCAAGATTGGAAGAAAGTAATTTTTAGCGACGAATCCAGATACGGTAAAGCTAACGGTAAATTCGTCTGGAGAAGGTCAGATGGAAAGTTTCACGATGATTGCCTGTTAGCCCAAGTTAAACAATCTCAGTCGCTTCTAGTTTGGGGATGCATATCATGGTATGATCCTGGAAAACTGTGTGTAATAAACCGCACTGTGAACTAGGAGGTTTATGAGGAAATTCTTGACCAATTTCTCATCCCGTCCGTTGAAGATCAATTTGGTAACAATGAACTTCATTTTCCAAGACGACAATGCTCCGTGCCACCGCAGTAAAAAGATTCAAGAAATATAAAGAAAAATGAAATCACATGCATGAAGTGGCCTCCAAGTAGTTTTCACATGAATCTTATTGAAAATGCCTGGTAGAAGCTGAAAAAACTGGTAAAAGAAAAACTAAAACAAAGTTGGCCGGAAACTGGTGAAATGTACATTCAAGAACTGATAAGCATCATGTCTTGGAGGATCATTGCAGTTATTAAGGCCAGGGGAGGCCCAACAGAATATTAATTAATTATATTTCATGTAGCTATCATAAAATTATTTCCAAGCACCGCAATGATCACAAAGTTATTTCCCTACATGGTCTTTGTTTAAAATTTTTGTTTAATTAATGAGATGGATTTGAATATCCACAGATAGTGGAAAGTTGTTATGAACTTTTGCTTTGTCTATGTAATTATTTTTGGTTAATGTCTTTTATTACTATGTTTTTTCCAAGCATTTGAGAAATGTAGACTGAACACAAAATTCTTTGCAGGAGTTGCATCTGTCGCCTTCCACAGCCACCAAGATGTCATCCTACGCCAACACCCTTTATCATTTCGCATCGAGTGTTTGCGACGACAAATAATGATGGATAGATTGAAGCCTCATTCGATGACACGGTTTTTATGCTTCCTTTGTGCATAATTCACAAAAGAAACAAACATTAATAGCCCCTGCAGGTGTCGTAAAATACATGTAGATCGTTTATAAGCAAAAATAGGTCGAATGATGGCTGTATCATCTATTGCAGCGTTTCTAAACTATGGGTCGCGAGCCGGGAAAAGCTTCTGAAATGAGATTTCTTTTTTTAATTATGTAAAAATTAAAAATTAAAAATTTTTAGATCATAAAAACGAAAACCCGGATAATGAGAAAAATGAGGATTTGTGAACGACTCGTGATAAATTGTGACTATTAAAGTGGGTCGCATTGTCGATCTAAATTGTTTGGGAAGCTATCTATAATATAAAAAAAAGATATTTGATATAGAAGGATTAATCTCCTTCCACATTTTGGAATAAAATCCTAAAAATGAAGAAATTAGGGAGGATCAGTTGTTTAATGAAGAATTAAATTTAAACTTTAAAGTCGCGAATTGCTTTATATCTTGCTAGTATTATGGTTAGTTTTAAATACTAGTAAATCAGATTTGTGATTAAATATTTATTCATAATATAGATCTAACAAATAAATATATAAAATATTTTATGTCTATTGTTGAGAATTAAAATAGTTTTCAATAATGATATATGATGCGTGTATTTAGTAATATAGTAGATGCTCGCTTTGGAAAACTAAAAACACTTCAAACGAAATTCATGAACTTGTATTAATTCACAAGTTATACTGTCTAAGGAAATAAAACTTAGCATGTCCAATTTCAGTGTTTAACTTTTATTGTAATTAAAAATTGGAAATTAATTGGATACGTCCAGGTTTTCTTTCCTTGTACCTATATAACTGATATTTCACTTTGACCTTTAAAAACTTCGAAGTCAACTAATTTGCCATGAAATGCATAATGCATAATTTCAGATCCCACTGAATATGGTTACAGAAAGTCATTTTTAATTCAACCCGTTCAAAACGTGTGCAAAAAAGAAAAAAAAATTCAATCGCATCAGCAGTTTGTTTTACAATATCTCCAATTGAGTTCTACAACAAGGAAGGCGAAGTAACGGGAAGATACAAAGTTAAAAATGACTAAGAATAAAGGCGTTTTCAGATGAACTAGCGTCTGCGAAACAAACATACCTAAGAGCTTAATAAATAAAATACACCTATTTTAATAAAACATACAATCATAAAAATACAAATGCACATGTGAAAAAAACAACGTTCAAATAGCAACAAGCCGCACCTGAAAATGCTTGACGTCAGAAAAAACAACTTATAATGTAAATTCTGACAAGGAAGTTGAAAGAAAAAAAATCATACTGATTAACAAAATGGAAACGAAGGTAAAACAAAAGACAACTGATAATCTTTGATAACAAGTTGCTTCAAGGGGACTTCTTCCATTAGTCATCATCGTCGAACACATTTGTCAGTAGCTGGGCAAAGTTAAGAAAATAAAATAAAAAAATGAAAACTGGAAATCAATGACGTTCGTGGAGAAGGAAACTCGAGATCAATTAATTCTGAACTTTTCGTTTTCTCAATATATGAATATTTTTTACGATCGGAACATTTTCCGTAGTGACGAGCGATATTGGAAGTCGGTCAAAAAATCAATAAATTGTATGAATACGATGAATTTCGCAATGCGCAAACGTGTTGCTCTGGTTTTTTTTTTCGACCATAAAAGCGCGACATCGAAGCTTTCTTGAACTTTGCCTTCTACGCTTATCATATAGAAGTGTCAATAACTGGCGCATTTCCCCCTATTTTCCACCGCTACGTGAGACACTGACTGACTGGCACAGAGTTTTCCAAGAGAGAGAGAGAGAGAAAAAAAAAAGAAACTGGAGATGTTGGTACCATAAAGATCTCGGCGAGGAGGAACAAAATGAATTCAAAACCGAAAGCAAATGTGGTTAAATAATATAAACGAATAAAAAGAAAGAAAAAAAATTAATATTATTTATATTCAGGATTACTAATAAATCATTTCTCATTTAACTGTTCTTTAACAGAGTAAATATCGGGACTGACTATCAGAAAAAATGTAAAAAAAAAGTTCACAGATAAGATCTTTCATAAGTTATGCTGCATTAATTAACAATTTAAGCATTAAAACGCAATTTTAATGCTAATAAATTATAATTTTATTATATAAACTCTATACAGGAGCAAATTTAAATAAACTGTTCTTGAATTTATGGTTCTTTATTGTATGTGTTATTTGTGTTTTTATACTAAATGGAATACGCATTGTAAGATTTGAGTTCTATAGAAAGATTTAATTGCGAGTCTATCTTAAATCATTTTAATGAAAGCAAACTAAATGTGATACTTTCAGACATATCAGCTGAAATAATAATGTTAAACAAAAGGTTTTATTATATTCTCAGTTTATTTCTTTGTAATTAAAAAAAAAATTGGCCGCCTTGTTAAATAATGAGGATTTAAAACTTTCTTATATTTAAACACTCCCCCTCAATAAATTTAGTTAAATTTATTTTTGAAATTTCTTAGTGAACGGTAAAGTAAATAATATTTAATTATATTTTAAGTAAGTATTTTTAATTTAAATATCAAGTTCTTGGTACTTCATAAGAGGCATAATAACGTATTTAATTGTTGGCATATTTCAGTTATCTTTTCCAGACTTTAACAGACTGACAATGAAAAACAAAAAGGCTTAATTAATGTACTGACAACTTTAATTTTTAACATGATGATGTTTTAAGGCTGGACATCATTCTACAAAAAACATGATGCAAAAAACGACACCAAAAAGCATTACGGAAACAGTTTTGCATAGTTGGCACCGGCTAGAAGCACATGCCGGCACTGAAAAATCAGCTGATCATTGTTGTCTGGGCAAAATTTTTTTGCATATTTAAATCTTTACTACAGAGATATTATGAAGTACATTGTCCTGCTAAAAGTATCCGGACACCCCTAAGTTCGTGATGTTCGTGTGGTCTCACCCTGTAGGATGCACGTGACAATATGCATATTAAAGATACGACTCATCCGGTGGTACAGCAGTGACAACACTACTCAGCTTATTAAATCGTTATTAAATCTAAGGAATATGTGACTGCTATCCCACCCTTGGATCCAAATTACTTACTAATGTAGATCTTACCTAGAGGAATCTGCCTACGAATTTCACTTCTTTATATAGCTACCTATAGATCATAGACCAGATGGCTCCCTCTTAATCCCTTAACTCACAATAAAAACCAAAAGAAATAATGAAGTAGGATTTGCCCGTAATACGCTATATTCCGAATTTCAACCTTCTAGTCAAAAAATGTAGAAATTATAAAGGGTGTCCCGAGGGGATGGACGGACAGACAGACAAATGGTCATTGCAAAAACAAAAAGTACGAGGGGTATTCAAAATTTTTTAGCCAGGAACGCTGCACGCAACTTACGAATACCTTTCTTTTAGCACTTTTTCGAAGTACATTCCCTCGGCTTCTATACAAAGTTTCATCCACCTGAACCAGTCGGACATGCATTTTTCTCCAGTCCTGAGAGTGAGCTCCAAAATGTAGTCGTTGTAAGCTGCTAGGATGTCATCGTCACTGAGGAAATGGAACTTCCTGAGCTTCCTCTTGTTTTGGAGAACAAAAAGAAGTCGCAAGTTGGCAAGTCTGGAAAATAAGAGGGGATGCGTCAACATACTGACTCGATTTTCACTCAGTTGTCTATAACGGCGGCATGTGCTGGGACGTTGTCATGATGCCACAAGAAACCTCCTTCCATGTCTTCGGACGTTTCTTCTTTCATTTTTCTAGAACTTTTGGTATGCAGGATGTCACAACAGTGTAACCGTCTTTTTATTTCAAGCACAACAGTGCATACATGGTCAGTGGAACAGAAGAAAATTGCCACCATCACCTTCCCAGTACTCCGAGAACGTTTGCATTTCCGTGGAGGTCCTTGCTCTTTGGGGAGCCACTGTTTGGATTGGCCATCTTGATAGAGGCATGTTTCGTCACATGTGCAGATGTCGTTGATATGTTTTGATACCCATTATTGAACCTTTCGACCATTTCTTGGCACTACTGCACTTAGGCTACTTTCTGCTCTTGGGTCAACAAATGAGGGATCCATCCTGATGAAACCTTCCTGAGTTGCAGGCGTTCATGTAAGATTATTTTAACCACTGATGATCCGATGCTCAGGCTTGTCTCAATCCGCGAATAGGTTACCCGACTGTCATTCGTAATCATATCCGATATAGCACGGGTATTTTCCGGCGTAACTGCATCAACTGGTCGTCCTCTGCGAGGTTCTTCTTCAACTGACCGTGTTCCCTTCTTAAAGTCGTAATACCAGAACGAAACTGTGGCTTTACTCGGAGCTCTGCCAGAAAATGTCTATTGTAAAGTTTCAAAACGATTCACCATTTCTAAGCCTTTGAAAAAATCATAGAAAATCATAGTTGATTCAGGTCCATTGTGTTTTACGTCTATCCGTCAATGTCACTTTGAATTGTGCCATAATGCAATGTGGGACACTCAAATCTTGTACGCGACCATATGATAGGATGAAGTACTTGAAGAAAGTAAAAAAAATATATATATAATAATAATAATTGGGGGGTGCGTGCAGCGTTTCTGGCTAAAAACTTTTAGAGCGCCCCTCGTAGCTCGACTGTGTATAAATTTTAAATATTTATATATGTAAATAAATATAAATGTTTCAGCTTGTCTCAGTCCACTGCAGACCATAGGCCTCCCCCCGGGGGGATATTTGGTCTAATCTTCCGCGCTGACTAGACGAGTTGAGAGATGAATTTTTGAGCTTCTGCCAGCTTTTTACGACTGCTATAAGGTGGTAATAGCAGCCGGGATCGACGGTTTAACGTGCCCTCCAAAGCATGGGGGTCGAGGGGGGGGGGGGTAAGATCTCGCCTCAGTAAATGGTCACCCATCCAATATATAAATATTTATTTTTATAATGACAATAAACAGTATCCTTTTAATTATACTGAAATCAGAGTAAAGATTGTATTGTGTCATGGTTATTTTTCTCATTTTTATTAGCGCTAGAAATTTATAATCCAATGTTATTCTTTGACAGAATATTATTTGGTGTATTAATTACAAACACATTAGTTCAGTTTTTCATTTTTAGTATGGAACGTTTTGGGTAGATGAATTAATAAGGGATAATTATCACTACCATATTAAATAGGATAAATAAATAAATAAATAAATAAATATTGCATATTTCGAATTAAATAGTGCAAATCCCTATAATTTGATTTAATAAAAAAAAAAAGTTTACATTAGTTGGGGCGTATTCGCTTTTTCACTGTTCCAACAACATTGCTTTTATGAATTCGAGATTAAGGAATTCTTTTCCTTGAGCTTTATTATTCTTATGTTCTAAGCACTAATGCCTGTTTCTATTTCTGCACATGCAGATTCTGAAAATTCCGTTTGGAATCTTTGACCTTCATAAAAAGATTAGCATAGGTATTTGAAGTTAACTTCCTTTTGAGAAAATTGTTAAACCTCAGTTTAGAGTTCAATAATTCAGCGGCGCTTTTCAGATAAAAATTACTATCGTAATACCTGGTATTAAGAATATATATTAGCTGGACATAATTTAGCGCACGTGTACACGAAAAAAATTTTCTCTAAATTTTATTCCTTGTTATAGTATCAAAGCTTCTTTATCAATCTACGTACAATCGGTAAATATTACCCGATATCTTTCACTACATACATTTATAAAAGAGCGCTATAAATGCAAGCATCTTTTATATAAATACACAGATGTATTTAGATAAATACACAGATGCACGCACACTCAAAGTATGTTTTAAGAAATTTTTAAAGAAACTTTTATAAAAGTTTAAGAAATTTTTTAGACCAGCAGAATCGAGGTCTAAAAAATGATTTCTATACTATATAAAAATATCGAAAACATCGTGATAGTGGCAAATGATGCTCTGCAAACTGGCGACTTCCATCGTGTGGCTTTGTTAATAATAGAGGATTATGAAGGCGGAATACAATGGCTAATCAACAGTAAATTAACCTCTTCTGTTCTTCAGGCTGAGCATCTGCAAGTCACAATAATTTCGAGCCCTTGATTTCGCGAATGATTTTGAGACCCTTTTGTAGGTAAGTCCGCCGCTCTTAATCCTCTCCTCTTTTGTTAATAAAATATCGTAAGACAAAATCGCCAGTGTGTAAACGCTCATTACACAAACATATACAGGGTGTTAACAAAGTCTGAACACGATCGAATATATCCAGAAATGCTCTTACGTTCAAGAAATAAACAAAAACAACACTGTCTAATATTTTGTGGATTTCTATACAATTGTGCGAAAATTAAACCGCCCCCGGTCTCATATAGGGTGGCAGGGGAAAATTTGGTTTATCGTAATAAAAAGCCGATTGCTTTGAGCTCGATAATAAGGTGAAATTAGAATTTTATTGAATATCAAGACAAAACTAAATTATTAAGTCTCAGGGTTTTGAGATATGCTAATTATTTAGGTAAACTTTTTCCGACTCGTTCGAGTTATGATACTTCATCCGGAAGCAATTTTTATCTATAGTTTCTTCTGAAATTCTTTTTTCACGGAAATGAACGTTCACGATTAAATCGCAGAAAACACTCAAAAAACAAAACAAAACAAAAAAAATAACCCAAAAAACAACTTAATTTGGAGCTATGTCTATAAAAAAGTACGGAAGGCAGTTCGTTTTAGTTTTTTATCAACTTTTTTTTTTTTTTTTGGAAAATTGGACTGAAAGAATCAAAAATAACGTAGTCAAAAACAATAAGAACACAACTACATTGAGGAATAAAATCACTAAATATGGAATGATTAATAACCCTCCTATACATTTGTTTTTAAGTAAATAAATAAATAAATTTTTGATTTCATTATATTTGTTAGATAGTTATTTTAGGAGTTTATTTTTGGACAACCGACTTATAATTTCCTGCAAAAATCATTTTAACAATTTAAAATTTTGGGCTAAAGGTACTCAAGTTTATGGTATTTGATTATCAACACATATTTATTTTTCCTAAATGATAACGATGAAACTCAGACACGAAAATGATAAGGCAACGGAATTAGACTTTTAATTATATTTCAAATTGGAACTAAAATTACAGAGTGAAATGTCTCTGTTCATCTCTTTGGCGACAGTATAGAATTTGGACATTATGAAAGAAACATTCGCTATTCGAATGGCACTTGAATCACGTGTACATGGGAGACGAAGTAATAATGTTAGCGACAAAGGCCTTGATAATAATTTTTGCAAAAATGCGAGTAAATAGAAGGCTGATTACATAACATAAAATTTAGGCTGTTATTTACCAGAGGGTCTTGAAGGTAATAATATTTTAGACAAGAACGTTCGTAACGCATAAAAACGACCAATTTTATCCAGCATATCAAAAATCATACTCACAGCCATTTGGTAATATTTTTCGCCAAAATTACATTTACCAACATGAGCAAAAGTAGCATTTAAGTTATTAAATGTGTGCATTATTCGCAAAAGTTCTGCCTGAAATCATGGAATAAAAATACTGAAATCTATTTAAAGCTCCTTAAAAGAACTTGCGTTCTTTTTAAGAGTCATTTCAGTATTTTTAGAAAAAAAAAAGAGATACCTTGATACTGTTATGAAATCTAAGATTATGTCTTTCTATCTCCGCAGATCTTTTCGTCCTTGTCCATTATAAATAAAGGTAAAGCGAATAAACATTAACATGTTTAAAGGTAATCTGCTCTAGCTTAATACTGCAATTCTCGGGGGTCCGATTTGGAAAAAATGATCAAAAAGATAGCAATTGCACTATCGTGATATTAAAATTAGCATAAAATTTAATCTCCAAGGGTAAATATTAGGCTGCGAGAAGTTCGCAGAATATGGCCTTCATCACTGTACATAACTTGCGAGATTCAAAATATTTCGCCCCCAAAAAAGTGTCCAGGATAATCTTACTTCAGCTTTTACTCCAAAAAACAGGAAAGAGTAAAAAAAAATTCTTCAACAATTGCAATGTTTTCTGCTTCCCTCCGACACCCTTACTAATCCCCCCCCCCAACTCTGATACTGGTACGTACCTTCTGGACGTAACCATTTTCCGCTGATGTTGAACTTAGGAGTGATCACATTAATGTGACTGGACTGTGTATACAGGGTGACCCAAACTTATCAAGCATAATTGTTTAGGAACTTTGTATGGTTCAAATGGAACAAAAAATATCCTATAAACATTACATCTAGTTTCGATCGTGTGGTGAGATATCAACTTTTGTCTATTTTCTTTTATTTAGATTCTTTTCCTAGAAAAAACGTAGGCTTACCTATTTATTCTTAAATGAACTCTTCCTGTTTTGCATATGCCAAACAGGAAGAGGAATCGTCGTACTTGTAACATATGTGAAAGGTATTTTATTGACTTGGCGGTTGATTTGAGCAGTTGCTCATATTGTGCAACACAACGTCGAAGTTCATTATGCCGTTTGTTTTCACAAATGAAGAATATGCGGACATTCATTTTTACTATGGGCTTGCTGCTGGTAACGCTGCAGAAGCCAGCAGGTTGTACGCGGATGCATTTCCTCGTAGGCGCCATCCACATCGGGAGGGGTTTGCTTTAACAACTCTACAAGAAAATAGACAAACGTCGATATCTCACACACGATCGAAACTAGATGTAATGTTTATAGGATAATTTTGTTCCATTTGAACCATACAATGTACACCTCATTCCAAAAGCGTTTTCACTTAGGTGAATAATGTTCGGCCGCTTTACAAAATATTAAACCAGTGAAATTAATCAGTTCAAGAAGTCTAGTTCGAATTGTATTAATTTTGCTGGTTTAAAGCCGATTAGTTTTAGTGGCTTGATGTATTGCAAAGACGCCGAGCATCATTTCACCTATGTGAAAACGCTTTTAGAATGAGGTGTACCTAAACAATTATGGTGGATAAGTTTGGGTCACCCTGTATATTGTATCGATTTTCATGTTTTATGAGTTTAGAGTGCTCTCTTAATTTGTATACTTTATCGAGATTTTATAATTTGTCATTATTATCCATTGACTTTTTACCTGATGTGTTAATCATCTTTGATATTAAGTTGTACCTGTCAGGTTTTACTTATTTCATCCTTTTTTTTTATCTTATTGATAACTTCATTGTTACTGTTTATATTGATCATGTAAAAGGGTATTCCCGTATAATTTGAATAAATAAATAATAATGAGCTAGTTAAACTTTATTTCTATCAAAATTTTATTTCTTTAAATTCACCTTTTAGCTGCTGAACTGCAATTGAATCAGACTCGCCACAAAAAATTACTGATGATGTTGGTGTATCATGAGGGATAGACGGGAAATTTTAGGGGTTCTTTTAACTATCCAAAATTATTTTATTTAATCCTATACTTCATAAAACGTTGAAAGTTTATTTTTGCAGGCGTTGTTTTTGCTTTCCTGCCCATTTGCCTTCCTCCATTGTTTAAACGGCGTCTCAAAATTCAGTTGCAAACAGCAAAACTCTAGATACATATCTAACAAACAGTAGGATTTAGCACCACCTAGCGACAAAATGTAACGTTATTAGAGTCGCTGATGCTGTCAAATTATGAAAAATGTTAAAACCAAATAGAAGTTACCTGATTTTTATATAGAAAACTGATTTTCCTTGTTATTTTTTGTCAAGGTGTGAGTGGGCAGGCCTTCCCTATCATTATATGTTATGAAACGACTGAAACAATGTTAAATTTTGTCGCTAGGCGGTGCTAAATCCTGCTGTTTGCGACTTATTTTTGGGAAGAATCAGAGACAAATGAAAGAAAGAGACTGGCATTGCCCTATTCATTTCGCTGAGCGCTACTGGTGCCAGCGGAAGTGCAGCATTCGCCATGTTACGATTGGCAAAAACCTAAGGTGGCATATATTTTCAATGTAATTTCAGCTGTTTTTGTAGATGATTTCTGGAAGTATTAGTAAGCATAACCTGTTTTCTGATTTTTTAAAAAAACTTTATTGCATAACCTAACGATAACGTATATTTTTAATGACTCCAAATAACTGATTCAATGCCTAACGATTTTTTTAAAGACAAATATTTTAAAATTTTAAATTAAAAGAAAAGGAAGAAATAATACTCAGTTCAATAAAATAATCAATTTATTAATCCACATATTGTAATAAGCAATTGTTTGCGATTATTTCACATCGGCCTGGGTAGCTCAGTGGTTGCGCTATCGCCTTTGATGCCCGAGGACGCGGGTTCGACTCCGGCCGAGGACGACGAGGATTTTTTCAGGGAGAAAATCCTGAAATCACGCACTTCTTTCGGAAGGGAAGTAAAGATGTTGGTCTCGTGTAGTCGTTTGCCGGCTGCACGTTAAAAGAACCCTTGCAAGGCAAAATTTGCCGCCCCTATAACCCTGTCCTGAAATGACCATAGAAGTTGAAAAGGACGTTATTACCAAACCAAACCAAACCGATTGATTCACATGCATTGCCTCGGGCGATCAGCTGTTTCTTGCCAATCCCAATATGGCGGCGCGAAGGCACCACTAGAGGGGAGGTCACTGCCAGTCTCTTTCTTTCATTTGTCTCTGGGAAGAATGGAGGAAGGGTAAATGGGCAGGCTTTCTCTTATCATTGGGTGCGTTAGGAGAACAGCCACTGGTGAATTTCTCGAGAATCAGACATTTCTCCGTGAATTCAAAGTTTTCCAATGTTTTTATTTTTAAGAAGTCACCATTACTTATTTTGCTGCAGCCAAGATGGTTGAGCGAAAAAACTTTTTTCACTGCCTTTTTATGAATGGAGAAAGTGAAAGGAATTAAGTGAAAAAATGTGGATTTTCGTTGCAGTCCCAAACGTCTAGAATTCTCTGATATGGTGGTTTCTCGAACAACAAAGTGGAAATAGTGGGAAAAGTGGCTGTTATCCGAAGGCACCCATTGTAAGCTATGTCATTACGTTTCTCATTATTGCGCTAATGACAGGATTACTGAACAAGAAATTAATCCTCCCGAGGAAGGTATAGGAAATTAATCCTGATGAGCTCACATATTTTTACCCTTTTATCTCACTTTTTAACCTCCCTCCCCAATTTTTTAAATCGAAAAATTGATTTTCTCAAACGTAGTATTTAGAAAGTGTAAAAGAGCTCATTTCTTCTTTCGTTTCTCATCATTTCCGATCGAATGATATATCACATGCCATAAGTTGCCATAGTTATAAAGACCAAGTAACTGCCACCCCCACAACTCTGACCCCATTGGGACAATTTGGCCTAAACTTCAAATAGCCAAACATCTGCAGACAGAATCTCACTCCTTTATAAGCATAAATCTCAAAACGTAGACCTTTTGGTCCCCTCTAATTTCCACCCTCGAAACTCCGACCCCAGTGGGCTAATCAAAATCAATACCTATTTTGTTTGTGAAAAAAGAACAATAAAAAGGATGTATCTCAGTTTGTCGATTTGGAATCCCACATCAAATTACTGAAAGATTTACAGTAAGAGATATCGTAGTCAATAGCTGCAGAAAAAAAGCATTATCATCTAATAACCGACACTATAATATTGTGCGCAAAAAAGACTGAGTTATGATAAACGATTACAATCCTGCAATGTTGCTCGTATGGAATTGTAACAAATATCCAGTTCGTGAGAGAAAAAACAGCTATCCTGAATTATTATATAACAACAAACACCACAAAATTCGAAAAACACACGCAACTGATATAAATTCTACTAAGAGCTTAAGAGGTCGTTTATACAACATCAGACTAATGGTATTGTCGAACCGGCCGTGTGGAGCTTTGGAGGCAAGTGACACTTACTGTTAGCTTAGAATTCCACTGTATGGAACTGATCCTCAAACAACAATAATATGGCTTGATGACAATATCTATCGGAACCTTAGAGTTAAGTCTAAAGAGGATATAATGATATTTGAACCAGATTTTACTGATATTTATTATGAGTCATGGCTTGATGATTATTATCCTAATAGGCCAAAAGATTTGGAACATATCAATTTGTACAATTTCGCAAAAACTATATAGTTAAATTGCAACAAATTTCAACAAACGTTGAATATTGTGTTAGAAGACTGTAAGAAGTATCTGAAAAGAAGATACGACCATATCTCAAACCATTATTTCTATGACGTTGAGGAAGTGCCAGAAAAATACTTCTTTTCGTTCTTAAGTTCAAACTATGTCGAACCGTAGGAGAACTACAGACAGGATGCGAAACCTACATGGAAGGTTTTAACTCGAAATTAAAATGATGAACTAAAGGAAGGCCTAACATATGGCAATTTACGAACAGAATTGCACTATAATTTACAAAAAAACTCGAAATGGTGGAGGCTAAAGTAACTGAAATTAATGTAGAGAGGAAATGAAGAAGACGAAGAGGGCTCCGAAAATCCTTTAGACATGGAAGCCTTAGAAGCTATGAACACTATGGACGATTCTCAACGAATTAACTTTGTAGAGTGTGAACAACCTGATTTACATCTCCAGGGGATGTTAGTTAAACTCAATAATGATTAAATAACATCTGTTTTTTTCTCAAAAGTTTATTCCTGTATTCGGATTTCAGTTATCTATTGTAGTTTACAAGTTATTAACAAAAACATTGACACTGTACAATTGTTTGTTGCAGGTAATTGGAGATGGCAGTAATGATGTGTAACAACCAATTTTTATTTGCGTGTTTGAACGTTCCTTTTGATAAAGCCAACATCCAACTAGAAATTTGAGTGATAAAGCCAACTATTAGATCATAAAATGAGCAAATTAAGTTCATTATGAATTTAAATCCACAAATAGAATATGACTCGTTTGACTATAATTAGGAGGGGCGTTCATATTTGACCTGGACTTTATTGTTTATAAAATTAGGAAACTAAAAAAACACATACGCACCAATTATTTCTCAAAGAACTCTCCTTGCTTCTTCTATACACACTTTTTTCCAGCTTTTTTGGGAGCATTTATACCGGTTTCATGTCAGATTTCCACTCGAGTGTTTTGTGATCCTCGGAGAGTTGCTTAGGGACCCATCTGCAACAGATCTTGTTGAATTTCAGCTTATCGTGGATGATGGTCTCCACACTGCCATTGCTGATGTTCAGTACTGAAGCCAATTCTCGGACATGCATGCGCTGTTGTCTCTTATCAGCTCATTTATTCGTGCGATGATGTCATCATTGACAGCAGTTGCTGGCCTTGCTTTATGAGGTTCATTCTCGCCCTCCTTCAAACTTTTGGCACCAAGCAAAGACGGATGATCGAGGCAAACATGACTAGGTGAACTGTCTTTGAAGTCTCTGATGAATTTCAGATGCTTTCAGACTTTCGTTGTGGAGAAACTTGATGATTAGTCGTTGTTCCACTTTGGTTGACACATCGCTGTCCGATATTTTATTTAAACAAACAATCGGTGGTCATGGCAACCGGATAAGTGGTGCTACATTTGCATGACAGGCGGTAGTTGCCATCCCAACAATGAAAGTTTAGATTTTTGCAACATTGAAATTTATAAAAAATAAAGTCCAGGTCAAATTTGAACGCCCCTCGTTTGACGAAAATCATACAAGAAAGAAAGAATAAATTTGTTCTAAAAGGGATAGGATTATGATGGTTGATCTGCTAGACCAAATTTGTCATTTTTATGCATTACGAACAATTTGTGTAAATTATTACTACCTTTAGGGCATTCTCTATAATAACAGCCTAAAGGACGTTTTAATTTCTTGGCTTTTTTTAATGTTATAGGAAATCGCATTTCCATTTTGTCTATGCCCTTTTGTCAGAGCTTTTTTATTTGCTAATGAAATCTTGTGAATAGGTCTTCTTAGTTTTTGATATTTAAATTTATAATAAATACTTTAAATTTAAATAAAATTTATAAAATTGAAAGTCTAAAGTAATTATCTTAATAGTACATCTCTTATAAGTAAAGAGTTAAAGCACAATGAAGCAGCGATTAAAAATGACATGATAAGTGTTTGTCAAATAGAAATAGATAATTAATCAAATTAGATAGTGTGATTAGCGAATTTAAGGACAAAGTTTATGTTGAAATGCTCATCGATAAAAATGAGTCAAGGCACTTGTATTGTTTAAAAAGTTTATGAACTGCATTCCCATAATATATTAAAGATATTTGAATAAAGTTTACATAACTACGGGATATGCATTACAGTGTAATAACCGTTCGTGGCGTGGCATATACAAGTGTGCATTGCCTACAATATTTGAAAGCATTCAGTTCATTTTAAGGCCAACAAATGGCTGCTAATGATCACATTGCTGGTTTGTCAAAATATCTAGCCACAGCAAATACTTGTTACTCTTTTCAGTCACAGTATATGCAATTGTGTACAGAAAAATATATAATAAACAAAATACAAAAAATTCAATTACAATTTAAATGCATTATATGGATTTCACGTAGTTCAGAAATCCAGCAGAGAAGAATATTAATCGGTAGAATTAAATATGGTACGCAAAAGGATAAAACAATAATATGAAAATGTTTTGAATCACAAAAATTTATAAAGAATAAAGTAAACGGGATTTAAAACGCTTTCTCTAGGTTCAAATTAGTACTGAATAATGATGATTCTCTACGAATCATTTATAGAATATATCAAATCTATTTAATGTAGTATTAATTAATAGAACCAGGAAGGTGTGGAAAAGAATCATTCCATCACCTCTTCATAAATAGAAATTCAACTATACAGCTGAAATATACTCATAAACTTTTGAATTTCACGTGCCCACGACCGAATAAACACAAAGAACAAACCTATAGCGTAGTGACGAAACATTCAGCGGATAGTAATAAAAATATACGACAGCCAAAACTCTGGACACTAGGATAACAACAAAGGAAGAAAAGAAACCACTATTCCACCCTGAATGAATTTTATAAAAACTCATATGTACAGTCATGGACAAAAAAAACGCTCCCTCACTCTGTACTGTTATATTTTTAAATGAGCGTTTAATACTTTGCCACTGAGTCTCTGATATCGTTTAGTTCAGTCAGAAAATAATCTAAATTTTTAACCAATAAAATCATATCATCCTATTTTAAACGCTCATTTAAAAATATAGCAACCCAGAGCGAGGGAGCGTTCTTTTTGTCCATGACTGTACATTTCGGAGCGCTCTGTCACCTTCATCAGTGATAAACACTTGTTAGGTTAGGTTAGTTGTTGTTTCTCACTGATGAAGGAGACAGAGCGCTTCGAAATGTACATTTCACAGTGGCGTATTTAGGGGGGTTTCCTGGTTGCCCAGAAACCCCCCCTTTGTTAAAGCAGGGGCGCCAAAAATATGGAAAAAGAGTTACTGAAAAATAACTTTATAAGCATTCGATCAGTGTTGGATACACGTGTGAGGAGAGGGGCAGAACTATCAACGGATGACCACCTTGTTGTCTACATTTTGCGGTTCCCTGAATCCATGCCAACCAAGCGAAATACTAGGTCCAGACAGACTTGGCGCATCAAATAGAGGCACAGGAAGATAGAGCTGTGAGGAAGACCTTTGCAGATATATCTTCAAGTTTCAAAAAACTATCAGGTGATCGTGGTACTGTTGAAGAGGAATGTCCGTTGTTTAAAACTGCTGTCATAACTTATGCATTATGCTGTGGTCGTAAGCGGCTGTATGTGGCGCAAGACGGTGAGAAAAGGACTGCATGGTGGAACGGTGAAGTCCAAAAAGCTGTCAAGGCAAAGAAGGAAGCCTGTTTGCTATGGCTTGCAAATAAGTCACCTTCGAGTCGAATGCGGTACACTGGGGCGCGAAAAGCAGCACCTGAGGCAGTATCAACAGCTAAAGCCAAGGCCTAGGAGAAGCTCGGGGAGAAATTGGAGGCAGATTATGGTTCGGCGAACAAAGTATTCTGGCAGACCGTGCACCGCCTCCTCCGTGGAAACTATTAAGAGTTCAGATGGCAGGCTTCTGAAAACGGGGGAAAGTGCATTGCATAGGTGAAAGGAATACTTTGCATCTCTTCTTAATCTGGTGACAGTAACAACTGAGGCACATGAAGTGATCTTGGAGCGGAGAATAGTCACAGTGGTATCACCGAAGCAGAAGTCCTGAAGACTGGCAAAGCTGTAGGTGATGAGAAATCCGGTCCGAGATGTTAAAGGCCTTAAATCAGAATGGCATCCTGTGGCTGACTCGGGTGTGTCAGGATGCTTGGATATGGCCAGGCCCCTAAGCAATGGCAGACAGGAATTGTTGTCCCTATCTTCAAAACAGGAGACTGGAGAGATTGCAACAACTATCGAGGCATCTCTTGGCTCAGCATTCCTAGGAAAGTGTACGCTAAATGTCGGAGAAGAAAAGTCGGGAAATAGTCGATTCCAAACTGTTGGAGGAGCTGTGTGGTTTCCGACCTGGCCGAAGCACGACGGTTCACATCCTTGCTCTAAGGCAAATCTTTGAGAATATTCTGGGTGTATGCAAAGATGTCTACGCTTGCTTTGTGGACCTTCGAAAAAGCATGTGACAGAGTTCCTCGGTAGAAGCTCTAGCAAGTGTTACCAAGAGTACGGAGTGGATGGGCAGTTACTGGTTGTATTCATATGTCTCTGTATGAAAGTTCTGAGGCGTGCGTCCGAATAAATGGCATTAAAAATATTATATATTATTCATAAGATATTTTTCCTTTCCATCGAATCTTTATGTATTAAATTAGTTTTTATCCGTTTAGTTTTTTTATAAGATTTATAAGTTCCTCTGTTTCATTTTGTTTTTTTTATCTATCTTTTGTGATGGAAATACTTAAAATGAAAATTTAAAAATAAAATCGGTTAACGCAAGAATATTCTTTTGTGCCAAAATAAAAAGAAACTTTTCTAAAATATTTATTTCTATTTTAACCATTAGTCTTGTTTTTAAAATCATAATTAAAGTTACGTAAGGGGCGCCGAAATCATGTTAGGAAACCCCCACTGCAAAATCCTGGCTACGCCACTCTTTCATATGAGTTTTAATAAAATTTCGATGCTCACTGAGCTGAATTCGATCAAATTTTAACGGCGGAAAGACTATAGTACAGAGGGCGAGTCAAAGTTATGCATTATATGCATAAACCTATTTGCTGTTGCGAATATACTATATGTCGCATATATTTATATTTTGTTATTTTTTTTCATGTGTGATGATTTCATTTCGTCGTTCTGCATGTGGTTTGGGCACCTATAAGATGAACAGCCAGAATTGGCTAAGAGAGAACTTATGCAATAGGAATTTGAACTTGGCCATAACTGCTGAAGCAACACGAACTATTTGTCATACGAAAGAGGAAGGTTCCGTAGATCACCGCACTGCAACCAGATGGTTCAATAAATTTCGCTCAGCTGACAGTAATCTATAGGAATCAGCCAGGGTCCGATAGGCCGCAAACTGTGGAATCCGAGGCTAATCAGACAGCCAGAATTCGAAAATGATCAGCCGATTTGTGCATACTGTGGTTTGTCAGCTTCACGACCTAGGCAAGGTCAAAAAGAGCAGCTGCCTTGTCTTCTGACGAAATGATTTCGCTCAAGCAAACTGCCGAGTGAAAGAGTGGAAGCAACACCTAGAAAACAACCAAAGAGAATTTTTACGTTGCTTTGGAAAGTAGCTCTATTTCCGTAAATTTCGCACATCAAAACAGTGGTTGAGCTGGGGATAGCTTTCTGAAGATGTTGCCAAAAGTAGAAGCTTTGCGTCTGCAAGAATAGTCAGGGGCTTCATTCTCTACTACGAATTTGTACCAGAAGGTCGAATCAACAACGCCAACCTGTACTCTGAACAGCTAGAGTGCATACGTGCCATTTGGAACAGTAATACTCGGCATTGGTGAAGAGTAAATGAGCTCTGCTACAGCAGGACAACGCGAGGCCACAAAAACACTAGGAACTTCAGCAATCAGGAGGAGGTGGTTGATTGGTTAGTTGGTTCTTTAAGTTTAGGAGTGCGTCAACAGTGAGGTCATTTTGCACCCTTTTACATGACTAATATCTTTATACTATTCAGAGGATTCAATATGACTATAATCATTTACACATTCCGTGGACGAGCACAAACATCCGTACCCACAATGGGATTCAAGCCCGCGACCGGACGAATTCGAGAACTGGAATGCTTATGCTCCAGCGCTCTCGGCCATAGGCTAGAGGAGATGGAAGTCGGGTTGAAGAAGTCCTTCGTCTCGAAGGACAAGAACTCGTATCACAGTGAGAACAAAGAACTGGCAAAGAGACTGTTGCTATGTACGAAATGCAAAATCAGCAGGTCTCCCGATTTGTTGTGGTTCTGATTCTGCTGTGGAACTATTCAGAGAGGGCTTAACTCATAGCCTTAAAAAATCAACGCGACGTGCGTCTCGCGAGATTGGCATACCACAACTGATCGTTTGGCAGATATTACGTCAACGTTTATACCTGAAGCCATGTAAAGCTACCCGAGGTACAAGCAATTGTTAAGACAGATAAAGTGGCTCGTCAGAAACTCTGTGAGGAAATATCCTGGATCGAATAGGATACGATGAGACATTCCTGGACAACGTAATCTTCAGCGGTGAGTCAAAATTTGACACTCAGTGGCAAGGTGAACACCCACAACTGCAGATTCTGGGGTAGCGAAATTCCATGTGGAACTTTTGAGCACGTTTGTGATAGCCTAAAAGTGAATGTTTTTTGTTTGTGTCCTCAGCAGTGCCCACAGTGTCTGCCTCGTTCTTTTTCAGGAGAAGAACTATAAATGGTACCATGTATCTGGATATACTCGAAAATTTCCTCATTCCACAGTTAGACGAAGATGTCCATCTACCACCTTACTTCACCAATGAAATCCGAAATTTCCTTGATAACAGCTTTCCAGGTCGGTGGATTGGTCAAGGAGGATCAAATGCATTGCTCTCCTGATTTGACCCCTCTCGCTTTCTTATGGAGTTTCATTAAAGATCGAGAGTTGCTAAACCTTTACCTGCTGATCTTGCTGAGCCAAGCAATCGAGGTGACGCCCAAGGTACTGGCTCGAGTTTGGAATAAAATTGACTTCAGGTAAGATGTCTGGCATATCTCCAATAGAAATCGCATCCAATAAACTTGAAATTGTTTGATAAAAAACTTGATGTGTTTTACTCTAAAATGACACCTCAACCGATTCTATAGGTTATCTGAATAAATTTTTATTTCATTTTAAATTTGTAAAATCCTTTTTTTGAATACCCTGAACTTATATATTAAATTAATATGCTGATATTTTTATTTAGAAAGAGTGAATATCGAGTGTTAGCTAAACCGTTATATACAATTGGTGACTCTAAATGCATACAGTACAACTATCAGAGAACCTTCAACTACATTCGTTCATCATTATTAGCTTACTTTTTTCCTATTTAGAAATTTTGATTATAACGAGGTGAATTTTCAATAGCATTTATATAAATAAATTAGAGATATTCATAGCACAATTAATTGAAAAGTAAATTAAGTACAGTTGGTGACAATGTTTTACTCTAAAGGACGACGATATCAATATAAATAAAAATGCTATTACATTATTAGAATTTTTAGCATATGGTTATTTTTGATATTGAAATAACAAGTTGCTTTCAAGAAATAATAATGAACGATTTGATGAAGTTAGATATTTTCTTTAATAAATGTTTTTTTAAAGACACGAGCTTACGTTGATTGTGTGGTTTTAGAATAAGAGCTCTTCAAATTTATTTTTAATTACAGTTTTTAAGATAAAGTACGAAGAGTTAATAAAAAGTAATTTAATTAAAATATTAAATGTTTTCGGTAAAGATAAAGGGGGAAAAAATCTTAAATTAAGAGCGTTCGATTTTCAATTTAACTTTAGCAATAATATTAAAGATTTAATCTTCGTATAAAAATATTTGCTAAAATAGCTAATAAAATGTTATGAGAGCGTTCTGTTTAGAATATTTATTGTTTTTGCTGAAATGCGTTCTAATTTTTTTTTAATATTCCCTTAAGGAATACCTACAATATTTTTGTTAACATAATAAATATCACACCATTATGAATACTCTTGATGTAAAAAATCACAAAATCAGACCTTAAGAGATTATTTTGTTCTATTACATGAGCTTTTTTTTAAATCCTGAAATTTGAAAATGAATTTGTTTTGTAAACATAGCAGAGAGACAACTGAAGTGTTTTGTTTGCGTGGATTTTAAATCACTCTTATATTCTATTGGTTGCATCACAGCACGAAGAACAAAAAGATATTTTTACTAAACTGCAACAACTCATCCCGGGGCCCCCCCCCATGCATTTACCCGTTCCTTATGGTTAATACAGTTTAATTAATAATATAAGTTTACTGGAGATGAATTCATTCTAAATAGATGGAAAAAGACTTTACTGAATACATTGAAATTATTTCTCAAAATTTTTAATCCGGCTTATTTACAGATTAATTTTAACATGAAATATAATATTTGCCAGATATATTAGATTAAAAAAAAACTCCAATAGATTTCTATTGAAGTTTCTTTAGAATTAATTTGTTTGAGATCTGTTTGTTTATTGAAAGGTTTGTTAATACACTTTTGAATGAATACTAAACAAATAATTAAATTTTACGTATCACTTTAATGAAACTTGCATTTAATATCAATCGAAACACTTTCTTTATTAATTTCAGATGATGCACTTATATTACGCTGCAGATTTTACTTTGAAAGAAACAAGAAGAAATTATATTCTCCAACTTCGTTAAATAACGTTCATGCTTTTTATATTCTCATCTTTTATAGCTTAATAAAGTATTTACGCTTTTATCATCTATAATTTGATTCTAAAAACCTTATGGCTTTGTCCTTTCTATTTGATGTAATCATAACCAAAATTTGCTTCTATCCTTTCAATGCTAGTTAAGGAGGAACTGCTTTCTGCAGAGCTAAAAAAAATGCACATTACGGAGAACATATTCAAATAATAAACTGTTCCTACACTATACAATGGATCGCGACTCAAAACAAAGCACGTAACAGATGAATTGAAAAATAAAGCAATAGCCTATTTCTTGGTACACAATAACTTATTATACAATATGAAAACGATGGGAAAAGATCATAATGAGCATTAGAACAACATAATTTTTGCTACGATTGTATACTTTGTTTTAAATTATTTTGTATAAATGTGTAATGAAATGGAAGCGAAGAGAAAGCGAAGCCTAGTAAGTATCTAAGCCTAACGCTCGAAACAAAACCGCGCTTGGGTAACACTTTTGTTTTGGTTACATATGTTTATGGAAGCAAAGAAACATAAAATTTTGTATCCATTTCTCCCCTTTTCTGAAAAAACCATTCCCTTTGTTTACTTACCGATTTATTTGTTGAATTTCGTTTGGCTTTCTTTCTGTTAGAAGGGCGCTTTTTTTCTACTCACAACTCAGTTAATTTCCTTGGCTGGTTGCTGGCGATAGTTTGGAGGGTATAGCATTTTTCAAGTTGTTTCATTCTCAAATCTCAATTTTTGATAAATTTTCGCAGATTACAGAGATATTTATGTGTATCTAAGTAACTGCATTAACTAAAGATTAGCCCTTAACAGACCTTATCCCTCCAAAAAATATCAGATACAGCTTGCGATATCATTCGTAAACTTTAATGTAATACTGAAGAACTCCTTTAAGAGAGTCCCAGTCTTCACAATATTAATTTCTATATGAATTGGCTTTATTTAAAAAGTTAAAATTATTATAACTGTTTAATTTTTAAACTAAAAGCTGAAACTTATTTTGTTTAATTATTATCAAAACTCTCCTAAAACAATACCTTATTTTTCTTTGTGAACGATGGTTATATGAAGTGCTCTTAAATGAAACTTAATTAGGTAAATTATATTTAAGATAAGTAAGTCAATTTAGAAAAGAAATTAACGTTTAATTACACCTAATCATAACTTATTCTGAAATGTACTTTTATAGGCGAAAGTTAGAAGCTATTGAATGTTGCAGGTGCTCTTAATAGTTAATCATCAAATTAATTTCAAATTTCTCGAAAAAATCAAACATTTAATTGATTCATTAAATTTATCTTCATTCAGAAAGCAATTGTTAAAATATTCTTAAGGTTTAAAGGTTTATTAGACACCATTTTTATTAATCTATGATCGTTTCATAAACAATCATTTTCATTAATGTTTTGTCATTTCTTAACAATTGAAAATTTTGCTGAAAATTTGAATAAGGTCCCTTAATAATTATTAATTAAATGATTGTTGTGGGAAGAGGATCCAAAATTTAATATAGTATAATATTTATGACCCAAACAAGTAATTATATAACTCGCTTAATCCCACCAGGAAACTATGTAATTCAAACAAGTTTCTTAATCATAATCCGTAGATGTATAACAATAATATTATAATTGAATTTTATTATTAAACAGCGTTATTTTCAATTATAGGATGTTGTTTTTCAACGAAAGTAAATAACATTAGGAAAAATTACGGATTAAGCAGTGAAAATAAAATTATTTGTGGTTACCATGCACTAGTCAAATTTGTCTCTATTAACTACAATTTTTTTGTTTTTGTAATTTTAAAGGAGATGAATGGCGTTGGCCAAGGGCGGCTCTGCCATCACCCAATTTCTCACCTTGTTTCGATTCTCCCTTCTCCCTCGATTAATGCGTTGGAATTGTCTATCAAAGTCCACACCTTTGTAGAATGTCTGAACTGTTTGTTTTTCGTAGCCAATCAAATTGCTCGTTATAAAAGCTTCCTATTAGAAACGGCGCTTGGTTTTAGTAACATGAACTGCTATTGATGGATTGAAGTTTTCCTGTTTCTCTTTTTCTCCGGTTATAGTCATATACCTTTCTCCCATTCTTTGTTTCTGTTAGCTCCTGGTTTCTTCCTCCACCATCTTGGAGACCTACAGACACTACCCCACATACTCCATATTTAATTCCAAGGTGAGTCCTCATTTTTCCGCTTTTCTTCGTTCTTTTTCACTCGATGGCGGTTTTAACCATCCTCCTTGTTCTGCCATTCGCAATCTAACTAGCTGAACAATTATTTCTATCTAAATCTTAGTCTCAATCTTATCGGAAGGGCTTTCGTTTATCAAATGTAGGCAATTTGTCTCTATCTAAGCCCAACGCTGTTGCAGGCTAATAAGCCTATATGGCAACAGGCTGATAAAATGACCATCTAATCCAGAACAGTCGAGGGGGTTCCTTCTATTTACACTGCTTCGCTCTCTATCGCAGTTTATACATTCACCATTTTGGCTACAACTCGATTGCTAACAGCTCACTTAAGCCTACTAAGTTCTCCACTTAATCTGGAATTGCTGGCCAATCAAAAACTGCCCAAATAAAAAAAAGAATGCTAATTCCCAAAGAATGAAAAAAATATTAACGAAACCTTTAGGACTGAGGGAAGTCAACAATTATTAAATCACAATTACATGAATTGCTCTATTCAGAGAGAAAAATCGCAGCACAATACACAGAAAAATATATCAATACACTTCAAATGAGCCACACTTTAAAGCTTTCATGACTGGTTGAACTTATCATCATGATTAATGAAGCCAATTCGCAAAAATCCTAATGAGCTCAATGTTACCTACAAATATCCAACAAAAAATCTAAAGATATTTTCTAATATACCTTGCCAAAAATAAAAAAGAAAATAAATTCAAATTTAGTATTTTTTTATTCTCTTATTATAAGCATACATTCGAGAATACCTTTATTAAAATAATCAAAGAGCGGTCGTTTATTGTTTCTTTACGCTCCTTTAAAGGAGCGGGAATTTTTCTGGATTTTTTTTTCTGCAGTGTTTCACTCCAATAGCTATACCGACTTGTTCAGCAGTTAATTTATTTGGTGATACAAGATAAATGTTTATCAATAATAAGTCTATCTTAAAATAATTGATTTCTAAGTGTTATCACAGAGATTTAATGAAATCTACTCTTATGATATAATGATGGAAAATAAAGAGACTGTATCTCGGTTATCTTCAATGTTTAGGATTGTAAAAGATTACGGAAAATCTCAGTAAAACCCTAAATAAATCTTGAATAACTATATATTTACAGATATGATATAATATATGATAAATTTTGTTGACGTTTGGAAGCAAATTTTATTTTTATAAATATATAAAAAGAAACATTTTTCTCCTTATAAACGCACAAAAAGATAACCGAGATACACTCTCTTGCACTATCAATAACTCTTGCACTATCAATAAATGTTTATATTATTAATTTCTATAAAATATAATCTACATTTTACATTTCTATGATAGTAACAAGAATAAACTTACTATATTCCAAAAGGCGCAAGAGTAAATTCAGAATTTAAAACTACTCTTTTTAGCATGTTTTATTTTATTTGACATGCATTTATAAAGAATAATTTCTGTTAAAGCTTCTAAGTTATTTGTTACTTTCGTTTTGGTTTCTACACTTCATAATTCTATTGTGTAGCAATTTCAGATCGAAGTGAAATAAATGCATTAGGCATTAGGAGACAAAGAGGCATTAAAGCGATTTGGAAGAATCTTCTTGTCCTCTTTGTCTAAATTGGCAAATTTCTAAGTTTTATTAGACTAAAGATTGAAATATATAATATAATAATAATAATATTTAACTTAAAATCTCGTAAAAATACTGGTACGCTTTGAAACGCAAAATGGAAAAGTGGGCTTTGTTTGCATCCATCCAATAACACTGGCCAACAAAATTTAAGATTTTTCTTGTGACAAAATGAAAGTGGGTGATTTTTTGGTAGTATTTTTTCTGCTGATTACGAATATAATTTTTAAATTTCTCTAGCACGCACAGCTTTCTTGTTTTACAATGAAACATTTTTAAATCATTCAGTGTTTGGGGCCTGGTAAATTTTCTTGCGGCCCCAAAATATGGATAGTTTAACAATGCAGCCGCTTCTCTTCACTCCCATTACTTTAACATAGAAGTCTCGAAGTGCATAACTTGGAAACATGACGTGATAGAAAAAATCTAAAAGCAGATTCGGATTCTACATACAAATTACTACTAAGAACACTATGTGTGGTCTTAGTCACAAAATGCGTGTTGACTAGTGTAATTTTGTACTAAATTTTAAATAAATGCATTTTAATATAGATATAGTTTACCTAATTGGTCTCCTCCTTCAGTTTATTTTTAAAAACTAGACTGCGCTAATCAAAATTTTTAAAAATTAAATGCACCTTAATACAGGGTGATCCAAAAGTTGCGCACATTCAAATTCGATTGTCTCTAAATAGTGTAATAGTTGAAAAGTCTTATCGGCTACTTTGAAATTTTTATATTTTGATCATATGTTGTAAAAATATACATGTGTTATATAAATACTATATGAAATAGTATTACCTAATATAGTCTGGTTTTTATTAATATCGACTTTTGGATCACTCTGTCGCATATGATTTATCAATAGCCCTTCAATGGAATCAGGAGAAAGGGACTATAAGAAATTTTTACGATGACCTTGTTCTGCCCCTGTATTAATAATAATTGAAGTAGTATATCAAAAAGAATTTGTGTTAAAAATATAAAAAAATGGGTTCGAAACTATTTATAGAAGCGATTTATAAAGTTTTTATAACGTTAGACAATGTCACATAAAAGATACACAAATATCTTCTCAGGAATTCATCACTGGCAACAACTTTGACTATTTGTAATTATCTAATCCCTGTGTTATGAAATAAATATTACACAACGAATTTATTATTTATACTAATACAATCCATGTTCAAGAAAAAAGATATATACTATATCTTCAGATGAAAAAAGCTGCAGCTAAGCGACGCAAAAGAGGTTTTGATAAAAAAAAATTTCTTTTACAGATTAGGTCAACAACAACTTTTTAGAAAAATGTATTATTACATCGTCAATTGTATTAGCACTATTCCAACTTCCTGTAAAAATTCATAAAAAGGAAAAGATATTTATGTCAAGTTATCGCTTTGAGAATGAGAACTTAGTGATAATTGAAATACAGGGTGTCTCAGAATTCATTGTACAAACTTCTAGGGAAGTAGTATGGGTGATTCTAAGCAAAAAAAGTTCATATGAACATGGGTCCGAATTTGAACGATAACTGATATATGAACAGAAATAAAAATGCCGCCACCAAGACCATCAAGTTAATAACTCAGGTTCTGTAAAGCCTAGATGAATGAAATTTGGAGGAATAACAGGATACATAAGACTGTGTATACCTGTAAAAGTTGATCGAATTCCAACAAGAAGTTTCCGAGTTACTCATTCAACATCATAACACGTGCTCACTTGTGAGTACTAACTAGCACTTGTTACAATTTGACTGTGTAACTCGGAAATTTCTCGTTGGAATAATTTCTCGGAAATTTCTCGTATACACAGTCTTATGTACCCTGTTATTCCCTAAATTTCATTAATCTAGGCTTTACAGAACCTGAGTTATTAACTTGTTGATCTTGGTGGCGGCATTTTTATTTCTGTTCATATCTCAGTTATCGTTCAAATTCGGACCCATGTTCATATGAACTTTTTTGCTTAGAATCACCCTTACTAACTTCCCTAGAAGTTTGTACAATGAATTCTGAGACACCCTGTATAAATGTATGAATGGTGAAAATCTCTTTTACATACAGGGTATCTCACCTAAAGTGAACCAACAGCTAACTTCTAAAATTAAAATCTGATAGAGTTATTGTACTCTATGTGAGGGATTTTTATGTGTACTCCAGTTCCAAAAAAAAAAAGAAACAAAAAACGACGCCATTTTCGAATATGGAAGTCAACTTTGAAATGTGCAATGGAAACCCCTATTTTTAATGGTATTTTCAGATTGTACACAACATATGTTTTATTCTTGGTGTTTTTTCAAATGATCCAACCGTTTAGGAGATAGAGGCACTGAAAATGTGGAACTTTCAAAGTTTTGAACCCAATTTTATCGATGAAGACAAAGAGATATGGGGTGAGTCTTAGAGACATTCCAATTCTACTTTTTGATAGTTTTTAAGAATCCGAAGCCAGAATTTCAAAAATCCAATATTTTTTAAATACATAGGCAGAGTCAGATTTATATTTTAGAAATTAGCTATTGGTTCAGTTTAGGTGAGACACCCTGTATACGTCGTAAAAGAATCTCTCCCTCTCTTTTTAAAATTAAATCCAATTTATTTTAATAGTACGAAAAATCCTTAACGACAATATAGAATTAAAAGTGTAACGAAAATCATTTTCTAAATGACAACTTTAACCTGACCGACGAAGTCATACTTCAATTAGTATATTCACGAATTCCATATATGCATTCTTTTATGAATATGTAAAAGATATTTAACTTATTTAAGGGCCTTCATTTTAAAACACAAACCTTGATTAGTGAATTAGAAATTTTTATTGGAATATATTAATCAATATCTCAAATACGTTTGGTCTTATTAAATGTCTTCATAGCTTATATGTGGTGATTTTAAAGCTTTTATATTCATTCGTGCGAAAAAACACTTCATATTCAATAATAATTAATTTATCTTATTTATAAAGTTATCTGTGTTCTTACATTTGTTATTCATAGAAAATATATTTAATAATAATCTTTATATACAAATCATCTTTTATCATGTCATGCTTTAATCGCAAATTAATTAGGGGAGAACGGGGTAATGACGATAGCCTAAGAACAAATCACAATAAAATCAAAAGGACATACCCCTAACACACCATTTTTGATATATAATAGCGCGGGGTGTGCACTTTGAATGAATTAAGGGATATCTTTTTATTTGTCATGGTTTACGTGTAAAAGGAGAAAATTACGCTATCGTGATCGGTGTTCCCCCGCGTGATGGGTAATGGCGGTCAGAGTTTTAGTTGCATAAAAACACATTGAAAAAAACATTGATTTCACAAAACATGTAAAGAATAAATTAATAGTCAAAGTTATTAATTATTTATTGTATATTTCAACTGAACTCTAAATGAACAAAGTTGGCTAGATAATAGCTAGATAATAAATTTGAATACAAACAAAACACAAACGAAAAACTTCTATAGGAAACGAATGTGCAACGAATACAAACACTTTGGAAATTCATACTGAAAACCTCTTGCACACAAATCCTTCTGCTACATCCCATCTAGAACATCTAGAGCAGGTTTGATGTGCTCACATGATGCAACAAGTTGATCACTATCAACTTCACCATCACCATTTTGAGATGGTGATCTCGCCCAAAATCCCCACATAGACAGTACATCTTCTTCATGCTCCACACAATCACAGTTGACTTTATTGACTTTGTTTTGTATTAGACCGATTGACTGACATTATCCCAAGAGCAAGCCATATTTATAGATGTGAAAACAAAGCAATTATCTGTGTTACATTTAAAATGTGCGCATAAATATTAATGCTAAGGTATAAAAAAAACAACGAAAAAAATTGCATACACAAGTGAATTCGTAAAAATACCGTTGTTCAAAGAAGTTAATTTCTTAAAAGGAAAGACAGTGAATACAACTTGACAGCACTTCAGCCAAACAGATAATGCCAAAGCGGCGATCACTCGCCAGTAATTCCCCATACGGCGATGAGGAAGCAGCATGTGCTAGAACGTTTCCATTACAAAGTAGATGCGACCAGCATTACCCGCTGATCGTCATTACCCCATTTCCCCCCTATTTCTACCGTAAACAAATTTATCAGATTTTATTAATATGAAACTACCACGGCTCTGAGTTAGTTAGTACTAAATATAAAGTCTATATTATCCGAAATTTTGAGTTTACGACTATCCAAGAAATATTACAAATATTCACATATTCACTTTCTATTTGAAAGTTCCGTTCATTCTTCAGAATGAACGTCTTTTCCTTTTGTTTTTTTTAATTGATGGATAATATGCTGACATAAGCGTTTATTTAATTGTCAGTGTGCTTATCATTTGGAGATTCAAGAGAATAACTTGTATCTCCACTATGATTATTGCATTTATTATTATATTAACAAGGAAGGGTTAAATCACCTCTGGATGGGGCATATGGGCGTTATCGTATATGTATTGCGCATTATCTATAATCAAACTGCAAGTATGTTGCCGGCAACATTTAACATGTTAAGAACTCACATGTAGCCAACCTATTCACCACTTCTCTTGGGAAGACTTAATTTATACTGAGCATTGCTTGTTCATTGTACACTACGTATATTTGTTTATTAAACGATTACTGTTTTCATTGTTCTTCTGACGTTTCTATTTAGTGGTGACAATCAGGAGCACGTTCAACGAGTTCTGGATATAAAATATGCCAAAAAGAATAAAATCAAGTATTCCACAATAACAAGATATAATAAATTCAAATGTATCCCGTGATTGCAAAGTCGCCATCAGTGAAGCAATTCAGTAACACTCACAGGTTAGCATATTTTGTATCTATCTGTCCACAATTTCTGACTTTATTATTATCTGCTGAAAAGCATATATTGGTTTCCCTCTGCCCATCCTTCAGTAGTCCTAGGATTTCTCGAGAACGGTTTAAGATATTCAAATTCTGTTTTCGCTATTCAATAAATATCCTTCCTGAGCTTACCTGATTAGAATATCATTTGAAATCGGTCTAACAGTCACGTGACTATTGAGACACCCCCCTCCCATTAAAATTTTTCATTTGCAATTTATGCCATGTTATACGTCATTCGATCGGGAATCACGAACAACAAACGAAAATGACATTCTTTTCGATTTTAGAAATGCTACGTTCGAGAAAATGTTCCTGAAAAGAACTTTAACGATCCCCTTATTAGAAGTTTTAGCTAAAGCTACATATATCCGGCCAGCCGGCCGTCATTTGCACGAAAACATGAAAACGGACGAATCTCGGCTATATCAACTTTTGATCCCATTAAGCACGTACAGTAACGTTAAGAATACCAAGTTAGGGCATGTGATATATCAATCGATTGGTACTGACGAATCATAAATGAATATAAACGTTACTTTTTGTTTATCATTTAATCATTGTTTAAGTGAACGTGGAGCACGCACCCATTACTTAGCTTTATTGAGGCACAAGCTCGTTTCGTTTTAACGATTCAATTAGGTTGGCAGACAAAATAACTAGGAAATAAATAAATAAAGAAATAATTTTGTACACTGAAAACGAAATTGAAATTTCGTAAACATTTTGATGGAATAAATCTATGAGACGTTTAGTCAATGCTCCAGCACTCGCATTTGTTGTCATCAGCATAAATTATTTATTCATACTGTAACTATACAAGAGTCGACTAAAATTTTGGTACGTCATTGACATGTTTATTAAGCAGTATATATTGCCGGCTCGGTGATCGACAGGTTCGAATGTTTATTAAGCAATGACCTAGCGAGTCGCGCGTTCGAATCCCGCCGAGGGCATGGATGTTTGTGTTTGTCCCTTTTCTAACATTTCCTCTCGTGAGGTTGGCGTCAGGAAGGGCATCCGGCCGTAAAATCATCATTGCCAAATCAAAAATTAACACAGCGACCCCATGAGAAAATGGGAAAAAGCTGAAGAGAAACAACAACAACATTAAGCAGTGTATATTATAAATAAGTGGATCTCTGCATCCGTGTTAAACTGCTGGTTCCCACATCTGTTTCTAAATTAGAATAACACCGCTAACATTACTAAACTGTTAGACTTGCTAAATTGGCTACTAAGTTGTCAATAGCTAATTATAATCAGGCCTATTATAATCAATAGCTACTTGCTGTTAGACCTATTGTTGCGATAAGTTAATTGCTTCTAGGATTATTAGAGTCAATAGCTTATTACTGTTAGTGCTAATTTAAGTAGTTCGCTTAGATGCTTTCAATGGGATGGGTTGTTAATAAACAAAATTAACGAGGTCAATCAAGATAAATATGATTCTAAGGTTTCCACTTTAAAAAAGAAATTGTCTGTATTGTGGTCTGTCGTTTCTAACTTCGAACTAGTTACCTCTCTTAACGACGCATACCTATTAGTTAAAAATGAGTTTTCACACACACCTTTAATAAAGACGAGATGAATGTACTAGAAAAAAGGTCTGAAATTCTCTTTTTCCAACAGACGAAATCCAGTCGAACAGCCGATTGCTGACGGTATTCTTTCTTGCGTGTTACAGATTGAAGGCAATTTATCCGACAGGAAATATTCAGACTTGCAATCCACAAGAACAGAGTACACTATTATCAAAGGCTTAAAAGAAAAAAAACTGTTTTTACCTTAAGGCTTACAGAGGCAGCACATTAGTTATTTTATACATATAAGCCCAACTATGTTAGTAGAGTAGAATCTCTAATCAACAGTGGTCCTTACACTAATGTTTATGTTTTTATTTATTTATTTATTTATTTATTTATTTATTTATTTATTTAAAATTGTAAGCAACAGGCTGAGTGCCCTGTGACAGCTTACAGCTAAGCAATTACAATGAAAGAGAAATTAAAGTAAAATAAAATTATAGATTATATAAAAATGAAAATATTAAAAAGTAAAAAATTTGTAATCAAAGAAAAATAGTCAAGAATTACACAGAATGAGTGAAATATTTTTGATAATAATTATTTTGAAATGGTTATAATTCATTGCATTGTTATCAATCAGATTAGATAAAATATTGCATAATTTAAACATTCTATAGAAGAGTAAATTATTTACAATTGTTTTCTTTAATAAAGGTAAATAAAAAATTTCACTATTTCGGAAATTGAGCTTAGGTACACGTAACTGGACATAATTAAAAAATTTAGAAGAGTAAATGATATTATGATAGAGCTTAAATAAATATCAAACATCAAATATAAACCTTCTCTTACATAGTTTATCACATGTAAAATATTTTAGAAGTATTAGTTATATGCATAGTATTATTTAAAGATGTTGGATGAAAGAATTTGAAAAGATTATGCAAGAAATTTGTTTGTACTTTTTCCAAACTTAATTGCAATGTAACATGAGACGGAGACCAAATGGTGGAGGCATATTCTAATATTGGTCTTACTAATACATTAAAAAGAAACACTTAAAAGTTAATATTACTAACGCTTAGAGAATTTCTAATGATAAAATATGTAGTTTTAAATTGGTAAGCTTTATTTGTAATAAAATTAATGTGGTTATTGAAAGATAGTTTTGAGTTGAGTATGACTCCTAGATCTTTAGTATTTGATTTTCGTTGTAGAAGAGTGTTATTTAAAATATAATCATAAGTGTGAACTGTTTTTTTTAAGTGAATAAGTGATACAGTGACATTTATCATTAACTGACATTTTATTTTCACTACACCATGATTCAATTGATTGAAGATCAAATTGTAATTCTTGAGAGTCAATAGAAGTACTAATAATTTTGCCTATTTTAATGTCATCTGCAAAAAGGAATAATTAGGAATATTTTACTGATTCTGGGACATTATTGATAAATGTAATAAAAAGTAGAGGTCCTAGTATTGATCATTGAGGAACACCTGAGGAGGAGATAAAACTAGACGAATAGATATTATAAATATTTACATAGTTGATTCTGTTAGTTGCTTATGAGAAAATCCATTTGATATAATGAAGTTGTAAATCATAATTGATCAATTTCTTTATGAGTAGAAACTGATCAACTTTATCAAAGGCTTTTCAAATTCGATATAAATTACATCAACTTGTTTGTTTTCATTTATACCATCTCCAATAAAATGTACATAGTCCAGGAGGCTTGAGACAGGAGGTTACCAAATATCTGTTACTTCGATTTGTGAATAAGTTCACAAGGCAATTAGAGATTGTCCTATACTGGTTCCAAAGAAGGAAGCTTATAAGTTTACTGTTCTAATCCACGTTTTCCTAGATTATATTGTTTGGCTAAAATTCATAAGACAGAGAATCCTATACGAGACCCTTTGTCTCCAACATTAATTCTCCTAGTTCAAATTACACTGTACAACATGAAAATGTCCTTTAGACGTAAATAAGTGTTTCTAGTATATTTTTGGCTGAAAATAACGAATCTGTAATTATATTTTGTTTACCACGCACCATTTCCCAAAAAATCCACATTTTAGCTTTTAACATATATATATTGTGGCATGTATAGAAGGCGCTATGCGACCAGTTCCTCATTCTGAAGATCTTCCTATATCTACAACTCCAGATAAATATACTGTTGATTCAGAGGAATACACCTTCGATGATCCAAACCATCAAGATCCTGACTTTCAACCATCTACATCTGTGACATGTTCACATCATGAAATCACACATGAAGAGCTTAACGATGGAATGGAAGTATGCTAGCTGAATATTGCTGGTCTGTTATCAGGGACACACCAACAGATCCCTACAAGAGGAAACGGCCAAAAAATTATTTTAGTATTTGTGTTTTCTATAATCAAGCCTCTGTTATATTTCTCTGAGAAATGGGACTCCTACAAAAACGGTATGTGATAGACCATTTTGATTTTGATATATGAATCAAGCACCTTTTGTTTATACAGAATCACATAGTTTCATTTAAAGGACAGAAAAAAAGTTCAAATATGTTGTACAGTGTTATTTAAGTTTCTTATCAAAGAGTTCGGAAAATTTGATCCTACATTCGATAGATTCTCAGTGAAAAACAGCTTCGAATTAATTTCGAAAATTAAAGATATTAAGTTAAACGCAGACGAAATACCTGCCTTCGTCGATGTTTGTTTTCTTTTTCTAAGAGTTCCTGTTGACATCACTATTGGTTATCTTAGGAACTTCCTATATTCTTCTAAAGTTCTTCCCCCAAAAAATCAACGAATATATCCGTTTAAAATGAGGCATGCATGCATCAAAATTTCTTTCAATTCGATTTCAAGTTGACCTCGGAACAGCTATGGGTAATAGTCCATTCATCGCTAATCTCTTTATGAATGAATTCGAGAACCAATTAGCTAAGACCCTCTCATATTTCCCCCGTATTTAACCCAGGGTGACCAGATTGGGCGATAAACCACAAATTGGGCGTTTTTTAATGGCCATTTGTGCTTAAAATTTGATTTGTACGCTTTGCGGTTTTTTTTTGCAAATAAATCAAAAATATGTGAAAAATACATTGGGCGAATCATAATAAATTTGGGCTATTTGTGCGTTTTTTGTTCAGATGGCGCTTTGGTAGCAGTATCAGTCATGAGATAAGTCTAAAACTAATAAGTCATACAGGCTGACGTCATATTATATTATCCAAGTCCAACTATAGTAATACTATTACTGCAATAGCGTCATATGACACCAAACTACTATACATTATATACAGGGTTATTACAAATGATTGACCCGATTTCATAAATTCACTGTAGCTTTATTTTTGACATATTGTCACCATACTTTGCAGACATATGGAAAAACCCAAAAAAGACGTACCACACCTTGTGCAGCATGTCCCTATCAATCTTTTGAAAAGCACTGTTGATACGAGCTTTCAGTTCTGGTGGGCTTATTCGTAAAGGAGGAGTAAACACTCATTCCTCTTTCACATAATCCCATACAAAAAAATCGCAAGGGGTTAGAGACTGATATGAATAAAACTCAAGCACAACAAAACAACTCACTACTGTGCTCTCGTGGTATAAATCAGAAGCAAACCTGCAACAACAACAACAACAAAAATAAAAACTTTTTGAGTTTTTCTAGACTTTTTTTTTTTTAATTTCTTTTAATTTTTCAATTATTTAAGAGAAACGTTGTATTTATTTTTGGACGATAATTTTGGGCGTTTTACAAATATTTTGGGCGCTTTTGTACATAACTTTTGCCAAACGAGGGCGCTTTTTAACAAGAAGTATCTGGTCACCCTGATTTAACTTCGCTCTTTTTGACACCAATCAATGCGATATTAAGTCTTTGCTCAGCGAATTAAATAGTAAGTTTCCAACGATCAAATTCACCCATGAAGTTGAGAGCGATAAACATCCCCCTTTACTAGATTTAAACCTTATTAGGGTTAATGATAGAGTTCGAGATTTAACGAAAACCTACCAACAATCATTGCTATATTATGAACGATTCCGTTCACTGCTCTAGCCATAAACATGCTACCTTCCACGCTATGATCCAGGGCCTTCTTAATGTTCATTTATTCAACTACAGGTACCAAACTGAATTGAGAAATCTATAGCAAGGTTAAATCTCTTTCCAGATAACATTATCGACAACTCCGTAGGCATAAATTTCTTTTAAGTAGAAAGGATTCCATGACGTTAACTCCAGAGACTACAAAACAAAGATATCTGGTGTCATTATTTCAGAATTCAACAAGGAAATGGTTTCTAGTTCTAGAATCCGTCGAGATATCTATATTGGTCTTAGATATGTGAAAAGAAAATAATCAAGAAAACACGAGTCTAAATTTAATAGTGTTATGATGCAATTGACTAAGAACCTGAAAAAGAATTTAGCGCTTGCAACTTGAGGATTGCATTCAAAAGTGGGAATATTTTGAAAGCACTCTTAGGAAATCCTAAAGACGCCATGCCACCTCTGGAAAAGCCGGGAATCTGTCCATTTCACTGTGATGTTTGTGAGAAAAATTACGCCGAGCTAATAAAGAACATTTAGCTCATGTAAGATAGAGCTTTACATGATGGAACATCAAGCATGCCAAACATATATGAAAACTGGTCATGATATTGGTTTAGATAGTTTTAAGTGAATTAGGTCTGTCAATACAAGAAATTAATTATAGAGCTTTGAGAATGTAGAAGTTTATAAAAGGGATTCTAAAAAATTGTTAAATATGGGACAAAGGACCAATCTCAGACACTATCTGCTTGATTTATTAAGTAGCGGAAGAATGGAGCTTATTGTTTTCACAATGTCCGTCTGTTTGTCCGTCCCCTTCATAATTTCCGCATTTTTGAGGTAGAAGTTGAAATTCGGAATGTAGCTTACTATGGGCATGTGCACCTTTACTATTTAGTTTTTGGTTTTGATTGGCCCAATAGGGTCGGAGTTTCGGGGGCGGAAATTAGAGGGGAACAAAAGGTCTACGCGTATTTATGCATATAAAGGAGTGAAATTCGGTATGCAGATTCCTCTAAGCAAGATCAACATTACTGTAAAGTTTGGGCCAAATTGTCCCAATAGGGTTGGAGTTGTGGGGGTGGCAGTCACTTGGTCTTTAGAACTATGGCAACATATGGCATGTGATATATCATTCGATCGGAAATGATAAGAAACGAAAGAAGATGGAGCTCTTTTTCATTTTCTAAATACTACGT